>JARHVA010001661.1:1310000-1847500 GCA_037957365.1 Torreya grandis | reverse complement strand
TGCACCGGCTGACATTGGTCAAATGTCAGCTGACACCGGCAGAATTGCCGACGTCGGTTATACTTAACCAAATTTTTTGACCCTTTGACGAGCCCAATCACAAATTGGCTAATCTCTGAAGCTAATCACGACTTTTGAATCCTCTTCCAGCGAAACAAAGTTCTCATGCTCTTGCTTTTTAGTGTTCTAGGCTTCTTGGTGTTCTTGCAAGGATTAGCATTCTTGGCAGCACTTTCTAGGCACTAAGGTCTTGCATCAGACATTCTGCACAAGGACTACACGATATCTCCATCACCAGCAACAACTGAAACACAGCTTCTGCACCTTTGCTAATTCATATCACAGCTAAGTATTTATACTTTTTTCATTCTAATATCATTTCAAATATATTAGTATTCTGTCTTTTGTCTATTCCAAGCATCCTTGACCCATCCTTCCCTGTTCTTCTCAGAGAGGCTGAAAAGCCTTCTCTCACCCCTTATTCCTTTTTCTTTGCCTCTGACACTCCCTTAGTCTCTCTTTAGGCAACATCCTCTGTCCAATCAACCCAACATAAGTTATCAGAGACCTACAAACCATCTTAAGACCCATCTAATCAACCTAACTAAATTGCTTTATGGAAAGGCCAAAAGGTCTTTTTCCTATTTCTCACTCCTTTTCTTGACAAGATTTTCAGTCCCTTAGATCCCAAACAGTCCCTCTGAATCCCTCATAGACCCTCAGACCCTCAAACGAGACCAAATCCATTCTTCAGACCAGAAACTAGACCTGTAACCCATCCCTGGCCAATTGCCCTGACCAACCTCGTCCACTTCCCCTACCGACGTCGACAGTCTAACCGTCGTCGGTACCACCCTGACCGATGCCGGCAATATCACCGACATCGATGACTATGTTTAGCAAATTGCAGCTTATCAGGTACGCATTTGCTTTTGGTTCTTTCTTTTCACATCTTTCATTATTTATCTTTTCTGTCTCTGTCATATTTTGTCTTAAACAGTGGATTGTCATGCTCCAAGAAGCCTTAACGCTTCTAGGACCAAGCTTTTGCTTGGCAATCCACCCTCTTATCAACTAACGTTCTTCATGTTTTTAGTGTCTATCTCTTTCAGGTGTCATTCCTCCACAACAAAAGAGGAGTTCTCACAACGTCTCGATTACGGTGTGCAAACTATATCTAGGTACATACAAGCCTTGACCATTTCTTAAGTTTCTCATTTTCTCTCCTTTGAATGTGAAAGCGAAATTGCCTGCCAAATTCGACAAAACTGGATTGGCGGCCCACCAAAAGTCATTTGCGTGCCCTAAGCCACCGATGTCGGCTGACATCTACCGACGTCGGCCGTTTTTGGCTCCCGACGTCGGTTTTTGTCACCGGCATTGGTGTTTTTCCAACCTCCTTTTTTTCTCCGTTACCCCAAAATCATGCCCCCAATCAGTCAATCCTCCAGACCACATCATTTTGGCCCCCTGGGGTACACTTAAGATCACTTTTGCATCCATCTATCGACCACTAGACCTTGGAGATCATGACCATCTCCTCTAATCGTGACTACTTCCAAAGCAATTTTGCTTTGGTTGTTTTTGCATATATGCTACCTCATGATTGGTTAGCAAAATTGTGTGCAAACTTTTGACCTTCACAAGTATAGGATCGCAAGCTAGTTGATCCACACTACTTGTGACATTTTCATGTTTTTGGGAGCACTTCCTAAGCCTGGGATACCTGGAACACAATGACCATTGCAGCTTCAGCTTAGATTGAATAACCCAATCAGTAGATGACTAAATGTTGGGGCCTGGTTATTTCAATTTTGGCACTCCTTGACCCTCGACCTACGACAATTTAACCTGACCATCCTCGTGAAGTGGTGTATGCACAATCACAACTTTTGCAGCGTTCTCACTCTATCTTCACCCTTTTCATCCACTCTCTGTCAAATCAGCACCCGATTTCAAGTTCCTTTCCCTCGCCTCTTGCTTTGAGGGGGAATACCTCATCCATAATCAGGGCAACCAATCCTCGCCTATTTTTATCTTGCAGTTCACTTAAACAACCAACAAGACAAAATCAATCTTATCCCATACCTGGGGCAACTGATTCCTATTTTTGTCTTGCAGTTCATTTAGAGCAACCAACAAGACAAAAAGGGGCAAATGTAGACACCTAAATAGTGTTTAACCCTTGGTCACCTTCCCCCTTGGTCCATTCCTAACCCATTCCTAAAACATGCAATTACTAATTTAAAATAATAAACTTATTTTGAATTAACCCCCCTCCTTGGACACATCACCCATGACACCTCACCTATGACACCTCGCCTTGGACTAATTCCCATCCTATGACTCACCCAAGACCTATTCTTACTTCTCTCTAACCGCCTAACCAACTCTCGTGCATATTTAGCCCAACCTTTGACATTCTCCAATGGATAGTGCACTTGGCGGATAAAAAATGGGCTTGGTGGCTCTTTTTGCCTGTTCTGCACCTGTCGACGTCGGTCAAATGTCGGCTGATGTCGGCAGAATCATCGACATCGGTTATACTTAACCAAATTTTTTGACCCTTTGACGAGCCCAATCACAAATCGGCTAATCTTTGAAGCTAATCATAACTTTCGAATCCTCTTTCGGTGAAACAAAGTTCTCATGCTCTTGCTTTTCAGTGTTTTGGGCTTCTTGGTGTTCTTGCAGGGATCAACATTCTTGGCAGCACTTTCTAGGTACTAAGGTCTTGCATCAGACATTCTGCACAGGGACTACATGATATCTCCATCACCAGCAACAACTGAAACACAGCTTTTGCACCTTTGCCAATTCATATCACAGCTAAGTATTTGTACTTTTTTCATTCTAATATCATTTCAAATATATTAGTATTCTGTCTTCTGTCTATTCCAAGCATCCTTGACCCAACCTTCCCTGTTCTTCCCAGAGAGGCTGAAAAGCCTTCTCTCACCCCTTATTCCTTTTTCTTTGCCTCTAACACTCCCTTAGTCTCTCTTTAGGCAACATCCTCTGTCTAATCAACCTGACTAAATTGCTTTATGAAAAGGCTGAAAGGTCTTTTTCTTGTTTCTCACTCCTTTTCTTGACAATATTTTCAGTCCCTTAGATCCCAAATAGTCCCTCTGAATCCCTCATAGACCCTCAGACCCTCAGACGAGACCAAATCCATTCTACAGACCAAAAAATAGACTTGTAACCCATCCCTGGTCAATTGCCCTGACCGACCTCATCCACTTCCCCTACCGACGTCGACAGTCTAACCGTCGTCGGTGACCACCCTGACCGATGCCAGTAATATCACCGACATCAGTGACTGTGTTTAGCAGATTATAGCTTATCAGGTACGCATTTGCTTTTGGTTCTTTCTTTTCACATCTTTCATTATTTATCTTTTCTGTCTCTGTCATATTTTGTCTTAAACAGTGGATTGTCATCCTCCAAGAAGCCTTAGCGCTTCTAGGACCAAGCTTTTGCTTGGCAATCCACCCTCTTATCAACTAATGTTCTTCATGTTTTTAGTGTCTATCTCTTTCAGGTGTCATTCCTCCACAGCAAAAGAGGAGTTCTCACAACGTCTGGATTATGGTGCACAGACTATATCCAGGTACATACAAGCCTTGACCATTTCTTAAGTTTCTCATTTTCTCATTTTCTCTCCTTTGAATGTGAAAGCGAAATTGCATAAAAACACATCCTTTATGTATTTCACATCAATACTCTATAGATCATGTTTCAATGATTGAGTGAATTCAATAATTTCTTTTCTCATTTTCATGATTTCAATTCACCCTTGTCAGGATACTACATTCCTCCATTAAATGTTTTTCTTACATACAATATATCTTCATCTAGACCTATCAAATTCTTTTCTAAAAAAAACTTTGTTATTCCATACTTTTTTACCTCATCAATTTGGTTCATAACACTCATCCATTTTCCTTCATCTTTTATCTATAGAGAATTGTGTCTTCAAATATTCAACAGTAATTATGGTTAAATCATATACATTCTTTAGTTTATAAATGTATTCTATACCTTTCTTGATTATGCCATCCAACCAATCATCAAATACCTTGGTGACCATTTTGCTTCTATGTATCTCATTCAACATCTTTTGATTGACAAGGGATTTTGAATCAAAAGATAGGGGCAGTTGGGAAATAGGATATGGATCTAGATTATGAATGGCATTGATGTACTATGCCATTAACCACAAGGTTTGCTTCAACTCTTTTTTGTCTTTTTTATCCTTTCAAGTTTGGTTGACTATCCTTTTGATGGATGCTTCAAGGTGATGTACATCCATAACATGTGATGTAGTCCCAAGATCTATCTTTTTAATTGTAAAATCCTAAATTGTAGGATCTTGAACTTATTCATTAGTTCTTGGCTAGGCTATTTTTTCACTCCAGTTCCCTATGTTAGGGTTGATGTCTACCCTAGATGTTGTTTTTAATTTTTTAGATTTGGGAATTTTTCCTAAAATTTTACTCACCATGTCTTCCAATGGCAAAGAAAATGGGACTATTTTTCTCTTGTTGTTGATTGAGCTTTCCAACCACTTGGGTGTAGAGGCTGGGACTTCTTTATTAGGATTCAATTGATCAGAAGGCATATTTGAAATAATCATCAGGTAAGTAGAATCAAAAGCAATATCTATTTGTTGTTTTGCACTAACCTCTTCCACCATTGGTGAATCAGATTATTTATCACCTATGGCTTCTTCTAAATCCTCTTTAGAATTTAAATCCATAACTATTTTTTTAGGAATTTGACTCTTTCTCTTAATTTTCATCCTTGATCTGATGGCATGAGGAGGTAGAATAGTTGTAAGGGCCTTCTTGGATTCTTTGATGATAGGATTGATTCTAGTTTTTGACTTGGAAGTACCTACATCATAGATATCAATAAGCTGGTTAGAGGAGCCTATTGGGGTTGGTGATTCAAATATTGATGTACATTACTGGGGAAATTTATTTTGAGCTCTTGCTAATTTTTATTCCCTCAACCATTTCTTTGTTCTCCTTATCACCAGGAGGGTCTTAACCTTAATATTATCTTCTTCATTTTTATCTCAGTCAATTTATAGAATAGGTGATTGTTTTATCTATTCAAATTGTGGATCAGTCACCTATTCTTCATTATCAAAAATTCCATAAATGTCCATATTTAAATTAAGGGTAATTATTTGTCCTAGGGAGAACCTAGACCATAGTCTTCTTCTGACCTCTAATTCATCTGAACAATCCTCCTAATAATCCTCCAATTGGGGAATATGTGAAAAACCTATTCCAAAATCCAAGTTATCCCTGGCAAAGCCTTTGCTGTCAAATTAGGATTTAGCCGTGAAGCACTAAAAATTGAATTTTTAAAAATATACTTCCAAATTCAAAGCATCAGATACTGACTGACATGAATAACATCCAAGTTTAATGGGAAAAAATATACCAAGTTTCTTTTTCATTGAGAATTTTTTATCCACATGTTCTAATTGTCTACAAACTTCTATCAACACAAAATGGTCAAAAACATACTTGAGTAACATCAAAGGTTCACCATTAAAACCCCCAACTCTGAAATAAGTGAACTTGGAAAACTAAATAAATAAACTACCATAAATCTTGATCAGCTGCATAGCCTCATTAGACATCCTCTTATTGATGTTTGCAAATTCATAAGTCATTTTTATGGTAAAAACATCATTAACCCTCCTGTAATTCTCATAGCAATTATGCATTTATAATTGTGGGTAATAGTCATAAATTTTTTTGCCCTCAACCAAGGGCACATGAGGAAGCCCTACCCATTGTCTTGTAGATGCTAGGCAATAGAAGAGGTATGAGGACATATAAAAAAATTTATTGCCCAAATAATTACTTAGACCTAGATACAAACATTCAGCTGTAATTTCTGCCCAGTCCAAATATTGCTCTCCTTAGAGGATCACCTATATGAAAAAGGAAATTTAGTCTTCCCAATAATATGCCTGAGCATTGCCCTTTAGCCTTTGTAGTAACACCACAATATCTAGTATTTCTAGAATCATATGATTTTTTGTCAATGGTCTGGGCAGTCTTGAACCCACTTTTTAGAATTTCAATAACCAATTCCTTACAATCATGCTCTTGAAAATTACTTTCTTTAGTGAAAAATAACCATAGGAAGAGGTAATATTGAGGTCAGAATATGGTTCCTTGGGTGGAATTATCACCATAGACATTAAGGTTTGTCTATTGATATAAATTAAAACATTGCCATTTGTAGTTCTTATGCACTTATTTTGATGTTCATATCTATTCATATATTCTAGAACTAATTCAGGGCATTGTACAGCCATGAGAAAGGCTACAGCTTTGACCAAACCACTTTCCACTATCTTTTGCATCATAGGATTTGACATATGATTTATATCCCTCTCCTTGAAATTTTCTAAGTCATATTGAACCAAAGAGGTGTCCCCAATTTCAAGAAGAGAATAGATGAGACTAGGACCATGCTCGTAACTAAGACATGCATATTTCATGGCTACAGGTTGGAGGATATAATGAAAAAAATGTTTTGAACTTCTTAAACAATGTCGTAAACTTGAAAGGATTCTTCTTTCCAACCAAGTAATGGAAACAACTTATAGTAAGAGTAGAACTCACCTTAAATGTATCTAAAATCACTGCAAATTTGAGAAACAAAAATATTATATCAACTGTGTTGTTCTCCTTTATATCACCTAGTATGTTTGTTTGATAAATTTGACTTGTTTTCTCTTGATACATACATTAACCAGGTCAAATAATTAAACTGAAATAATACGTGCTAAAAATGCTTGATAAGACGTGAACTCTAACATATGCATTAATGGCAAGCATTTTTTATGCATGATTTTGATGAGTAATTATTATCTATAACCTCATGAAAATTTAAAACTTTCCACTTTATAATGAGTTTTGGATATATTCTCCTCTAAATCTCCCACTAATTTTGACTTAGAGAAAGCCTCAGGGTGAGATGAGAGTATAGTCACTGAACCATTGAACTTTTAGAATGTGATTCAATTTCAAGGTTCAAAGATATGAGATGAACTACACAAGTTGACCAATAATCACATGACTTTCAAGAAACTTTGAATTTTGAAAAATTGAACCATTAAACTCTCGAACTCTATTATGAGGTTCAAGCGGTAGGTTCAATGATACATTAATTTATACAAGGGAACTGAGTAAACATGACTCCTTACAAAACAATGGGTATTGAACTATTGAATCATTGAATTCTTGAACTTTGAAAAAGGGTTCAAGTTCAACCAAAAGGTTCAAAGACATAATTTAAAAATACAAAGGGATAAATAGTTCACTTTGAGAAACATTGAATAATTGAACCTATTGAACCATTGAACTATTGAACCATTGGACTTCGAGAATGGTTCAAGTTCAAAGGTTCAATTCTTTAGAAATTTCAGACACAAAAGATGATAGGTGGGTGAAATTTGAAAATAAAGAGTTGACTTAATAAATAAAGATATGACTAATAAAGGGAAAATGATAAGTTGACTCTTGCTTAAGGACATTCACAAAAAATTGAATAAGGGTGACTCAAAAGGAAACACCCACCTACTAGGGTTAGTCCTTCAAATGGTTCCACCTTTTGAATGGTGAATTATTTTATCCCAACCATGGCCATCCTAGTTGTTATCCTTTTTAAACCTACTATCTCAAGATTGAAATGAGTTGTGGTAATTGGTTCTATGAACTGGGGAGGTTTTAAGAACTCCACTCCTGAGCTAGTAGATGCTCTTAGAGCATCCATCTTATCACTTCTTGAGCCTTGAGAGATCATGATTCTTCTCTCTTCATGTTTATTACAGCTTTTATCTAGGGATTCACATCATCATGTACATCCACACCAACCTTTGTTATGGCCCATAAATGGGATCTTTTGCAATTTCCCATAAATGAACCAATTAGGAATGATTGGTCTATGGATTGGAAATTCATCACTGAAGAGATTGACTTCACTAGTGAGATAAGTGAAGGTAAATCTAGGTTTATTCATTGGTTCTACTAGGACCAAGGCTAATTCTACATTCCTCTTTTCATGGGAGGCCATTGGGACAAGTTCTTTCCTTTTATCTTCATTGGGATCCACTTAAGGGTCCTCTTCTCCTCTTGAGCCATAGGATTCTATAAGTTCCTTGAGAGTACCCTCAAGTGTCTCTTATAGCTGCAAGGTTATCATGTTGATGTATTAGATTGGAAAGGATGGTATTTACCACCTGGTTAAAGGTAAGGGTTCTTCTCTAGGTCTTTCTTCTAATATTACTTTTCTAACCTTTTCCTTTATTTTACCTTGATCATCCTAAGTTGTCTCAACCTAACATTGGGACTACTATTGTTACTCTATCTAAGGTTACTCTTGAGCTATTCGAAATGGCCCAGGTAGTAAATGATACTGTAAGGGCTAAATTTTCCATCTTTCCCTAGATGACTTGTTGTTTCTAACCAATCTATGCTCTAACTTGATGTTATGACCCTAGACTCTAGCCAATACTTCATAGTTCTTGTCTTTGATGTATATGGTGTCGTGGACACCTAATTGGTGTACACACTCAATCTTGATCTCCTTATCCTTTAGATGATCCCCCACCTTGTTCCTTGGATCCCACATTTTGAGTTCATCTAGTTAAAATCCAAATGAATTCCTGTATGACCATTATCTCCACTTATTTCTATTCTTTAATTAGTGTTTTACAAATTCCAAGTCGAAGGGGTGAAGTAGACCTTTCTTCTTTTCTTTGCATGCCTTATCAATGACAAGGATGAGGTGGGAGACAATCTCCTACTCAACAAGCTTATTTAGGACATACACTGGTAATCTATAGGGTTGGGACATGATTCCTTTTATCTTGATGACTTTGAAATCAAAATAATACCATATGTCCCGTATCATTTCAACCTATCTCTTGATGAGAGGGTGGAGCCTAGGCATTGGAACACCTATGATAGCTTCAACTATTATCAGGAAAATGAAATCATAGATAAATTGCATGTGATTTTGGTACTTGAAGATGTAAAACTTAGGTTAGTGGTGTGAGACATTTTTCCTACCCTCTGGGGACCAATTCTTAATGCTAGGGAAGGTTATGGAAGTGAGAAGGGCATCAAGGAGGTAAGACATCATGTAGAATTGTTTAGAGTTCCTTTTCTTGATGGTAATGAATTGCTTGGCCAGAAAGATGTTGATCAAATATCCAATTAGAAGGGTAATTTTTTCTTCTACTATGAAGTGTACATATGAGACCCAAACCTTATTTACATAAGTGGTCAAAGTGGCACCAAAATATCTATTCAACAAGGTCATAATCACCCTCATGCCCTCTCTGAATTAAATGATAGGGATTTTTCCATCAAGGGTTCTAAAGATGTGAGGTCCGTAATGGAGCCATGGTCTTAGGATGGAGTCCAAGTAATTGATATTGATCCATTCTCTCATTTTGGGAAGGTACACATGGGGAAGAGGGAACTTGTAGTACTTTTCAAAAGTAATAGGGGTAATATATGCCACCTCTTTTGAGTTCCCCTCCCTAATAATCCATTCACCATAAATTATACAATAAATAAAAATGGGGATAAGGACATCAATTTATTTCATTAATTTTGGTTTTGCCATGGCATGGTTGAGGCCAACCATCTAGATTGCAAATAGGTCATTATATCATCTATTGGTGGTGGAATTTATTCATTTTTCCACTAGATGGGCTAAAATTCTTCTATCATGAAGAAAATATTAGACCAATTCCTAATGTCATGGATGTGCAATGTTAAGAGGTCCAATTATATATCCTTGAACACCTAGCCCTCACTATCAATTGTTAAATAAAGCTTGGCCTCTTCTTTCAATTACTATCTGCTAGCTGCCATGGTCTCTATTTCTTGATAATTATTTACACCAAATCATAGGTGATCCCTATGAGATCCCCCTTACACTTATAAAACACAATGGATTTGTCATTTGATTAAATTATATCAAATTGAGTTTGTTGGGTCACTTTATATAGGGTCTAGGGTTTAGAGATTTAATGGAAAAAGATATCTAGGCTTTGGCTTATATGTGTTTAGGATTTGATTTGGACCTTTACCTTTATACCTTTGTGTTTTTGAGCCCACGAGATCTTTAGTTTTATACTTTTCTAATTTCATGGAGCTTATATGGCACTGGTCTAGATCTTTCATATCATTTTACATAAATGCCATTTGAATACTAGCCATTGGTATTTGAAAATACCTCCTTCTTTTCATTCCATTGGATTAAAATCTTGGATTAACATGAACCATTGATTGTAATTCAAGTCCTTGTCTTTGATTGTTTCATTAGTCTTAATCTTGATGATTGTGACACTTGACATGTTTAAATATCTTCCTCATGATCCAAATATTTTAGTCAGTTGATTGTCTAATGGGTATCAGCCACATGGTGAGCTTATGGGCTTTTGAAAATTCATCAGGGCATCTTCACACTGTTGGATCAAATCCAATGATAAGGTGATAACCATTTATATTTAGTGCTAAATTTGAGGGTGCCACTTGGTATTCCTATAGGACTTCCCAGGGTCTTTTTAGTTTCATCTTGAATATGCTTTTGACATGCATCAAGTTCATGAGCTCTCATGGTATTGTTAAAAAG
This sequence comes from Torreya grandis, assembly GCA_037957365.1. Taxonomy (NCBI): domain Eukaryota; kingdom Viridiplantae; phylum Streptophyta; class Pinopsida; order Cupressales; family Taxaceae; genus Torreya; species Torreya grandis. The sequence goes on along the minus strand of JARHVA010001661.1, from coordinate 1,836,817 downwards.
TCTTTGGGCACCTTTGTGCCATTAGATTAATTCTAGTGACAAAGCATGAATTATAGGATATTCAAAATGCCTGATCATTAATTTATCTCATTATTAAAGTTAAGGCTTAGGCCTATGTTCCTTAGGCTAAGGTTTTTTTCACATTTACTAAGTATTGGATAAATCTTAGGCTATGGACTTAAACCTAAGTAGTGATTAAGAAAAAGGGGGCAAGGTATGGATATTCTAGGCTAAGGCTTGCATTGTGTTTAACAACACCACAAAAACATTAGGCCAAAATACCTATGTTACAGCCATGAACCATGCTCAAAGTAGGTTCACCATGGTATGATGATCTCCAAGTGTTTATAAGGTGAGTTCATGATTTGACGTCCATTATGTAAAATTTAATGTGAGTCTCAAGGCATAAACTCGGGCATGGTATATATCATTGCTTTACAGGTTGAAGCCTTTCATTATGAACATATTTTGAGCATTTTCCTTAGATTATAGGCTCATTTACAAATTAAAATAAGATTTTGGGATGTCATTTGAACCCTTAAATAAGATATTTCATTAGTTTAAAATTAATAGTATCATGGCCATCAAATACAATCTTACAGGTGTCTATTGATAGTCACACGAACATCAAGTTTAAACTAGTGAAAGTTTCATTTTAATGGACTTAAAGTTGAAAATCATGTAGGTGCCAAGTTTGCCCTTTCATATGTTTAGGTGATGGTCACATGAATGTCAATTTTAAGTTCATTAAAATATTTAATGCCAAATTTAAGGGTACCACTTGGCATTCTTATGGAGCTCCCTAGGGCCTTGGTGTTACTTCGCTCTGGTGGATTAAGTCTTGTGATAAAGTGACAACCATTGATCATGATATGGGCCCTTACTTTTGATTGGCTATAGTGTTAAGTGGGTCCCTCTTATTTTTAATAATTGCATGTAATGGTGTATGTCCATCTTTAAAGCTCCTTGTGGCCTTTTGACTTTTCAACTATGCTTCACTTCATCTAATCAAGTCCTGTGATAAAGCACAGATAATCAAATAACAAAATATACATGTTATTTAAGCCAAAGTTTGGGTTGTCCTTACACCATTGGATCAAAACCAATGATGAAAGTGATAGCCATAAGATCCTAAAAAATATGAGGAAGTTAACATTAGAACCGTAGGACAATAAAAACTTAGGCTTAAGAAGCTAAGACTAAGGTCATGATTGTATCAATAAATACATCATGGCCTTAATACTAAAGTCTTAGGATTAAGCTGAAAAATATTAAAAGGGATCCTACAGATGAACATTAGTTAGGCTATTAGAAACTTTTTAGGGAGACAAATTAATTATTAAAGGGATCAAGTTTCTTGGTTGAGATTAATTGAAAAACATGACTAAACTAGGAACATGTATTTCATACTTTAAGTCCCTAAATTGATTTTTAAAATGTTTTCCCACCAATTTGGGTTTTTGCCTATATTCAAATTTGAATCAAGGGTTTGATAGGATTTTATAACATAGATTTCTTGGGAGTACATGGCATGGAACCTGTAACTAAGAGCCTAATGAACATTATTATCACAATTAGTCCATATTGAAACAAAATTAAACCATATAAGCTCTGCTTAAATAAAGTGGATGACCTTCAAATTTATGTAACAAACTTTGACATGATAAAATTTCCATGTTTTATATTAAATATTTTTCAAGGGTCCCAATTCAATAAAATGGGGGTATGTTGGTCCCAATAAATGGTGATTCATAGGGGAAACATAGAAAAATGTTAGAACCTAGAGACTTTGGCTTAGGCAAATGACTAGGTCATCCACTTCACTTGATCAAAACCATCATCTAGACTAGATTATGGTTGAAATAAACCTTTCACTTTTAGACTTAAGGTCAAATCTTAGGACATACTCAAACTATGTGTGTGATTTTACTCCACTTACTATTTGCCATGGGGTTTAAGAAATAAATTCTAGGTTTCATTTCTTTAATCTATAACATTGACTTATATAAAAATAAGATGTTCATTAAGAACCATGCCTTTAACTTAGGGAAGGCTTAGGTATTGCTTTGATACTAGTCAGATGTCTATAGCCCTGACAGAGATGCCTTTGGCTCCACTCATGGCCTTACTCCAATGCCAGTTAGGCATCCATAGCCCTGGTGGAGATTACCAAAATCTCCTGTATCTAAAAGATTTTGATTTTTCATTGTATCCTTATTTTTGTATATATTTTTTATCTTTATGATTTTAGCAAGGTTATGAACTAGGATAGCTAGGTTTTAGGATTTGGCCAAGTATTTGATCTTTGGAAAATTTCCTATGGCTGTAACTCTAATCCCAGACAAGGATGTTGATTAATTTATAATGTGGTCATATCGTTACAATTTATACTTTCTTCCTATTAGTACAAGTTTTATTAAAACTAATTTGAGGTTAAAGTAATGGTTGGGGCCTTATGGAGTGACTAACCTTGTCATTGGTCTCCACCAATTTCTCTATGACATAACATTATGTTCTATATTTTATGACCATAGGCATCCCATGCATGGGGTTCATACCTTTCTTCTCTAAATTGGGGGCATGTTTTCAAGAAAACTTCATAACTTCTAAGCTCAAAATTGTCTAAAGGACTTATTGGAATCAAGGAATAAGGAAATAGGAAAGAAACACATTACAAGAAGCAAAATGGAATCAAATAAATACATACAGACCTATATACAAATAAGTGACAAGAAGGAAAGAAATGAAGGGAAACTAACTAGACTACTTACACTGATCTAATCATCTTACATTTTACTCCATGAAGACCCCAAGAGGGGTAGTAGAGAAATAGTGCTTGAGGTATTGCCCATTGGTGGGTAGTGCAAACTCTGCTTCTTATAAGTCTTTGAGCTTGAAGGTGTTGTTGCCCATTGTTTCAACAATATGATATGGGCCAATCCACAAGGGTGTGAATTTGCCATGTTTTACCTTAGGGTCAGATGCTTTATACCAAAGAAGAATCAAGTCCCCTTGTCTGAACACTTTAATTTTGGATCTTTTATCAAACCATCTCTTGACTATGGTTTGATGTTTGCTAAAGTTATTAAAGGATTTCTCCCTTGCATCTTCCATTTGAATTATATCTAGTAGTCTTTAGTTGGCCATCTCTTGTCTCTCTTCCATGTATTCTTGCATAAAATTATATGTGGGAAATGTGAGAGTAATAGGAAATATGAGTTCTTTTTCATATACCAATAGGAATGGTGAGGCTCTTAAGGCTTTCTTGATCCTTATCCTATTAGCCCAAAGAGGAAATTTAAGGATCTTGTGCCAAGTTCTAGGTTTGTCTTTAGTAGACTTCTTGATTTCCATCATTAGGTTCTTATTTGTTGACTCAGAGAATATATTCCCTTAGGGATAATGGTTGGATGCAAACTTGAGAGTGATGTTGTTATCATAAGCCCATTCAATCATCTCTATGGATATGAAAGTATATCCGTTATAACATACTAGAGATACTGGGGTCCAAACCTAGTACAAATGTTTTCTTATAAAAAGTTGATCACTTCCTCAATTTTGCATTCCTTAGTGGATGCAACTTTAGTCTACCTTGTAAAATAGTCTGTGGCATTGAGGACATATTTGTGACCTTGAGATGAGTTGGGGTTGATTACACCAACAAAGTTTAACCCCCATTGAGCAAAGGGTTTATTAATCATGATTGGTTGTATAGGCATTGTTGCCCTTGGCTCCTTGGTTCTAAAAATTTGGCATGAATGACATTCCCTCACATTTTTTTGAGCATCTTTAAAAATAGTTAGCCAATAATACCCAGCCCTAAGAATTTTTTGGGCTATGTTTTTCCCAAATGGATATCCATTGCCTAGATTTTCATGAAAGGTGCTCATGATTTGGGTGGTTTTTTCTTTTGAGACACATCTCAAGTAGATTCCTTCAAATTTCCTTCCATACAAGATTCCATTTTTGATCAAGTAGTGGGTTGCCTTTAGCCTCAAATCTCTCTTTTTCTCCCTGGATGAACCTACAGGATAAATACCATTGATTAGTAAATGTATGATTGGGTCATACCACTCACTAGATTGAAAGTTTTATTGATCTACCTACATAATACTTTGTCTAGGGTTAGTATTAGAAATCATTTGAATCAAACCTTTCACCTTACTAATTTTGTTGTTTTCATCTCTAGGATATATTCCTACAAGATTGACATCCATTTACCTCTACATTCTCCCAATTCATTCTGACTTAACATAAGCTTGGTTGAAGGGTCAGGTAAGATGGCATGCACCTTAATTCTAAGGATTTAATGCATGAAATTTTTAACTATCTTGACTAATACATACACCTATTTATCAATCAATGAATAATTTAACTTAACATTCTTAAAATTGGTGCTCATAAAAGTAATTGGGTGGTCACACCCTTCAATTTTTTGAGTTAACACTATAGCCATAGTGTGGCTAGATACAAAGGAATAGAGGTAAAAGTCCCTTGAAAAATCAAAACTTATAAGGATTGGATCTTGATTGATGGCCTCCTTAATGTCATTGAATAATTTTTTGGAATATTCATTCCATGTGACCTTGGAATCCTTTTTGAGCATGTCATTCAGTGGTTTGACTATTTTTTAAAAACTTGAAATGAACTTTCTTACAAAATTAATCTTACCAAAAAATGACTTTAGTTCTTATTTACTATTTGGAGGTTCTATTCTAGATATGGCCTCGACTCTTTCAAGATCTATAGAGATCCCATCTTTAGTTATAACATGACTTAGGAATTTCCCTTTAGTTACAAAAAAGATACTCTTCTTAAGGTATAAATAAATGTCATATCTTCTACATCTTTCAAAAACTTGTTGTAAATGCATGAAGTGATCTTCCCTATTTTTAGAAAAAATTATTAGATCTTCCATGTATATAATAATACACTTACCAATCAAGCCTTGGAAGACATGTCCATATCTATTTGGAAGGTGGCTCATACATTAATGAGTACAAAGGGAATTTTTTGTAGGTAAAGGTTCCCCATTTTGTTGTGAAGGATATCTTCATCCTATCCTCTCTATCAACCAATACTTGGTTATAATCTGAAAAGCCATCAAGAAAGGACATCATAGTTGATCCTGAAACAACTTGAATTACTTGGTCTATGGAATGAAGGGGGTATTTGTCCTTATTTTATGGTTTGTTCAAATTTTTTAAGTATATACAAAGCCTAATCTCACCATTATTTTTCATGACTGGCACCAAATTGGCCACCCAAGTAGAGTTCTTGATGGGAAAGACTATCCTAGCATCTAGAAGTCTCTTGGCCTCCTTGAAGATCATGGGTTATGGGACTAGGTTCATAGGCATTTGTTTCTATTTGAAGGGTTTGTATCTCTCTTTAAGGGGTATATTATGTGTGATAACCCTTGGATCAAAGATCTTCAGGTCATCATAGGACCATGCTATGACATCCTTATATTGGGAAAGAAGTTCCTTAGCTTTCTTATTTTTAGAATTTACGCAGGCCTTCCCAACATTCACCAACCATGGATGATCATGAAGGCCTAAATCAATGGAATTATATTCATTCCCATTTTCTTTAGGACCCTTAAAAGCCTCAAAAAATTTATCCTTATCAAATATTCTCTCTAAAGTAATCATTCCCTTTGGGATTTTGTTGTCACTTAGCTGAATGACTTTACCATTACATTTATCTTCCCCATATGTACTTTCATCAACATCATCAATTGTATGAGCATAAATTTCCATATAATTAGTCATGAAATCCAATATATATTGATCATCATTGAAGACTTGGAAGTGATTGGTATTGTTTGGTACTAAAGGATAAGGGATTAGTTTAGTGGTAAAATTAGGGGAATCATGATTGGGCATGAGGTTAGCTATATTAGATGCCAATTGATCAACTACTTGATTTTCTTCCCTTAGGATGGAAGTGATGCCAAAGCCATCAAAATATTCAATTAGATTCCAAACTCTAAATTTAGACCTTTTTAAATATGAAAGTTTACATTTGTATTTCTTCTAACCTAGTTAACCATTGGTTCTAAATCTCCATAAATTAGTAATTTTTTGACCTTGTTTTTTTATAGAAAATTGTAGGCCAAGGATAAGGGATTCATACTCAACAATATTATTATTACAAGATAATTGGATTCTATAAGAATAATGATACCTTTTATCAATGGGATTAGTTAAAACAATACCAACACTTGATCCAACATTACACCTAACACCATCAAAGTGCAATTTTTATAATCCATAAACAACATAAGCATCCTTGGTATCACATACCTTGTGATCCTCTAAGGTGAAAACCCCCAATTTTGAGTTTATTATGTTGATTCTCTCATTCAAAACATTGTATTGAGCTATCATATGCTTCATTCTTGGTTCTCTCTCAACTCTGATCTGATTGGGGACACCTTTCCAAGGTAACCATATATGTGAGCACTCTATAGGCATGTAACCATTCAAGGCCTTAGTCCATTCCCTAATAAATAAGATTCCATAAACATCAATTATTTCAACCACTTGAATATCAATGAATTATTGCACCCTAGGCTCAGAAGCTAGTTGCATATGAATGTTTAATAATTCTCCTACAACTTTGACCCTAGATTTGTCTAATTGGGTGACAACTCTGTTAGACTTTATAGGTGTTAAACCAAGTTATTTTCATATTCCTATAGGCATGATATTAGTATATGTTCTTGAATCTAATAAGCAATTATTTAAGTTCTAACCAAAAATCTTGATAGTGAGCAAGAAAGGAGGAAACTCAGCTTTGGTTTTATGGACTATTACATTGGCATGATCAATATTGAAGGGACTATATTTTCTTGACAAGGATTTCAATAGGAGATCCCTTTGATCTGTAATATATGTGAGTTTATGCAATGTTATATTAGCCTTTATCTTCTTCATGTCCTCAACTATTTTATAACTAGTTTTACCAAAAGGACTAGGATATCAATATTAGATTTAGAAGTACTCCCTTTTGGTGGCTCTAGATTGTTGCTTGAAGAGGTGTCAGGAGGAGTTCCAAAGTTGTTTGGAGGTGTTATGATAGTCAGGGGCTACCTATACTCTATATTCCTTAAGGGATAGGTATTATTTAAGAATTTTTGAAAGGCTTAGATCTCTTTAAGGATCTCATCAGGCTCATTTTCCTCTTGAAAGGGGAACTCAACGATGTCCACCATGAAGTCTTGATCAAATGGCTTAGATCCAAAGGTGTTTGCACTAATTTATTTATTAGGGACCACTTTAAATGTGTCCATCTCTTTTTGGAATGCCTTAAAGGCTTTGTATAATTTTATATAGTCAATTTGCCCATGCTTAGCTATGTAATGTACCCTATAATAGTTAGGTAATGCAATATCAGTAAGATTAATGTCCATATTCTTGTTAATAAAAGATGGCTCATTATCATTATTATTATGAAAAATATCATTCTAAAATCTATTATTTGGCCTATTAAACCTTTGAAATGAGAAATTCCTACTAGAGTACTCTTTAATATTGCCCACTTGTTTCTGTAATTCAAGGAAATCAATCCTTAATTTTTGAACCATTTTCAAGATGGACTCATTCTCATTTTTGGGAGTTTTAGAATTATGTACCTAGTTATTATTAGTAGATGGTACCAAATCCTTTTGATCACTTGGGTTGTATCTATTAGTAGGATGAGTCAAGAATCCGAAACTTTGATTTAGAGTTGTATGACTTAATGGCAATTGGGTCAAATTTGGGAGTTGGTTCAAGGTTGGGAGATTTTGGTTATTATTGGGGAAAAAGTTCATCATAGGTAGGTATGGGTTCATATTTGGGAATGAATACGCCAATTTCCCTTAGGGTTACATTTGATCATTAATGATCATTGATTCAGAATAGGCTTAGTCTAATGAAGCTATAATTGGGATAAACCTCTTTAGGAACACATAAGTCATATGATCTACTACATCTTTGTATATTTCTATGGCTAGGACATCATTAGGATTATAGGGTTCCATGGTCATGCTATACATCTTTTAAAATCTAGCATTAAAGACCTAATGGGATCATTGGCATCCCTTCTAATAGTAGTGAACTGGTGGTAAATAACATAAGGGCTAATAATTTTATCAAATTGATTAATAAAGACATTTTGAAAATCATTCCAACTTGTGATATAATTATCAGGCAAATTTAAGAACCATTCATAAGCAACATATTTAAAAGTAAATGGAAACAACTTACGTGCCACATCCTCATGTACAACATTAAACAATCTTAAATTAGCCTTAAAGGATTTTATATGTTCCTTAATAGTCACTACACCTATTGGACTAAATGCAAGTAGATATTTCTTAGGGTTTCTTAGAAGATCACGAGCCACCCCTAGCACATTAATTAATGAATCCCTTAACCATGCCATACTAGGGTGATGGTTGAAGACACAAGTACCTTGAATTAGTGAATTTGGAAGAGACTTAGACCTCTTGCATGTACCTTTATCATGTCTAGACTTTATATGAGCCTTAAGTTCAAGTAAAGGTTATCTAGTTTTTGAGTGTGATCTTGTCTTGATCTCAAGAAATTCTAGCTTAAAATTTGAATATCCTACTTGAAATACAATGTGTCAAGTTAACTTTTATAACAAATAAGAGTTAGACTTGCACATTGAGATTATTTTATAAAGGTGGCATGAAGAATTACAAATAACATTGATATTTGACTAAATTTGCTCATAGATGCATTCTAATACATGGATATGGTCTATCTTTGCAATTCTAAGACTAAAGGAACTCAGATCTATGAAAGATATGCCCACCTTTGATCAAAATGAACTGTTCTAACTTCATATACTATGGATTTTCAAAGTTAAAGCCAAATTTACCAAAAATAAATATCAATTCCCAAATAAAGTCAAAGGAAGCACAAAGATGAACTAAAAACACAAAAGGTGAATGATCTTTATATATTCTAAGAAAATATTTTACTTAAAACACAAAGATATAGTGATCTTTAGGTAAAGCAAACTAAGATCACCAAAAGTTTAGAAGAAGGCTCTCTTTCTAGCGCCAGTGAAAGTTGTTTTGTTGATGTATCTAAATGTACTATAGGTGACCTTCATGTTTAAATAATGATTCTCATTTTAAAATTTATAAAATTCAGAGCATGAGTTACAGGTTTTGACAATGTGGTTGCTTGTGGTGAAATAGCAATAGAGTAAGATAAGATAATTATTCCATAATACTTATGTAATTTAGGTGGTTGGGAACCACCTTGATCCATTCTCTTATGAATATTTGTTGATACTTAGTGAATTACACTCCTTCCTTATGCTACAAACTAATCTAAATGTATATTTATAATGTGGCTAAAACTAAAGTGGTCATAGTGTAAAAAAGAGAGCAAAGAGAAGGGTAGGGCAAAAAAGAAATAGGTGATTGCCAGTTTTGGTCTTGAAAATTATGACAGTATTAATGATAACTAAATATGCATTTAACAAATATTTATTACAACATAGCCTAAACTTAATTATCACTATATATTAGGCAAACTTCATAGGAAAACTTTTAAGAATCACAAGTAAGAACTAGGTCTAATTTAGGGATTTACTACCACAATCAAATTGTTATTGCTTATCTAAATATAGAGCAAAATGAAATGAAGTAAAACCTAAGATCTTTCAGTTAATCTAGCATAAACACAAATTAGAAACCTTATGATTAAAGAATGCTATTTATAATTCAAATATACTCTTTAAATTTAAGACTTCTACTATTAATTGAGAGAAAAGCCACATTTAGCATTTAACACATCAAAATGGACAATCCTTACATAATTACTTGATTCTATTAATTGCTTTGAGTATACAAAGTTTCTAAAAAATCTCTCCTTTTTTACAATGGTGATACATGCCTTTATAGGAAGAATAGGTAGTATACTGGTCAACTACAAAATATAGGTGTACAAAAGTAAGGATAACTATCCTTACAAGCTCTATAATACAGGTTCTTTCCTAAATCATACTAACCTAGAGGAAAATATGCTAAAAAACTAGCATATGCCTTTACAATGGAATATTCCATTCCAAAATGTTACAAAAATCAATAAAATAGAATATTGCATAAGTAGCTGGTGGGGTCCCCATTTGTAGCTAGTGGCATCCCCATTTGTTATTGGAGGATGCTCATGGCTATTCTATGTTGTTCATCAACTAGCTTAAGATATATAGTAGGCTTCATGATGTATTACTCCTCTTGGTATACTAACTCATTGAATTCCTTGTCATTTTTGGCCAAGGCCTCCTTGATGTTTCTAGCTTCATTGATCCTCTCACCTGCATTGAAGATCATATCCAAGATCTTGCTATTGTCCTATCTAGATTTGAATTTTCATTTACCTTAGACTTCTTGAGTCACCAAAGTGGCTCTCTGCTTGAAATGTTGATCACTAATGAGGCCAAGGGTAGTAGGTTGTGTAGGATTGATGATCATGGTCCTAAGAAGTTGCTCAATTTTGATAATGAGCCCTATATCATCTTTTAAAAGCCTCATCATCTTGGTATGATAGGTACTAAAGCTTTGAATTTTATCAATAACAATCCCCAAGATTATGCCTAGGTGTCCCATACTTATGGTTCTAAATTTTAGGATTTGCTTCTTTTCTTGAATGTTGAGGAGCTGGGAAATCTAATCCTCTGAGGCCTATCATTGGGTGACTAGGTCTTTAGCTAATGTATCTTGGTATTCTAGTGCACTCTACTTCATCTTCATTGATTTTATTGCATCAAACATGTCATATAATGACTCATCAAGCATCTTAATCATGGCATCTGGTATTGATATGACTGCTTAAGTTTATAGGTTCTCCTTCTCCCTTTATAGATTTTGTATTCTTTGTTTCATGCCCTAGACTCCATATTTAGCTTGTTGTGAGTAGGATTCAATTAGACTTTCCACATCTTATTCATGAATATCAGCTTCACCAAGCTACTACCCACCTACTGGGGTCAGTCCTTAAGATGGTTCCACCTTTTGAAAGGTGAATTCTTCTATCCCAACCATGGTTATCTTGGTTTTTATCCTTTCTAAACCTATTGTCTCAAGATTGAAATGAATTTTGGTAATTGGTTCTTTAAATTGGGGAGGTTCTAAGAACTCCACTCCTAAGCTAGTAGATGCTCTTAGAGCATCCATCTTCTTACTTCTTAATCCTTGAGAAATCACGATTATTCTCTCTTCCTATTCCTTCATTATAGATTTTATGTAGGGATTTAAATCATCATGTACATCCACACCATCCTTTGTTATAGACCATGAGTGGGAGAGAGATGGGATCTTTTGCAATTTCCCATAGATGAACTAGTCAAGAATGACTGGTCCATGGATTGGAAATTCATCATTAAAGAGATTGACTTCACTAGTGGGATGAGTGAAGGTCAATCTAGGTTTCTTCCTTGGTTCTACCAAGACTGAGGCCAATTTTGCCTTCCTCTTTTCATGGGAGGCCACTGGGACAAGTTCTTTCCCTGTATCATTTTTGGGATCCACTTGAGGGTCCTCTTCTCCTCCTAAGTGATAGGATTCTATAAGTTCCTTGAGAGCACACTCAATTGTTTCTTCTAGATCTAAGGTTATCATGTCAACATACTAGATTGGAGAGGGTGTTCTCTTCTACTTGGTTGAAGGTGAGGGTCCTTCTCTAGGTATTTTTTCTATTACTTCTCCAACCTTTTCCTTTCCTTTGCCTTGATCATCTTAAGTTGGCTTAACCTAGTATTGGGACTATTTTGGTTGCTCATCCTGAGGTTGCTCTTGAGTTGTTCCAGATGGCCCACATAGTAAATGATATTACAAGGGGTGTATTTGACATGTTTCTAAAGATGGCTTGTTGTCTCTAAATATCTATGCTCTAGCTTGATGTTTTGACCCTAGTCTCAGGCCAACACTTCCCCATAATTCTTGGCTCTAATGTATATGGTGTCATAGACACCCAATTGGTGTACATACTCAAGCTTGATCTTCTTTTTCTTTAGATGATCCCCCGCCTTGTTATTTGGATCCCACATCTTGAGTTCATCTAGCTGAAAGCCAAATGAATTCTTATATGTGACCATAATCTCCACCTATTTCCATTCTTTAATTAGGGTTTTCCCAATGTCCAAGGGGAAGGGGTGAAGCATACATTTCTTCTTTTCTTTATAAGCTTTGTTAATTACAAGGATGAGTTGGGAGGTAATATCCTACTCAACAAGCTTATTCAAGACATACACTAGTAATATATAGGGTTGGGACATGATTCCTTTTATCCTGATGACTATGCAATCAAGATAATACCATACATCCCTATCATTTCAACCTATATCTTGATGAGAGGGTGGGGCCTAGGTATTGGAATACATGTGATGGCTTTAACTATTTCTAGGAAAATGCAATCATATATGAACTACATGTGATTCTAGAACTTGAAGATGTGCATCTTGGAGTAGTGGTGTGAGACAATTATCCTACCTTATAAGGACTAATTCTTAATGCCAAAAAAGGTGATGGAAGTGAGAAGGGAGTTAAGGAGGTAAGACATCATGTAGAATTATTTGGAGGTCCTTTTCTTTATGGCAATGAATTTTTTGGCTAGAAAGATGCTGATCAAATCTCTAATTAGAGGGGTAAGTTTTTATTCTACTAGAAAGTGTACATATGAGACCTAAACCTTATTTACATAAGCAGTCTAAGGGGCACCAAAAGATCTATTCAACAAGGTCATAATAACCCTAATGCCCTCTCTCAATTGAATGATAGGGATTTTTACATCAAGGGTTCTAAATATGTGAGGCCCTTAAAAGAGCCAGGGTCTTAAGATGAAGTCCAGGTCATTGCTACTGGTCTATTTTCTCATTTTGGGAAGGTTCACATAGGGAAGAGGGAGATTTTAGTACTTTTCAAAATCAACAAGGGAAATTTATGCCACCTCTTTTGTGTTCCCCTCCCCAATAATCCATTCACCATAAAATATGCAATAAAAAAAATGGGGGGAAGGACATCAATGCAGTGCATTACCTCTAATTTTAACATGGCATAGTGGAGGCTAGCCATATAGATTGCAACTAAGTAATTGTATCATCTGTTGGTGGTGTCATTTCTATATTTTTTCACTGTGATGGGTTGAAATTCTTCTATCATGAAGAAAATCTCAGACCAATTCCTAATGCCATGGATGCTCAGTGCTACAAGGTCTAATTATATATCCTTGAACACCCAACCCTCACTATTAGTCATTAAATAAATCTCAACCTCTTCCTTCAATTGCTATCTGCTAACTGCCATGGTCTCTATTTTTGGCTAGTTGTTTATGTTGGATCACAAATGATCTCTATGAGATCCCCCTCACACTTAGAAAACACAATGGAGTTATCCTTTGATTGAATTATATAAAATTGAGTTTGCTAGGTCACTTTATATAGGGTCTAGGGTTCAAAGCTTTAATGACAAAAGACATCCAAGCTTTGGCTTATATGTGTTCTAGATTTGATTTGGACCTTTGCCTTTATACCTTTACATTTTTTATCCCATGAGATATTTAATTTTGTCCTTTTTTGCTTATATGGAGCTTATGTGGCACTAGTTTGGATCTTTCATATAATTTTACATAAATGCCATTTAAACACTAACCATTAGTATTTAAAAGTACCTCCTTCTTTTGATTCTGTTGGATCAAGATCTTGGATTATCATGAATCATTGATTATAATATAGGTATTATCTTTGATTTGTCTACTAGTCTTAAGCACTATAGTTGTGAAACTTGGCATTTATAGATATCTTCCTCATGCTCCAAATCTTTTAGTCAGTTGATTATCATGTGTATCAGCCATGCAAAGAGCTTATAAGATTTTGAAAAGTCATCAAGTCATCTTTACACCATTGGATCAAATCTAATGATAAGGCAACAACCATTGATCTTTAGTGCCAATGTGAGTGTGCCACTTGACATTCCTGTTGATGTAGTGCATTGCACCTAGAGTAGGATGCCTAGCTCCTGCCCTTCCACACACAATAATGGAAACTCCCCTCTCACCTCTGGGACTGGTGAAGCTGGAGGGGAGAGTCTCTAGATAAGGGCTAGCTCCCTTTGATGTATCTTTTAGGCCCTAGTTTCTCCTACTACTAACAAATAAAATAAAAAAAGGGGGGGGATGAAAAGGGAGAGAGAGATGCTGAAAAAAGAAACTAAGCCTAAAAATGAAAAGGTGATACACCAAAAATGTGACCCACCCAGCCTGAATATACACTTTTCACCAAAAAGAAGCACCCATACACTTCATCTGAAGTGGGAAGCTCTTCTGCAATAGTCAGCTAGGGGTCTATGGAAATATAGGGAGGAAGAAATTACCAGAGGCATCTTCAGACACACTTATGGCAGCCTATTCACATGCACCTACATTCCCCTAAGAACACTTCTGGCAGACTTGCAGAAAGGAGACTTCACAATGCACTGGACATATTGTAATCAATATATGAGAAGCATGAAAGACAATGAATTGACACAAAATAAGAACATAGACATATACTTTAAAGTGTAAGTCCAGATAGAGGTAAAACATGCTAAGTCCTGATTCAAGGTAAAATCTGGCAGCTCTGCCTTACAAGCCCGAGAGATTTTTGGGCAGAGTTTTGCCTTAAGGATAAGAGAGTGGATATTTTCTCAAATGAGAAGCTTTACACTATATCAAGAGAGTAAGAGAACTTGGTGATTTATGGGAAAGAATTTGGTTCTCTTTTTTCAAGATGGCCCATGTGTGCTCTAAGCCTTGGGAAGAGGGAGCCATTTGATTGTCGGTTCCTACTTTGACTTTAGCATTCCACATTAATGTGAAAAACATGGCCGTGCCTCTTTTTTGCAAATATACTACTCTTTTCAAGGCATTTACATAACTTTTCTACTTATAAATTCAAACTGGAAGAAAAATAGGCCACACCATTTGGTGACCATCTGGTAATAACTCGCCTCCTCTTTGCCACTTGAACTGCTTTCTCTTTCTGCACCTTCAGCCCTCAGGGGTGATCTTCTAGTAGGTCCCTACATTCCTTGGGCTCTCTAGACTTTAGTCTTTTAATTCTTTTAGTTTCATGCCATTTGTTTGAAAACCAATGGCTTTTCATTCTTGTAAAGTTTGACATCTGTGCACCCATCACTTTGAAACTCATAAGGCACTTTGAAATGTGGACTGTGATGCATGGCGGCTTCCACTAAGTTTGTGATGGGACACACGATAGTATCCACTAAATTTATAGAAGCTTCAAACACCTTTAGAGAGTACTATAGAAAATGATGTGTGGTGGCTTCTACTCTATTTAGCAGTTCATCAGGGTCCACCACCTTTCTCCACAAGACAAGAGAGAGACCGCAGATGTTTGACACTTGTCAGCTTTCATAGAGCCTTGCAGGGGACATGTGGCATGTTCTGCTACTTCTAAAAAAGCATTTCAAAACCTTCCATGGTTGCCACTTGGTGCCTTCTATGCTCTAGATTTATTGTTGTAAAATTTAACGTTCGTGGGCCTGTCACAGCTTGAAAACCAATGGCTAGTGTATCTTCTTAAAGTTGATGGCTTCCAGGATGTCACCATCCTTGGAAAATTCCTTTAGCTTCCTTTTCTATGGTATTTTTTCCCATGAGCTTTCTTGCTTCGGGCTTTTTCCTGTGGATAAAAATTCCACAAGAATTGCCTTGTGACTTTGCCTTCAAAAATTTCCTCTCAGGCTTTTTGCTCGTGATTTCCTTGAATTCCTTCAAACTTTTTGTTTGAAGGAAATCCTTTAGACAAAAGTCTGAAAGAATTCATGACTTTGCCTTAATTTTTTTTTAAAGATCATAGCCACTTCTTTATGGCCTCTTTGAAGTGCTCCCTACCCTCTGTAATGGATCTTGAACCCAAAACTACCCTCCGCAAGGGCACTTGTCCTTCAGGAGGCTTGAACCTTTGATTGAACCACTCCTTTGAACCAACCGTTGAACCAATTCATTGAACCAGTTCAATGGTTCAAACATTTTTTGGACCGTTTGATGAACCAAGCCTGTTAAACTATTTGGATTGAGCTGATGAACCGAACCATTTGATTGAACATGCCAATGAACTTAAACATTGAACCAATGCATTGAACCAAGCTGATGAACCAACTGAGTGAACCAAGTGATTGAACTAAAACATTGAACCAAGGCATTGAACCAATGCATTGAACCAAAGCATTGAACCGGTTCAATGGTTCAAAGATACTAAATCTTTGAAAGATCACACTATTGAACCACTTTAAGCTCACTTTCCTTATGAATTTCTTTAGACAAGAGTCCGAAGAAGCTTTGTAAAACCTTGCACTCTTTGACTAGTTCTTCATCTTCCAGAAAACTACACTTGCAGAGTCCATAGAAATCTTGTAGAGTCTGTATAAATTGCAAGACTTATGCAAAATCAAAAGTACTGGCTCAAAACAACATAAAAAAGAAGGGGGACCAATTTTCTTGGCCTGTTGGGAAAAAAATGGTCAACAAATTGGTGACTCCAAGGGGAAGCATGCCTGCTATGCTTAGAGACCAATTGCCTTGTAGTCTATTGGGCACAGAGTCAGAATGTAGCTTTGAAGAAAGGTTAGTAATAGCCCCAAATATCCAAGAATCAAACATGAAGCTTTTTACCCCAGACAGAAGGGAAAGCACACACAAGACTAAAAACACTACTTGTGCAAACTACACTTAGGGAAAGGAGGAAAGATAACTGAAAGCAAACTACTATGTATAACTAACCAGGTGTATTTGCTTCCCTCCTAGATCAAAGGGAAAACTTCTTAAGTCCTCTTCTTGGAAAGAAGACTTATGGTGCCAGACAAGTGGCTAAATAAAAAGGATGTTTGGTAACCATCTCCTCTTGCATGTCACCTTGATTGGCCTGCATCAAAGTGGATCAGATTCAAACATGCTTCCAACATACATGTATTCTCCTTGTTCTTGGAAGCTTGTTGAATGTTGGATCTTCATGCTAGTGCATTTCACCAAGAAATCTGTGGCTACTGCCTCATCACCATAACCCCTTTGATTTACACAGTCCCTTTGTAATGCATCATGGTTTGACCCATTTCCTTCTGCTTCATTGGAGATCTTGTCAAATTCATCCTCTACTCCCTCTTGGCCTTCTTGAATAAGGGTAACTATTGTGATGTCTGAAATGGACTTATAAAATGATTGCTCATCCCATAGAACATCATCTCTTTGTTTAAAGCTTTCTTCTTCAAGGCCTTCCTCCAAGAAGATAGACCTCTCCTTTTCCTCCTCAAAGATCAGGATCTCTAGATGTTTAAAGATATCCTCCTAACCCTCCTCTAACTTAGGCTCCTTAGTGTAGTCATCCTCCTCATCGAAGCAACAAGGAAGTTCATCAAACAAAAGGGGAGAGAGCTCACCATGCTTAAGTTCCTCTTCATATTGTTGGAACATCTGCATGTATGCATGCCCTATGTTTTCTCCATTATTGATGAGGTCTTCAAAAGGAGCATCGATGATGATTTCTTATTCATTGTCACTCATGATAGCCTCTTAGAAAATTGTAGATTGGATCTTCTGCTCCTCACTCACCTCCTATAGAATAGGTTCCTCCTTGAGAAGGGGTGAAGTGGGAAAACCATGTGGAAGAGGAGGCAGTCCTTGAGCTAGAAACAAATGATTCTCCTCCTTCCACTTGGCCAACACTTCATCAATATCAGGTGTGGCTTGATATCTCTCTTGTAAATGTGTAGGTGGGGTATATTCAGACATGGAATGTGCCATTGGGTCTAAACCATCCATCACACACTGCCTGAGGAATCTCTCTCTGGATTCCAACTCTATAATTCTTCTAGCCATATCCTCTTGGAAGAGCATTTTTTAGAGGTCACTAACATCATCATGAGTAGGAGCAACCTCATCTTCTTCAAGGTTTTGAGAAAAACAATTCTTCTCCTCCTTCTTGCCCCATGATTCTACTATTTTCTTCTAGTTCAAGATCTTGAAATTGGAATTTTGTTCCTGTGAACAGGAAACAACTTTGTTTTCTCCAAGGTCCTGGGGCTCCTCTATGAGGTTTGAAAATTCCATCTCTCTTTCTCTAAGAAATCTCATCTTAGCCTCTAAGTCTTCAATTTTCTTGGCTAGATTATCCTGAAAGAGTCTTTCTTGGAGCTCATAGGAATCATCATAGAGATGGGTAGGACTAGTTTTGAGAGAGATGTGCTAGTTCAAAAAGTTCCCCCCAAAAGAAGATTTAGGATCTAAGGAGTTTAGAAGGTTCATATCCATGGGAGGTTGTTCCAGTTCCCTTTAATGCTTGAAGGCTAGGCACATGGGGTCAAGAGTAGGGTTGAGTAATGCATCAGATGATCTAGAATGAACAAGTGCTATCTAGTAGAAAGGATCTGGTGCAGAAGAGGGGGCTTTCTTTAGGATAGGAGGGGGTGTGTAAGGCTGACTACCTTGAATGAATGGATTCCTCCATTTTTATATCTCCTCTTCCATGGACTACAAGGCATGATCTTGCTTGAACAAGGACTCCTCTTTATACATCAGCTCCTGCTAATATCCATACTGCTCATCCAATCTATTGATTTCTATTACCTGCTTCTCAAACTCTAGCGCCACCTCCCTTATTGTTGAAGGGAAACTAGGAGAGCTTTTTGAGGGGATTCCATTATTTTTTTGAGTCTAATCAAAGTCATATGAAGGAATACAAGACCCATGATTTTGTGCAGAGGAATTATGCATACAAAAAATAATATTTCTGATGGCACCAGGCTGCTTAACCAGCTGATTTAACTCAAAGTCGCCATTGGTGTTGATAAAAAAGCCTCCAAAGGCTGGTTGGTTGAAGAACACACCAAAAATTCTTTAACTCTTCAGACACAACTCATCCTAGTTGGTCCCACTAGGTGTGCCAAAAACTATTGACACAATGGATTGCACTTGGGGTAAGATGCCTAGCTCCCGCCCTTCCACACACAATAATGGAAACTCCCCTCTCACCTATGGGATCGATGAAGCTGGAGGGGAGAGTCTTTAGATAAGGGCTAGCTCCCTCTGATGTATTTTTTAGGCCCTAGTTTCTCCTACTACTAACAAATAAAATAAAAAAAGGCGGGGATGAAAAGGGAGAGAGAGATGCTGAAAATAAAAACTAAGCCTAAAAATGAAAAGGTGATACACCAGAAAATGTGACCCACCCAACCCAAATATACACTTTTCACCAAAAAGAAGCACCCATACACTTCATCTAAAGTGGGAAGCTCTTCTGCAATAGTTAGCTAGGGGTCCATGGAAATACAGGGAGGAAGAAACTACTAGAGGCATACTCAGACAAACTTATGGCAGCCTATTCATAGGCACCTACATTCCCCTAGGAACACTTCTGGCAGACCTGTAGAAAGGAGACTTGACAATGCACTAGACATGCTGTAATCAATCTATGAGAAGCATGAGAGACAATGACTTGACACAAAAGAAGAACATAGACATATACTTTAAAGTGCAAGTCCAGATAGAGGTTAAAAATGCTAAGTCTTGATTCAAGGTAAAATTTGGCAGGTCTGCCTTATAAGCCTGAGAGATTTTTGGGTAGAGTTTTTCCTTAAGGCTAAGAGAGTGGATCTTTTCTCAAATGATAAGCTTTACAATATATAGAGAGAGGAAGATAACTTGGTGATTTTTGGGAAAGACTTTGGCACTCTTTTTACAAGTTGGCCCATGTGCGCTCTGAGCCTTGGGAAGAGGGAGCCATTTGATTGTCGGTTCCTGATTTGACTTTGGCATTCCACATTAATGTGAAAAACATTGCCACACATATTTTCTAAAAATTGACTACTCTTTTAAAGGCATTTCCATGGCTTGTCTGCTTATAAATGCAAACAAGAATAAAAATAGACTGTGTCATTTGGTGACCATCTGGCAATAACTCACCTCCTCTTTGCCACTTGAACTACTTTGTCTCTTTCTGCACCTTCAGCCCTCAGGGGTGATCTTCTGGCAGGTCACTACATTCCTTGGGCTCTCTAGACTTTAGTCTTTGAATTCCTTTGGGTTCACACCATTTATTTGAAAACCAACGGTTATTCATTCCTGCAAAGTTTGACGTCTACGTGCCCATCGCTTTGAAACTCATAAGGCACTTTGAAACATGGATGCCGACACGTGGTTGATTTTGTTGAGTTTATGATGGGACACATGATAGTATCTACTAAATTTATAGAAGCTTTAAATACCTTTAGAGAGTATTATGGAAAATGATGTGTGGCAGCTTTCACTCTCTTTAGTAATTCATCAAGGCCCACCACCTTTCTTTATGAGACAAGAGAGAGACCGTGGATGTTTGACACTTGTCAACTTCCATCAAGCCTTACAAGGGATATGTGGCATGTTCTACTACTCCTAAAAAAGCATTTCAAAACCTTCCATGGTTGCCACTTTGCACCTTCCATGCTCTGGATTTCTTGTTGTAAAATTTGACATTCACAGGCCCATCACAGCTTGAAAACCAATGGCTAGTCTATCTTCTTAAAGTTGATGGCTTCTGGGACATCACCATCCTTGGAAAATTCCTTTAGCTTCCTTTTCTATGGGCTTTTTTCCCATGAGCTTTTTTGCTTCAAGCTTTTTCCCATGGATAAAAAGTTTGTAAGAATTGCCTTGTGACTTTACCTTTGGAAATTTCCTCTCAATCTTTTTGCTCGCGGTTTCCCCAAATTCCTTCAGACTTTTTGTCTAAAGGAAATCCTTCAGACAAAATTTTGAAATAATTCATGACTTTTCCTTAACAAAATTTTGAAATATCTTAGCCACTTCTTTGTGGCCTCTTTGAAGTGCTCCCTACCCTCTGCAAGGGCTCTTGAACCCAGAACTGCCCTTTACAAGGGCACTTGTCCTTTGGGAGGCTTGACCCTTTGATTGAACCGCTCCTTTGAACCAACCATTGAACCAATTCATTGAATTGATTCAATGGTTCAAATGTTTATTGGACCATTTGATGAACCAAGCTTGTTGAACCGTTTGGATTGAGCTAATGAACCGAACCATTTGATTGAACCTGTCGATGAACTTAAATGTTGAACCAATGCATTGAACCAAACCAATGAACTGACTGAGTGAACTGAGTGATTGAACCATCCGATTAAACTAAAACATTGAACCAAGGTGTTAAACCAATGTGTTGAACCAAAGCATTGAACCGGTTCAATGGTTCAACGGTTCAAAGCTGCTAACTCTTTGAAAGATCACACCATTGAACCACTTTAAGCTCAATTTACTTATGAATTTCTTTGGACAAGAGCCTGAAGAAGCTTTGTAAACCCTTGCACTCTTTGACTAGTTCTTCATCTGCCAGAAAACTACACCTGTAGAGTCCATAGAAATCCTCCAGAGTCTGAAGAAATTGCAAGACTCGTGGAAAAACAAAAGTACTAGCTCAAAATAGCATAAAAAAGAAGGGGGACCAATTTTTTTGGCCTGTTGGGCAAAAATGGTCAACAAATTGGTGACTCCCAGGGGAAGCATGCTTGCTATGCTTAGAGACCAGTTACCTTATAGTCCATTAGGCACATAGCTAGAATGCAGCTTTGAAGAAAGGTTAGCAATAGCCCCAAAGATCCAAGAATCAAACATGAAGCTTTTTACCCCAGACACAAGGGAAAGCACACACAAGACTAAAAACACTACTTGTGTAAACTGCACTTAGGGAAAGTAGGAAAGATAACTGAAAGCAAACTACTATGTATAGCTAACTAGGTGTATTTGCTTCCCTCCTAGATCAAAGGGAAAAATTCTTAAGTCCCCTTCCTGGAAAGAAGATTTATGGTGCCAGACAAGTGGCTAAATAAAAAAGATGTTTGGTAACCATCTCCTCTTGCATGTCACCTTGATTGGCCTGCATCTGAGTGGATCAAATTCAAACATGCTTCCAACATACATGTATTCTCCTTATTCCTAGAGGCTTGTTGAATGTTGGCTTTTCATGCTAGTGCATTTCACCAAGAAATCTATGGCTACTGGCTCATCACATAACCCCTTTGATCTGCATAGTCCCTCTGTAATGCATCATGGTTTGACCCATTTCCTTTTGCTTCATTGGAGATCTTGTCAAATTCATCCTCTACTCCCTCCTAGCCTTCTTAAAGAAGGGTGACTATTGTGATGTCTAAAATGGACTCACAAAATGATTGCTCATCCCACAAAACATCACCTCTTTGTTCAAAGCTTTCTTCTTCAAGGCCTTCCTCCAGGAAGACAGACCTCCCTTTTTCCTCCTCAAAGATCAAGATCTCTAGATGTTTAAAGATATCCTCCTGAACCTCCTCCAACTCAAGCTCCACAGTGTAGTCATCCTCCTCATCGAAGCAACAAGGAAGTTCATCAAACAAAGGGGGAGAGAGCTCACCATGCTTAAGTTCCTCTTCATATTGTTGGAACATCTACACATATGCATGCCTTGTGTCTTCTCCATTGCTGATGAGGTCTTCACAAGGAGCATCAATGATGATTTCTTCTTCATTTTCACTCATGATAGCCTCTTGGGAAACTATAAACTGGATCTTTTGCTCCTCACTTGCCTCCTACAGAATAGGTTCCTCCTTGAGAAGGGGTGAAGTGGGAAAACCATGTGGAAGAGGAGGAAGTCCTTGAGGTAGAAACAAATGATTCTCCTCCTTCCACTTGGCTAGCACTTCATCAATATCAGGTGCGGCCTGATATCTCTCCTATAAATGTGTATGTGGGGTGTGTTCAGACATGGAATGTGCCGTTAGGTCTGAACTGTCCATCACACACTGGTTGAGGAATCTCTCTCTGGATTCCAACTCCACAATTATTCTAGCCATATCCTCTTGGAAGAGCTTTTCTTAGAGGTCACCAACATCATCATGAGTAGGAGTAGCCTCATCTTCTTCAAGGTTTTTATAAAAACCCTTCTTTTCCTCCTTCCTGCCCCATGATTCTACTATTTTCTTCTAGTTCAGGATCTCAAAATTGTAATTTTGTTCCTATGAACAGGCAACAACTTTGTTTTCTCCAAGGTCTTGGGGCTCCTCTATGAGGTCTAAAAATTCCATCTCTCTTTCTCTAAGTAGTCTCATCTTAGCCTCTAAATCTTTAATTTGCTTGGCTAGATTATCCTGAAAGAGTCTTTCTTGGAGCTCATAGGAATCATCATAGAGATGGGTAGGATCAGTTTCGAGAGAGATGTGTTGGTTCAAAATGTTCCCCCCAAAAGAATATTCATGATCTAAGGAGTTTAGAAGGTTCATCTCCATGGGAGGTTGTTCTAGTTCCCTTTGATGCTTGAAGGCTAGGCACATGGGGTCAAGAGTAGGGTTGAGTAATGCATCAGATGAGCCAGAATGAGCAAGTGCCATCTGGTAGAAAGGATTTGGTGCATAAGAGGGGGATTTCTTTAGGATACGAGGGGGTGTGCAAGGCTGATTGCCTTGAATGAATGGATTCCTCCATTTTGCTACCTCCTCTTCCATGGACTACAAGGCCTGAGCTTGCCCGAACAAGCACTCCTCTTTATATATCAGCTCCTACTGATATCCATATTGCTCAGCTAGTATGTTGATTTCTATTACCTGCTTCTCAATCTCCAACGCCAACTCCCTTATTATTGAAGGGCAACTAGGAGAGCTGCTTGAGGGGATTCCATAAATTTTTTGAGTCTAATCAAAGTCATATGAAGGAATATAAAACCCATGATTTTATGCAAAGGAATTATACATACAAAAAATAATATTTTTGATGGCACCAGGCTACTTAACCAACTGATTCAACTCAGAGTTGCCATTGGTGTTGATAAAAAAGCCTCCAAAGGCTGATTGGCTGAAGAACACACTAAAAATTCTTCAACTCTTTGGACACAACTTGTCTTAGTTGGTCCCATCAGGCATGCCAAAAATTGTTGACATAGTGGTTTGCACCCGGGGTAGGATGCCTAGCTCCTGCCCTTCCACACGTAATAATGGAAACTCCCCTCTCACCTGTGGGATCGGTGAAGCTAGAGGGGAAAGACTCTAGATAAGGGCTAGCTCCCTCTGATGTATCTTTTAGGCCCTAGTTTCTCTTATTGCTAACAAATAAAAAAAGGGGGGGGGATGAAAAGGGAGAGAGAGATGTTGAAAACAGAAACTAAGCCTAAAAATGAAAAGGTGATACACTAGAAAATGTGACCCACCTAACTCAAATATACACTTTTCATCAAAAAGAAGTGCCCATACACTTCATCTAAAGTGGGAAGCTCTTCTGCAATAGTTAGCTAGGAGTTTGTGGAAATATAGGGAGGAAGAAACTACCAGAGGTGTCCTTAGACACACTTATGGCAGCCTATTCATAAGCACCTACATTCCCCTAGGAACACTTCTGGCAGACCTGTAGAAAGGAGACTTGACAATTCACTGGACATGCTGTAATCGATCTATGAGAAGCATGAAAGATAATGACTTGACACAAAAGAAGAACACAAACATATACTTTAAAGTGCAAGTCCAGATAGAGGTAAAAAATGCTAAGTCCTGATTCAAGGTAAAATCTGGCAGCTCTGCCTTACAAGCTCGAGAGATTTTTGGGCAGAGTTTTTCCTTAAGGCTAAGAGAGTGGATCTTTTCTCAAATGAGAAGATTTAAAATATATAGAGAGAGGAAGAGAACTTGGTGATTTTTGGGAAAGACTTTGGCACTCTTTTTGCAAGCTGGCCCATGTGCACTCTGAGCCTTGGGAAGAGGGAGCCATTTGATTTTTAGTTCCTGCTTTGTCTTTGGCATTCCACATTAATGTGAAAAACATGGCCACACCTCTTTTCTAAAAATAGACTTATCTTTTTAAGGCATTTGCATAGCTTGTCTGCTTATAAATGCAAACTAGAAGAAAAATAAGCCGCACCATTTGGTGACCATCTAACAATAACTCACCTCCTCTTTGCCACTTGAACTGCTTTGTCTCTTTCTGCACCTTCAGCCCTCAGGGGTGATCTTCTAGCAGGTCACTATGTTCCTTAGGCTCTCTAGACTTTAGTCTTTGAATTCTTTTGGGTTCACACCATTTATTTGAAAACCAATGATTATTCATTCCTATAAAGTTTGACATTAACACGCCCATCACTTTGAAACTCATAAGGCACTTTGAAATGCAGATGCCAACACGTGGCAGCTTCCATTGAGTTTGTGATGGGACATGTGGCATTATCCACTAAATTTATAGAAGCTTTAAACACCTTTGGAGAGTACTATGGAAAATGATGTGTAGCGGCTTATGCTCTCTTTATCAGTTTGTCGAGGCCCACCACCTTTCTCTACGAGACAAGAGAGAGACCGCACATGTTTGACACTTGTTAGCTTCCACCAAGCCTTATAAGGGACACATGGCATGTTCGACTACTCCTAAAAAAGCATTTCAAAACCTTCCACAGTTGCCACTTGGCACCTTCCATGCTCTGGATTTCTTGTTGTAAAATTTGATGTTTGCAGGCCTGTCACAGCTTGAAAACTAACGGCTAGTCTATCTTCTTAAAGTTGACGGCTTTCAGGATGTCACCATCCTTGGCAAATTCCTTCAGCTTCTTTTTTTGTGGGCTTTTTTCCCATGGGCTTTCTTGCTTTGGGATTTTTCCCGTAGATAAAAAGTTTGCAAGAATTGCCTTGTGACTTTGCCTTCGAAAATTTCCTCTCGGGCTTTTTTGTCTTGGTTTCCCTAAATTCCTTCAGACAAAAGTCTAAAAGAATTCATGAATTTGCCTTAAAAAAATTCTAAAATATCTTAGCTACTTCTTTATGGCCTCTTTGAAGTGCTCCCTGCCCTCTGCAAGGGCTCTTGAACCCAGAACTGCCCTCTGCAAGGGTACTTGTCCTTTGGGAGGCTTGAACCTTTGATTGAACCACTCTTTTAAACCAACTATTGAACCAATTCATTGACCTAGTTCAATGGTTCAAATGTTTGTTGGACTATTTGATGAACCAAGCCTATTGAACCATTTGGATTGAGTCAATGAACTGAACCTACCGATGAACTTAAACGTTGAACCAATGCATTGAACCAAGTCAATGAATTGACTGAGTGAACCAAGTGATTGAACCATTTGATTGAATTGAAACATTGAACTAAGGTGTTGAGCTAATGTGTCGAACTAAGGTGTTGAACTAAAGCATTGAACTGGTTCAATGGTTTAACGGTTCAAAGCTACTAACTCTTTGAAAGATCACACTATTGAACCACTTTAAGCTCATTTTCCTTATGAATTTATTTAGACAAGAGTCTAAATAAGCTTTGTAAAACCTTGCACTCTTTGACTGGTTCTTCATCTATCGGAAAACTACACCTGCAGAATCTATAGAAATCCTGTAAAGTTCATAGAAATTGCAAGACTCATGAAAAATCAAAATTACTGGCTCAGAAAAGCATAAAAAAGAAGGGGGACCAATGTTTTTGGCCTGTTGGGAAAAAAATGGTCAACAATTCCCATGGGACTTCCCAAGGTCTTGTTAGTTTTATCTCAAACATGATTTTGACATGCATCGGGTTCATGGGATCTTGTGGTCTTGTTAAAAAGTCTTTAGTCACCTTCATGCCATTGGATCAAATCTAGAGACAAGGTGTGAACCATAGGCTTTACAAAATTCTTAATCATTAAGTTAGCTCATTATTAAAGTTAATGATTAGGCTTAAATTTCTTAGGCTAAGGTTTGTTTTTAATTTACTAAGTACTGGACAAATCATAAGCTAGGGACTTAAACCTAAGTGGTGATTAAAAAAAAGGGGGTAAGGTATATATACTCTAGGCTAAGGTTTGTGTTGTGTTTAAAAACACCATGAAAACATTAGGCCAAAATATCTATGTTGCATGCCATGAACCATGCACAAAGTAAGTTCACCATGGGATGATGATTTTTAAGTGTTTATAAGGTGAGTTCATGATTTGAGGTCCATTATGCAAAATGTAATGTGAGTATCAAGGCATGGACTTTGGATTGGTATATATCATTGCTTTATAGGTCAAATCCTTTAATTATGAACACATTTTTAGCATTTTCCTTAGCTTGTAGGGTTATTTCCAAATTAAAATAGGATTGTGGGATGTCATTTGAACCCTTAAGTAAGATATTTCATTAGTTTAAAATTGACAATCTGATCGTCATCAAATACACTCTTGTGGGTATTTGTTGATGATTGTGTGAATGTCAAGCTTAAACTAGTAAAATTTTCATTTTAATGAACTTAAATTTGACAATCACGTGGGCATCAAGTTTTCCCTTTTAGATGTTTGGGTGATAGTAGTGTGAACATCAATTTTTAGTTTGTTAAAACCTTTAGTGCCAAATGTGAGGGTGCCACTTGGCATTCCCATAGAGCTTCCTAGGGTCTTGGTGTTACTTCGCTCCATTAGATCAAGCCCCATGATAAAGTGACAACCATTGATCATGATCTAGGCCCTTATTTTTGATTGGATATAGTGTTAAGTGGATCCCTTTTCCTTTTAATCATCACATGTAATGGCACCACATGTCCATATTTTAGGCTCCTTGTGGCCTTTGGACTTTTCAACTACACTTTGCTTCATCCAATCAAGTCCCATGATAAAGCACAAATCATCAGATCATAATAGATGCATGTTGTTTAAGACAAATTTTGGGTTGTCCTCACATCATTGGATCAAAACCAGTGATGAAGTGATAGCCATAAAATCCTATAAAATATGAGGAAGTTAATGTTAGGACCATGAGACATAAAAAACTTAGGTTTAAGAAGCTAAAACTAAGGTTGTGATTGTATTAATAAATATGTCATGGCCTTAGTACTGAAGTCTTAGGCTTAAGTTGAGAAATATTAAAAGGGACCCTATAGATGAACATTAGTTAGGATATTAAGCAATTTTTAGGGAGACGAAATATTTATTAAAGGGATCAAGTTTCTTGGTTGAGTTGTGTTGAAAAACATGAATAAACTAGGAACATGTGTTTCATAATTTAAGTCCCTAAATTGATTTTTAAAATGTTTTCTCACCAATTTGGATTCCCACCTCTATTCAAATTTGAATAAAGGGTTTGTTAGGGTTTTATAACATAGACTCTTTAGGAATACATGCCATGGAACCTACAACTAAGATTCCAATGAACATTACTAGCATAGTTAGTCCATATTGAAACATAATTAAACCATATAAGCTCCACTTAAACAAAGTAGATGACCTTTAAACTTCCATAATAAACTTTGACATGTTGAAATATCCATGTTTTATATTCAAGATTTCTCAAGGGTCCCAATTCAAAAAAATGGGAGTATGTTGGTCCCAACAGAATCCAATGTGGTTTAATATTATTTTTGGTTAGTACATTGGGTACTTCTCCCCATTCATGAGAGTTGGATCTTGCATATTTCCAACTCAATCACTTGATTAGTTATTCAAAATTGAGATTTAATAACTATCAGTTCACAAATGGTTCAACATAAATATTCATCTCTCCAAGTGCTTAGATAAGGGGCACATATAAGAAAATACCATCTTTTACAAGTTACAAAGAAACATGGTTTGATCTCCCTACAAGTCTACTCTTTCCTTACTCTCCTTTAAATTTTGAATTTCAAAGTTCAAATTTTCAATTTTCAAAAATTAACATTAACTACTTTATGTGTTGTTACAGGATTTGATAAATTGAGTGACCTACACAATTGGATTTTCTTATCAAAGGAAGAAGTGTTTTATACACACTAAGGTATATTTTTCTCTTTTATTCTAATAATTTAATTAATACAATAAATGGAGGATGTAGATAACTAAATCTGGTCATATGTACTTGATAATGTTAATTCTTAACTTTTCTTAAACCACTTTAATTATGCTCAAATATATGACTCTTATTAAACATTTATTTAGCCATTTATTTATATGCAGTCTTAAACCCTTTGTTTTTAGTCACTAATACACAAAAATTATCAAGTAACTACTCAAACTAATTTATATCACTCTAAGACTACTCCCAACCTAAATCCAATTGTTCCTACCTTTTTAGGATAGGTCCACACTTTGTAGATATGTCCACTACCATAGACCTATCTACTTAACATGGCATTTTCCTTGCACCATTTAATAAATAGTTTCCAAAAATTGGAATATCCATATGGGTCACCTTGTATGTTTCAGATGTCATCTAAATAAAATTATTAAATTAAAATTTTGTAAATACAAATCAAAGATCATTAATTACTACAATAGATCTTCCCAGAGCTTGGCATTATCTATACATGACCACACATTGAGAAAATATTCCCCATTCTTCCAAAAGTCAATATAAATCACTATGATAAGTCACATGCCAAGTCTTAATTATTCCAAATTAAGTCAAGAGCAAATATTTTCAAGTACCAAATCCAAATTATTAGTTGAATACATATAATGAAGGATCCTAATTACAAAATCACACTAGGTGGGATAACTATATGTGGCTTGATTCCCTCCTTGGAGTATCAAAATATGCATGCAATAGTAAATCATTGATGTGGGTTATTAGAGATATTTTGGATCATTATAATTCCAAATATTTTTTTGTAGGTTTATGGATCTCATAAATACATCTGAGGCTTTGAAGGCAAAGAGAAAAAAATAAAGATTTATGTGTGGAATTAATAGAATCAGAGTATCTCATCCCTCTCAACAAGCACAGGTGCATTTGGAAAAGTAATCACAGTCTTATCAATTTCATAGTAGATAGATCTACAATCAATAGACAAGACTACACTGTGAAACTATCCATAGAGTGTAGATTTACCCAGATATAACCATAAACTCTATTCACTTATGTAAGCTATCATAGGCCTATCTTATTATATTTTCTAGAAACTATAAAATCTAAGTATATTAATCTTATTCAGACTTAATATATTTAGCTTATGCCACTTGTCAATTAATTTCACTTGACATTTGGAATTATGCTTGAATGCCATATATATTAAAATCTAAATTATCCTTAAATATTTTATGCCTATTAAATATTATTAAATCAAAAAATATATAAAACATATTGGTTAACTTTTTTTTCTTGATTTTTTATTTTTATGATTTTTGTCATAGTGTTTCAATTGGATTCATGATTCCTGTACACTAAAAATAAATATAATCATCCTTCTAAAATTTGATTGAGCATTTATCTAGGATTTATCTTTGGCCTAGGTGTTTTGGATTGAATTCATGATTTACAATCAAAAAATTATTTTCTTTTGTTAGTTTTCAATTTTTTTAATTTCTAGAACTACATTCACATAGTTTTCAATCTCATAGGAGCTATTAGTCTAGGCAAAGCGGTTATCAATTTTACCTAAGCCATGGTGTGATAGGTATTTATCCAATACTCAAGAAAATATATAACACTATATAATGAATTTAGTTTCCACATACCTAAAAAGTTCCCTTTTGGGCCTTGTTCACTATTTATGACTAGGATAAATATATCTAAGATCCTTCAAATCAAACAGACCTTACCTAGTTACACCCATAATGTCATTTACAAATTTAAAGTTTCAAAATCAAATCATGGCTATAAGGATTTAAATTTGATTCTATATTTTAATCATAAGGTTCATTATCATGTTTTATGTTAATTTACAAAGTGTTATTTGGATTCACTATATATTTGCATGAATAATGTACAATCTCAATCCTTCCTCAATTATGTTGTTGTAATATAAAGTAAGAGCTACTATTTATCACCACTAGTCACCAAAGGTTAGGCAAGACTCCCTTTGTTCCTCTTATTTTCTATATGGGTTCTAAAGTGCATACTATGCACCCTATTGATGGAATTATCATTTTTTGAGGCTAATAAAAATAATATAAAGTAATTTTGTGAAATTAGGGACAAAAAATTCACTGAATCTCTTAATACCAATCCATATAGGATTAATGCATTGTTATACATTATAAGATAAGAACAAAAGAAATTATCTCAAGATTCTATATTAGGAGAACAATATGACACCTTCCATTTATCTCAGTCATACCTTTCAAGTTAATGATTCCACTTTAGGTGTCACAATTTATATTTCTACTTTTATTCCTATAAGAACACCTTCACTTACATATGTGACATCATCCCTAGATATAGGGGCATCACAAGGCTTATAATAGATTAATATTCCTATTTATACATAAGTAGTATACACATCCTTTTATTACTATGCATGGTCCACCACTAACCTCACCTAATGCACATTCCATTGAGTATATTATTATAAACCTACATGCTAAGGTGTTAAAATTATGTCAAGGTATCTATAGAGATAGTCATTAAATTGATTCCCATTATTTGATTCATAATCATTTGGAAACTAAGATATATGCTTAACTATTATTAGTAATATTTTTATCTCTTAATATTCCACTTTATGAAGGTAAAGGTTTTCCCAAACAACATCTTTGACCATTTCATGTAATATGTTTAGAATATGCATATAATAACAAATTATTAACTAAAATATTTACACGAAACCTCAAATAATATAATCTACAATGGTTCTAATTCCACTCTAATTAGTTAAAACATTCAACCCTTTGACTGGCATTTTATAGCACACTTATCTATTAACATTGGTAAAAAATTATCTTACACACAAATTACTAAATTCAAGCAAGGGTTTAATGATCCAATCAGTGATTATGTTATTCGATACAAAATTATCCTAGTTAATATGACCAATTCTATGGTAGATAATGTGTTATAAGATATATTCACACAAATTTTAGTAGCACTACTTCATAAGTTTACCATGTTTGATAAACTCAAATCATTTGATGAGTTATGCCATATAGTGAAAGAATGAGAAGTCAAGCTCATATATTTTTAAAAAATTAAGTATGCACCAAATGTTCCAAATACTTCAAACATAAAATGTCAAAGTAAATCAAGCTACAAGGTCAAATCTAATGAAAGTAAGAATGAAACAAAAGTAACAGTTAATGCAATATCATAACCAAATAATAAGCTTTAGTTTATATCTCCACCAAGGAGGTGTTTTACCCTATTTTCAATTAAATAGATAATATGTTGTACTAATAAGTGTAAAACTTGGAAGAGTTTAGAATGATAAACATGTATAATAATTAATAATTCTGAATTTGGAAATTGATAAATATGGAAAAAAAAAAATTTGAAAAACACTAAGAAGATATGTACTTAGATTAAAATGATATTTCTATTTTCTATTTTCTATTTTGGATATCTAAAAATGGAAATTAGTAAAAAATATGACTTTGACTGTGCAAGATTAGAGGTAGAATTCAAAAATATTTATAGACAAGACTATGCTATCTAGATAGTGATGTAGACCAATCATGTCTACTGATTACAAACTTATCATAGTTGATTGTGATCAAGGAATAATGGTGAAAATATAGATAAGCAAGATTGTGACAATGTAGGTCCATAAAAATAATTTAGAAAACAATGCAATTTTCTCATGTTTTTTTATTATGGACTTATCCATGTTGACTGTTATGAAAATATAATTAGTCTTTTGTGAGATATTAGAGCCTAAAAAAAGATAGGGGGCTGTAATGGGATTATTTGACCTAGATATCCTCTTTGATGAATAAAAATTGCCTACATATCCATATACTCTGAAGAGGAAAATCAAGCCCACATAATTATCTAAACTAGAGCAATTGTGTAATTGTGCTCCTTTAATATATGTATACAATTATATATGGATTTTATAATTGAAAAAGATAGCTCTTGACTTGCTTTGAGATTATTTAGAATTGGATTATGGCTACTCCTTATGAATGATCTTGAATCTAAAAGGAATAGGGCATATTTTCTCAATTTTTAATGGTGTGTAAGTGCTTAATAGATAATACCAAGACAGGAATAATTAATGACCTTTGATTTATATTTATAGAAAAACCATTTGATAATTTCTTTTACTTGACCTTATGAAATGTGTGGGAAGACCCAAAAGAAAATTTTTAGATTGAAACTAGTTTTATTAGGTACTAGATATGGTTGCTCTAAGTAAACAAATCCATGAAAATGGATTAGTCTACTTAAAATGGCATGTCCCAAAAAGTTGTGGATAACTATCATGAAATAGAGACAGTCTGAGGGTAACATAAATTAATTTGAGTATTTGAATTGGAAATTTTTGTGTAATAGTGATGAAAAAGAAAGGGCTGAGACCACAAATAGATAAATGGATTAGAATAATGGTGAATAAGAGTTATGTATTTGGGTTCAAGTCATGTGGTTTAAGATGTGTCAAAAATTAACATTTTCAAGTACCTATGACCATATTTATGTGTCTACAAGGGGAAATTTTAATGGTTAGCATCACCTCCTCATATTATGTTACAAGATTTAATCAAGTGTAATCTCATATCTCTTCCTCCAACATTAGAGGTTGATATTATTAAGAGTCAACATAAGGGATTTGACAAAAATGCATATTATGACTATTATAAATGTATTGCATTCTAGAACAAAGTGTTATAATCTATGACATAAGATACAATATATTATTCATGATAATACTATTTAGTTAAGCATATCCACAAAGGAAGCTAGACTGCAAAATAATAATAATAAAAATTTGAAAATATTTAGTAATCTATTTCCAAACCATGGAAAAACATAAAATAATGACAATTTAGAGATACACCATGCATTAAATTTGTATTATATCTATGACATATGGACATATATTGGATGGTATTACTAGTACAATTATAAACACATCAAAACCACACCATATGATCACATTTGATGACAGTGAGATTTTTGATGATTATTCAGATAGACATACACTTTTTATTTGAGTTATACAAATAAAAAAACCATACATAGTATCATGATTGACAATGGATCAAGTGAAAACGTATATATAATGATTATATATAATGACACTTCATCACACTCTTGGGTTCATAAAACATGATTTACAAGATACATTAAAAGTAGTTAAATAATTTTATGGACATATATAGAATACTCTTGTGCATATAGTGTGACCACTTTAGGTCTCTCCATTATTAGTCCTACCCAACACAAGGCTCTTTAACATGTTATTAGGATGCCCTTGTATACAAAATTTCCACACAATGTTATTCATATTACATCAATGTCTCAAATATATACATTGCAATAAGATGGTCATGGTTTCAATCATTCAATATTAATACCATTTAGAATATATGGTATCTACTCCTCCCCCCCAACCACAATTGATTATTACACCTATTCAGGAGCATAGTGTAGACTTAGTCATTGAACCTATGTATAATATTTATATACATTAATTTCAAAGGATATTAGTTCACCCTCTTAGACAATTATATTTACATTAGAGAGTTATTTATATTTCAAATAAATATTCATCTTCTATAGTTCATCCTCAAGAAACACCACAAATGGTTCAATATGTTCCATAATGAACACAAGTAGTGAAATATTCTTATACTATACAACATATACCACCAAGTCTTATGCCATTTATATTTACACATATTATACAAGATTTTATGAGTAGTGATAAGGACATTTACATTAAAATAATTGATTTTTTAAAATTCTAATTCATCTATATGTAACACTTTTGTTCATAGAAATTCACACTCCCATTTTATGATTTAAGAACACACTATGATCCTCCCATTGATTAGATAATTAATAGGTTATTTTAATTTTTTTCATACATAAAATATTTAAAAATAATATAGATAATTAAATATTTAAAAAATATAAAAACATTCAAAATATACTCAAAAATAAAAAATTGTTATTGAGTATAACATGAGTTTCTAGTTTACTTGTTTAAATATGTTATTTATCACATATTTTGGTATATAACATATTATTTTTCATACAAAAATGAATTTAAAAATGTATATGAGTGTGATTTAAGACATACATATTAAACATGGATCCTATATACTAGACTCTATTCTACCCAATGGCCATGTCTATGCTAGGGGCATTTTATCCTACATGAGACATTAACACATGTTATAGATATCTATGACCTTTATAACATGCTAAGATACAAATATTACAAGTGTCTTGCTAGTTACTTATATATTACATTGTGATTCATGGATATGCTATTTTTATATGATGTGATATTGATACATATGGGTAGTGTAGACTAGATTTCACTTATTTTATGTTTTTTTTTATGCTGAAACTTTTTTGCATGATAGGCTCAGCATTGCATGCTTATTATATGTGGAAAGTTAGCCTTGTGTGTGTAACAAATTTATATCCTTTATTTTTAATATTTTTATGTCCTTTACATGTGGATCTAGGCTTGTTTGTTGAGACATGTTCATGTCCCTCATATGTGGCCCTTGGCCTTATGTGTGACATTAAATGAAATTTTGTATTGTGCTTGATTAATGGAGGCATGATCCATATCATGAAATTTTACTACATTATCTCATTAAAATATGGATAATTTACTGTGTGCCACATTTACATATCTATATATACATGCCACTTGTATGCTTCCCATTACATATGATTCATACATGCTTTGATGACATACACTATACTATCATAACATAATCTCCACATGTTGACATGATTATAGATTTATCTCATGATATAGTTAATTCTTCTTTTAAGATGAGTGAATTTTAGGGTATACCCCTCATCTTAAAATGAGGTCATTACAATGGTCTTATCTTAGGGATTCCCTCCATGGGAAGAAAATGAGATTTTATGACAAAATATAGGTTTCAAAGATTTAAATTAATTTAAAAATAAAATACATGAGATTTATTAGCACATTGATATAGAATATGGGGGGATATGACATGCATACACATTCACTTTACATGGATTTGAATATAGATTTATACACACTTGGATGTATATTAAAAACAACTACATGAACATGAATTACAAGTTTCATATAAAGTTATATTTAAGCATATAGATGCAAGACATTCCACATCATTTGGCATAATTTCAAAAAGCATGATTTTTCTTCATGCACATATATGATTTTTTTAAATTTAAAAGGCATGATATTTGTTCATGCACATATTCACTACAATAAAATTTACAAATTAAAAGGAAAATGATTGTTATTTCACTTAAACTTTATTGAAATTGTAGTCATGAATATTCTTTATTTTCTTTTGATCATGAAAATAGAATCTATATCCATCTACAATGATGTGATTTGTTGTATTGTGTGTAATGTACATTTAATTATAGATAAATTCAATAGTCTTATAATTAATTATAATGAACCCATTGTGATGTTCCACCTTCTATTATGGTAGGTGTACGTTTGAGTCTAGTGACACTTAATGGCCTTGACATCAGTTCTAGTAAACCCATCATGGTTCCATCTTATTTTGGGCTAGTACATTGGGTACTTATACCCATTCATGAGAGTTAGAGCATTTATCTTTCTAACTCAAGGGTTTGATTGGTTATAAAAATTTGAGACTTGATCACTTTTAATTCTCCATTAGTTTAACATAAGGAACCATCTCTCCAAGTGCATTGACAAGGGGAACATATATCCAAAGCTTAAATAGGGAAACATCATCACTTACATATTACATTGAATTATGGTTTCAGTTCCCTACATGCATACTCCTTCCTTTCTCTCCTTTCAATTTAAAACTTCAAATATGGACTTTGACTACTTCATGTGCTATTATAGGGTTTTATAAATTAAGTGTCTTGGACAATTGAAGTTTCATATCAAAATATAAAGTGTGTTTCACACACTTAGATATTATTTTCTCATTTTATCTTGACATTTCATCACTAGAATAAAGGGGGGGTAAATTTAGATTATTAAATTGGGTTACAGGTACTTAAAAATGTTAATTATTGACATATCTTAAACCATTTAACTTACACTCAAATATACGACTCTTATTCACCATTCCTATAGACATTTATAAATATGTTGATTAATCCATTTTTTTATTTTCACTACTACACATGAATTCCCAATTCATTGTTTATACCACTTTATATCACTCTTAAACTACCCTCGACCTCAAGCTAGTTATTTTTTATTTTCTAGGAGAGGTTCAAATTTTATAGGTAGTTTCATTGCCATGGTCATGTCTACTTAGTGTTACCTTATCCATACACCATTTGACAACTAGTTTATAAATATTTAAATATCCATATGGGTTATCCCATATATTCTATAAGTAAACTATAGGAAAATATTCAATTGAACTTATATAAATACAAATCAAAGGTAATTGATTACTACAATAGATCTCCTTAGATATTTTCACTACTATATAATACTACTTAATGAGAAAATATTTCCTATTATTTCCAATTTATATCAATCACTACCTAAGTATCCTTAAGCCAAATTTAAAGCATTTCAAATCAAGTTTAGAGTGAACATTATCAAGTATCAAATCCAAATTACTAGTTACATACATATAGTAAAATAATAAAATTACACAATCACACTAGGTGGGATCAATATGGATGACTTGATTCCTTCCTTGGGTATTTGGATACATATGTAGTGGTAAATCATTAATGAGGGTGATTAGGGTTATTTTATCCCATTGCACTTCTCCCTTTTTTTTGCACATTTATTTCTCTCATGGGTACACGTAGGGTTTTCAAGTTAAGAAGGAAAAAAAGGTCACTACATAAAAATAATAGAATAAAAATATCTCACCCCTCTCATTAAACATAGGTCTAGTTGGTAGAGCAATCACAGTTTCTTCACTTTTAGAGTGGATAAATAAGTAGTCAATAGACAATACTACATTGTACATCTATCTATAAAGTGTGGACTTATTTATAAATAAATGAAGACTTTATTCTCAAACCTAATTTATCCCATTTTATAGTGTTAAATACATGATATAGTCAACCAAAACTATAACAGTTAAGT
This sequence comes from Torreya grandis, assembly GCA_037957365.1. Lineage (NCBI taxonomy): Eukaryota > Viridiplantae > Streptophyta > Pinopsida > Cupressales > Taxaceae > Torreya > Torreya grandis. Next base: position 1,798,889 of record JARHVA010001661.1, on the reverse strand, counting down.
ATTTTACTCTTGGGTTTACTTATTATATTTAGTTTATGCCACTTGTCAATCCGTTTTAATTAATTCTAGTTTTTATTTAGATTTATGCTTGAATGCCATATATTAAAATATGAATTATCCTTGAATAATTTATGAATATTAAATATTTCTAAACAAAATTTAAGGTAAATCATATTTCACTTTAGGTTCACCATTATGTTTTACCCTATTTTTGATTTAACAACATTTAATAGGCATAACACATTGAAGGATAATTTAAATTGTAATATATGGCATTCAATCATAAATATGAACGTAAAGTAAAATTAATTTTATTTAATTGAAAAGTGAAATAATCTAAATTTAATAAGTATAAACAAGAGTAAGAAGGTTATTTACTAGTCTTTGGTTGACTGTAATTAGCATCTAACGTTAGAAAATAAGATAAAAAAGGCTTATGATAACTCAGGTCCAAGAACAAAGTTTGAGGCTATATTTGGATAAGCCCTTAACCATTGGACATATATGTAGTATATTTGTATTTGTTGACTATGGATTTATCTTCTATGAAAGTGATAAAACTATAATTACTCTAATGCCTAATCTTGTATTTGCTAAGAGCGATGAAATATTCTGATTCTATTATTATCATGTAATAACTGATTTCCTTCTCCTTACCTTAAAAACCCTAGGTTTACTTGTGAGATATATAAACCTATAAAAAATAATGGGAAGTGTAAGTATTATCTGATCCCATATACCCCCGTTAATGATTGACTACTTCTTACATATCTAGATACTCCAAGAAGGGGATCAAGCCACACATAATTCTCCCACATAATGGGATTCTAAAATTGTGCTCTTTCACTCTATGTATGCAATAGTAATTTAGATTTGATACTTGAAAATGTTTGCTCTTGAATTGAATTTTAATGTTTCATACTTGGATTGATAGTACTCCTAGTGATTGGTATTTAATTTGGGAATAATAGGGAATATTTTATCATTGTGTAGTTATGTATAGATAGTGCTAAGCTATAGGGATATATAATGTAGTAATGAATGAACTTTGATTTGTATTCATAGGAGATGAATTGAATAATATCCTTTAGATTATTTTTTTAAATGCCATTGGGATAGGGTTGAACTAAGTGGAAAATTTTGTGTTAATATACCTATTTTCATAACATGAACCTATCTCAAAAATGGTGGAAAACATGGTTTGAGGCTTGAAGTAATCTGAGAGTGATATGAACTAGTTTGAGTAATGAATTAGGAATTATTGTATAGTAGTGAAGGATACTAGAGGGGTTAGGACCACACATAGATAAATGACTATATGAATGGTGAATACGAGTCATATTTTAGTGGTTTATAGTTATAATTTTATGACATATACCAAGGAAGAGGATCTCCCTACAACTTTATCAACATTATGAAGAATGAAGCCAGAAATATACCAAAGGGGAATGATGTGGTTTGATAACTCATTATTTATTATGTAGGAATCATAAATTTATTAGAGTATATAAATATCTTTAGCAAATAATAGCTCAAGATGCCCCCAATTTAAGTCTAATAATAATTTATTAAGAAGGGAAGATGATGATAATACCATTTGTGATCATGTCCTATTCATAATTCTCAAGTGTGCAAGAGGAGTGAACAAGGATTTATTGGGTTTGAAGTTTAACTAGTCTTCTAGTGATATTTATTACAATAAGGAGATCATTCAAGAATTATATAATATGGGAAGAGATAAAAACAAAGATGAGCTAATTTATTTTGAACATGTCAAGGAGAATAGTACTATTTATTGAATTCTCATAATTGGTGGGTTGCCTTTGTTTATGTTAAGGATTGTGGGGTTTGATCCAGTATTGCCCTTGGATTTTGATAAGGCTTGGAAAAATTATGGTAAAAATGAGAGGCATTACTATAAACATCACAAAATAAATACTTGTGGAAGTTTCAATAATTCCATGCATAGGTTTCAAAGTCTACAAGGACAATTTTCAAAGGAATAATTTGATTCATAGTTTATACAAGGATAGGGAGAAGATACATGAAGCTAAGGATGAGTTATTATGAGTTTCCCTCCTTTGGCCTTGGTCAAATGTGTGTCTTCATAATATGCATTACATAAGACTAAAAGGTAAACATATGCTTATTTATTTACATCATTTCTTGATTTTAAACCATTTTAGGCACTAAAATTTTATTAATCTACCTTAATATATTTTTAGGTCACTAGAAAGTTTAATCCTTTATATTCAATTAGATAATTGTGATGTAATATTGTACCAAGCCTTGATTTACTTAATCATTCAAGTGATCTAGACCATAATTGATTTAGAGATTAGGTTGATTGAGAATAAAATTGGGATTGAAAATGACTTAGAATCCACTAAGGACAATGCATAACAAAGGGTGGAATATAAGGAGGAGAAAGAGGAAATCCTAGCTTAGGCAACCAAAAATCTCAAAAATAACAAGGTAATAGGTAAGGCTACTATGGAAAGGAAGAAACAATTTTTGGATGATGATGGTAAATCTCAAATTATAGAGTATTTAGAGTTGTGGAATCATTTGAATTAAAAGGAAACATCCCCTACTTCCACATGTAACATGAACTTGATGGAAGAGGATTACCCTGATCAATGAAAGCTTGAGAATCTACCGACTGATAATAATGTTAAGTAAGTTAGGGTTATATTGGGTAAGTTGGAGGAGACTATTAGTCATCAAATGAATCTATTGAAGGATCTAGTGTCTGATGATGATAAGGTTAAAGGTGAGCTAAAGAATATTCAATAAAAGGATAAGGGTAAAAGTGTTGAGTTTAGTAATAATCCCACTAGTATATTGAATCACTACTTAGAACATTTCCTTACTAAGGATAAATCCAAAGTTGACATGGATTCCAAGAAGTTGAAGGTGCCACTAGGGAAGGAAAAATAAGATGGGTAGAATGGTACGAAGACCACAACTTCAAGTACCAAGAATTTGCAAGATAAGGTCAAGAAAAGATCCAATGAGGGCAATAATAATGGGCTAAGAAAATGAATAAGAATAAATATGAATCATATTGAATTAAAAGGGATTAATCATAAAGATAACACCCTAAATTCTAGGTTTCAAGACTAGATATAAGATTAATTTCATGTATTATGTTTATTTTTGTATGTAGTTCTATTGCTTTTCTAAACTTGGGGTGATACTTTGTTGAACTATCATTGAAGGTAACTAGTTTTATGTATCCCTATGTGTTGTAGCCTATAATTTACCTTATTTTGGTTGGATATTCATTGTTATATATTTATTTCTTTTTTTAATCATTTGAAAATGACACTTGAGTGATAAGAGTGTTACTTGAGACCACCCATCCCTAGCTTAGCCCTAGACCTATTTTAGGGCCTATTTAGACACTTATCCTACCTTCATATAGGCCACACACACCTGTAAACATCCCCAAATCACTCCTATATCCTCAATTTAGCATCTTAGCCACTAATGCCTCAGGTTTTACCACCTAGACACTAGCGCCATAATTTGGATAGTGGAACCAATGGCACTAGTGTCCCAATTTGGGTGTTATTGTCCTTTTCCTACCTTTGGCCACCAAGGATATATTTTCAAAACAAAAACCACCTAGGGTTAGCCTATACCTCTTTTAATACCCACACAAGCACTATAATAGTAAAATACATGAATTTTAGCCTATTATTCACTAGATGGGAATCAAATGTAAATAACACAAACTAGCTCTGAACAAGTTACACACAATCAAGGTTATTAATCCCTATTCTAACCTAATTATACATACAACCATATACAACCATCCAAAGCTTAGAATAATTAGATTTATAGTCTTAAGATTCACTCAAAATCATTTAAACTAAAATTCATACTAGCTTCACTTACACTTGTATCAACACTTACATGGGGAAAATTACATCCGGGTTGTTCCTTCCTAAGTGTATTGGTATGTACATAAATCTCATCACAAAAAGGTGTTGAGGATGTATATCCTACCCTATTAAAATCACACTTTGATAATTGTGCCAACTAGATACACTAGCAATATGAAGGTTTATGGTTTTCATATGAAATTTGTAAAAACAAGTCACTAACAGGGAATCAAAACTCATGCACACAAGGATAGGCTTGGCAGACTCAAACACAAGTGTAGCCAAAATATAATAATAGTTATGCATATATGAAATTACCACCAAAATAAGGACACTATAACCATTGGTGATACTATCTAATTAGGGCACCATTATCCAAGAAGGGTTTTAACACCTAGATCCTATTCATGACACTCAAATTTTCTCTTATCCTATTTTGTATCCTCCAAATCTCAAATCTCAGTAAATTTATAGATAATTACTTATTTACATCAACTATTACTATTTTAAAAAAGGTCAAACTAAGTTAATTCTATTATAAATCAATGGCTATATTTATTACATATTTATACCTTGATCTACTATACTCATACCCTTTAATAACTTGGGGATTACACTCTATAACCCTAAAAATTTAAATCATTTGGTGAACTTGACCTACTTTGATTACTATCCAAAACCTAGAAATAGATGTTATTAGGGTTTGTATCCTTATTTTTACTCTTTCAAATTGGCTATTTTAGGGTTTTTAGACCTAATATATTATACCATAGCATCCCTCTTCCAAGTTGCATTACCAAATTTCATGGATAAGGAACATCCTTTTCCTCCTCATCTCTAAGAGGGTGATAACTAATTTCCCTCTAATTAGGTCCATGATATCACTCCTCCACGAAGTGAGGTAGCCTATAATACTATTTTAAATGTCTATACTCAACCTATCCATCCTTAAAAACTTTCCCTTCTCATATATTCTCTATAGGGTGTGTGCATACATGTTTAATGAGAAACAACTAGGGTTTGCACTTGTGAGACTCTATGTGATCAAATTATCAGTATGATTAAACTAATTATAGAATTACAAAATTAGAATCAAATATTACATGGAAACATTAAAACATTAAAAAATCAATTTGCATGACAAAAGTCTCCAAGGCACACTAGTGTCAATCATGTATATGCATCTTCACCTAGTCAATTTATGGCAAGAAATGTTACATATCAAAATAAGAAATCACAACAAAGTGTATTTACAACTAGTGATTCAAATATAAAATATAAAATCAATTAATATTTTAAAAAATGATTAAATATAATTTGATCAACCTAACTCCTGTACATCCAATAAAGAGATCCATATATTATTATGTAGACCATAGAATGCATGATCATCATACAGATTCATGTCTGGCATTGAAAAAGCATATACAACACATCATTGCTAATGAGGAACCTATATAAGATAAATCAATTAAGCAATACATAGTGATACATGAACATATTCAAAAAGGGTCAAATTTTGAAATAATATAAAAGTGGTTACCAAAGCATAAATCAAAACAATACAAAGTTCACAAAGAAAAATTATAACAAGAAATACTAGAATAAAAACAAGTAAAACAATTGAAGGATATAAACATACCTCTCCAAAATGAGGTCCCACTTTCAACATAGTATGGGTTTGGTCAAAATTATCTAAAATAATTTGATTATCAAGGTCAAGGGTTGGGCACACATGCCCAAGGCATCATTAATCTTATTCTAGCAATTGATAATGTTGGTCAACAAGGCTTGGGATTTATTGAACATCCTAAGTCAAATCATTCAAAAATATTATTTATCAAGGAAAAATATCTAAATACATAATAAATGTTACAAAAAGAACAAGAATTTAATTTTTAAATTCAAAATCATGCTAAGCTAACAAGAATTCTCAAAAGAGGCTTTCTATAAAAATAGCCTCCAAAGCACCATATACCTAAAATAATAAAAATTTCAAAGGTAAAAATCATAATGAATATTGCAAATCAAAATTTAGAAAAGTAAACTCCATCGTATGAGGTAATTCTTTATGCTCATATAGATACACCATAAGTCAACACTAGCATTCTAGGTTATTATGATCATTATGATGTCGATAATGAATAATACTCATACTCATACTACAACTCAATTTAACTAAAAAATATCAATAACATTACATGAGAGGTTACCATTCCTATTTTTGACACAAGCCACATTGATAGTGATTCTCCTATGAGACTCATTGGTTAGTATGTTCCTTATTTTTGGTACATAGTTTCCTTATTTCTTTCTCCTTATATATAGTTTCATTTTCATGTTACTTGTACATATATTATATCTAGAAAAAACAAAAATAATAAAAATATACAAAAACACAAAAACATTCAAATATTTACTCAAAAAATACAAATTATAGATCGTATGCATTGACATGTTTACATTTACTATACTTCCTAGGTAATACATATGCTAGCTATCTTAGTATAGTTAGTTTTTATCATACATACATGATTTACTTATTCTTGTTGAATGTTTTCAAATTACTTATAGGGCCTAGATCTACTACATAGATCTATATTTACTACTATCTACCTAATGGGGGCATATACACATATACATGGGTTCCTCATTTGACACATTCACCCATTTAAGGGAATCTTATACACAATTCTGATTACCAAGTTACATCTTTCTAAACTCTACAACACAAATTTAACATTGTTATATCTTGATATTTATCATACTACACCTACACCTATTTTTTTCCAACTACTACTATTCTAGACCCAACTTGTGTATATATTATCTCTTATACAACTTACCACATTTTTATGCACACTCTCATTTCTAGCTTTCCTAGTTTATCTTGATTGTGTCTCTATACTTAATATATTCAAGGGAATTTAAATATGCCATTACTCTATAGATCTACACCATTTATTTTCATTGTATGCATGATTTAGACATATGCCCATGTCCTTGTGTGTGCTTTCCTAATTGTGTATATGGACATTTGAACATGTCCTTCCATGTGGCTCTAAGCCAACTTGATTTTTATTTACATATGTGGACATTTGAACATGTCTTTGTATGTATTTCTTTCTCATAATTACTTACATGTGCCCATGTCCCTTGTATTGTATCCTCTTAGACTACTTTGTGTGCCTTGTGTGTTTTGTATGTATGATTTCATGTATGCGTCATGCCATGATACTTGTATCTTACTTATTACACTCTCAAGTTTTAGATTCCATGAGGGACCTCACGTATCTCCCCTTCCTCCTTGGGTGTCATGGTGGAAATCATGCCCTATCCCCCTAGGTATCTATTTAATTATTACTTAAATTTATTGTTCATATACATTATTATATCTATCTTGACAACCTTGTGAATTCTATATCTAACATAAATTTCACATTACAAAATTATGTTTATACTATCTTACATTTCAATGTTATTTATGCACAATATTGGTTTATTATGTAGATATCTTATATGATTCGGTTAGCACACATCTTGTAGATATTTTTATTTTGAGGACAATTCTTGCATAGGTTCAACAACTCCCCTCAAAAGAGGAGGGAATTTACAAAATTTTGTCATAGAGATCAAGATATCTAAATGCACTTAGAGTATAGTTTCCAACACAGAGGTAAAGAAGATAGAAATCAATTTCAATAAAACATAGTGGGAAATAGTCACATAGAGACCAATTTTGATTATACAAAAATTAGTACAATTAGAAATTAACACCCAAATTGGGACACTAGAACCACCAACACTACTATCCAAGATATGGTGATACTATCCAGTAGCCTCATTTTTAGGAAACTCCAAATTATCTAAAAAGTATAGTAGGTATTATCTAGGTTTACACAGGATCAGTTATATATTACCATTTTTGGCTCAGTTTAACATAGATTCATAATATTTTACTTAGATTGGGGGAATAATGCTTAGCATGATCATTCTAATTTCAATTTTAGACACTCAAAAATTATTACAACTTAATATAGAATCCATATACTTAGATATTAGATTTAGGGGCATGTGCATGACACATTGTTTTTGTATGCTCACTTATGCACCAGTTGATTATATGGAATTTTAAACTCCATGTAATTCACTATGTTGTACACACTAGACACCATGTTATAAGTTACACACCATATTGATGCCTTACTCCATCTACAATGGGTGGCATTCCTAAATGGCCTAGAGCTACCTAATATTCTCAAGTGGTCCAGAATCATTTTACATTCTAGAGTTCTTGAGTGGCCATGGAGCTGACATATATAGTTCTAATTATAGTTTCACATATTTAGTTACATTATGAAATATAATTATAGATTCATCTATTACACATGTTTGGGTAATGATGGAGTCATAGTCTACATGATTTCTTGATGCACCTAAATGAGAGGGTTGGACACACCATCAATTCAATCCAAGATATTCATAGGTCATGATCCACCAAGTAGGCGTGGGAAATGATGGATTCAAAACCAAATTGAGATATTAATACACCCTTATATGGGGATTTATATGTTGATTTGACTTAGTACAAGTTATTTATTGATTGATCACTATATACACGCACACACCCAGAGGTTATCACCAGGTTTATGTATTGGTTCTTATACCTAGTGAGGTATAATCATTCCTTTCCTCTCTCTTATATATTTAACAATTTGTCTTTTTATTTTGATATCTCTTAAGTAAGGATTTATCTATGCACATTTCATTTATATGACACATAATGTAGCTTGCTTCACATACTTAGATCCAAATTCATGGGCTTTACCTATTAGGTAAGTCTAGGTACACTAATTTTTTCCTTTATCCTAGTCATTTCACTTTGTTACATTTCTAGAATAAATGGGTGGCAAATATAATCATCTAAAAATGACACTTAAGTGCTAAGAGTGTTACTTGAGACCACCCATCCATAGCTTAGTCCTAGACCTATCTTAGGGACTATTTAGACACTTATATAGCCTTCACATGGGCCACACACATCATTAAAAACTCTAAAGTAGTTCTAGATCCTCACTTTAGCATCATATCCCCTAGTGCCTCAAGTTATACCACTTAGACACTAGTACCATAATTTAGACAGTAATGCCAATGGTGTTAATGTCCTAGTTTAGGTGATATTATCTTTTTCCTGCCTTTGTCCACCAAAAAATATATTTGTAAAACAACAACCACCTAGGGTCATACTAGACCTCTTTTAAGACTCACATAAGCACTAAAATAATATATATACATCAATTTTAGCCCATTATTCACTAGATGTAAATAATATAAACTAATTCAAAATAAGTTATGCACATTCAAGGTTATCAATACCTATTCTACCCTAATTATACATATAATGAACTACATATATCCCAAGCTCAAAATACTCATATTTGTAATCTCAAGCTCCACTCAAAAGTACTCAAACTGATAATCATATTATCTTTTCTTACACTTACACTAACACTTATGTGGGGGGAACTACATTAGGCTTGATCCCTCCTCAGAGTATTGGTATTTAGGAAAATATTATCACAATAGGGTGTTGAGGATGTCTAACCTACCCCACTAACATCACACTTTATTAGTTGTGCCAACTAGATGCCCTAAAAACATTGAGGTTTGTGGTTTGCATACAAAATCAATCAAAATAGGTCATTGACAAGGAATAAAAACTCATGTGTAAATGAAAAAGCTTTGTATATTCAAAAATAGGTACACTTATAAGCTTATAATAATTATACATAGATGACATTAACACCAAAATAAGGACATGAGCACCATTGGTGCTATTGTCTAGTTAGGGCGCTACTATCTTGGAAGTTTTTTGACACTTGGATCCTATTTGTGACACTCAGATTAGATCCTATCCTAGTTTATAGCCTCCAAATCTCTAGTCTTAGTCAATTTCTAGTTAAGTACTTATTTACATCATTTATTACTATTTTTATAAAGGTTAAATTAGGTCAATTATGTTACAAATTAGTGGCTACATTTATTACATATTTTTACCTTGATTTACTATACTTAGACCCTTTAACAACCTAGGGCTTAAAATCCATAACCTAAAAAGTTAAATCACTTGTACTAGGTTTTAGGATTCTTTAAAACCCACACTTATACACATATTTGAGAGAGAGAGAGAGAGAGAGAGAGAGAGAGAGAGAGAGAGAGAGAGAGAGAGAGAGAGAGAGAGAGAGAGAGAGAGAGAGAGAGAGAGAGAGAGAGAGAGAGAGAGAGAGAGAGAGAGAGAGAGAGAGAGAGAGTCATATATTTGAGCATAAGTCTAATGGTTTGAGATATGTTAATAATTAACATTGTCAAGTAATTTTGAACAAATTTAAGTATCTATAGATTTAAATGATAAAAAGGTGAAGTATAGTTATATTATTATTCTAGAGTCATGGAAAGCAAAATAAGAGTAAAACATAGTCACATGACCATAACAATAAAATCTATTGAGAAACCTAGGATTGTGCTCTCATAATCACTTTCTAGCTATCACATGTCACTATCAATAAAGAATATTTTTTTGTTACCTTTACCGAAAGGTGGTGGTTATAAGGAATATAAAACACTATTATATTATTCATGTTGATACAAGGGAGATAGATGTGATCCTCAAATCTTAAGAAAAAAATGCTACCATGATTTTAGTAAAATCTTCCTAAGGCATAATAAAATATTTTATAACTTAACCTATCATATCATAGCTTTGAACTAGTAAAAGATAACCATTTGGTTATAAAAACATGACAAAATGATATTTTGTATGAGATATAAGTGTAAAAAAATTACCACGCTTACAATAAGTATTGAAAACATTTTATGATAGTATGAATGGTGTAAAACTTCATTACTATTATAAGATCTCATTTCTTCAATCCTTAGTGAAGTTTCTAGATTTAAAGAGTTTTTAATTTCTAAATTTAAATACATTTCATATGTTCATGTGTTCTATTATCCACTTAAACTCTAACTATTTTATAATTATTTTGACATGTGAATGTCTTAAGGTATAAATACATGCTAATATAAGTAAAATAACAAACAAAGTTTTAAATATAAGTATGGTTTAAACACATGTTAATAATTACCACTTATTATAATAGGCTCTCATTAGATGGTTAAGAATTCCATCTTCCCTTTTTAATGTTTACTTTAAATAAAAAATAGAATTATCTTAACTTGTGTGAATAAATTTTTTGTTACCTTAACATCAATGAAACATTATAAATATTTATTATGCAAAAAATAATGTGTCAATATTAATGAAGCTTAATTAATTGACATTGACATTGACCTTGACCTTGATTTGAACTTGACCTTAACTATCAATGTAAAAATATTAATCACTTCAAAACTTAGGTTGGTGTTTATTGATAACTTCCTACATTGCATAGGGAAAATTGACCCCACATGGATTCTAAATTGACCATAATTGATTTTAAGACAAATTTTTATGGATTTACTTAGTTTCAAATTTGTAAAGACCATCATTGCATGAATTATATTAAGCTTAGATTGTATGAAGGCCATTTATAAATTATTAAGATGTATTTATTTCAAGCCCCCCCATGATTTAAATATAACAAGTTATAATATTTGATGGGATACAACCACTTATAATATGCAATTTTGTATATAAAAATGAATAAACATATGAAATTGATAGCCCCAAAAATAGGTAGATAAAAATAATTTTTTAATTGATTGGCAAGGATTACTAATGGTTAATCAACCATCACTTGATGCATCCTATATAATATTTAAAATCTTCTAAGAGATGAAAGAAATCATAAGAGAAGGTCTTAGTGTATGCAAAAATGTGGAGTTAGAAGTATTTTAGCCTACACAATGGTTAAAGTGAAAATGTGGTTTATACTTGTGAATAATTTTTTTGGAATCTCCCCCAAATTCCATACTTGACCCGTTTTAAAGGCAAAGACTTTCATTTTTTTTATTTTTATTAATTTTTATTTATGATATAATACAAAATATTGTGTCAATCTCTTTTAGATGATTATAATTTTTTTAACAAGATATGCTACAAACATATATATGTCCTTTTATATGAGTGCTACTTGCCATTGGATAATGTCAGCATATGACTATTATAAAAATTTATAGATATGAATAAAATTCCTTAAAATTATGAGCTCGACAGAGTATCTATAATAATGTGCTAATATATTTTAGATTATTATAATTTTTTAAACAAGATATGCTACAAGCATATATATGTCCATTTATATGAGTGTTACTTGCCATTGGGCAATGTCAGCATATGACTATTATAAAAATTTATAGATATGAATAAAAGTATTTAAAATTATGATATCAATAGAGTATCTAAGTGGTCACCAAATGAACATAAAACATGAGATTTGAGTCTAAAATTTTCCCAACTAATTATAAAAGGTCATAAAAAGTGATAGTTTTGGTGAGTCAATTGAGTCTTTGAACCAATGACCTATCAAAAATGAGTTTGATGATGGAAAGGTGATATGTATAACCATGAAAACTAATTTTAAATTCAAAATTAAGTAAACCAAATTAATTCAAAGAACATACCCTTCTTGGGATGTTCACTCAAAGTAAGGTATCTAGTTCAACTATCCTCATGTTATTTACTAAGTCACATTAGTTTCTCTCTCTTTGATATTTATATTCTGTAGCTATTATCGTCTATTCATTGTTGCTCTTAATTTTATCCAAACAAAATTTATCTTTCAACCTCCTCACAACAACAAATGATCAATTAACTTGGAGCAATATATCAAATCAATATTATATGATATCGAAATGTTTTAATTATGTTAAATACTCATGAAAACATATAATTTCAAATTACATTAAAGGAAGTATAAATACCTAATAATTTATATAATTTAACAAGGTATAAATATATGAAATGAAATCCATATGACATACATGCCATTTATTATAAATGAGAAGTGAATTTTTTTCTATCTACAACCATTGGATATGATAGTTGGAAAGAATATTTTAAATTCACGTGTCAAATACTTAAAATAACATATTAAATCCATTAATAATAGTAAATGGAGGGTTAAATATCATTATTGACATGGTTTCTACCTTGTTTAATATTAAAAGTTTATTTTTGAAGTTTTAGTCCATGTCTCTAGAGCATGAATAAACACTTCAACATTGTTTTAAATGTGGCTCCTTATAAATAGATACCTACCCAACAAAGAATGTGTGATATTCCACTCTCTCTTATTGAGTCGAATTTGATGATTATGTTCATGGTTTTTGATAAAGAGTCAATATTGGATGGATTTCCTTGTGAGTTGTATAATGCATAAGTATAACATTTTATGTGACTATATTTACTTAATGTTTATTATGAAGCTCTTCATAATCAATATTTATACTCTATCTATTGGAAATATTGTATTTGATGTCAAAGGTCTAGAATTATTTGTGATAAAGGCCCCATTGCATTTAATGATGTTTTTAATAGTTATATCTTGGCTAATGTGTGTTAATATTTAATTAATATTAATGAATATATTTTTGGTTGCATATAAGACAAAAGAATGGCCCATGGAGAAGTCAAAGAGTCATAGGGTAAAGACAAAAGAATAATGGGATGAATTTTCCCATGAAGAGTCATCTTGGGGAATTTCAAGAGTCACCAAGTAAAGACAAAAGAGGAAGGGAGAAATTTCTCATGAAGGGGCACTTTGAGGAATACGAAAAGTCACCAAGTGAAGATAAAAGAGGAAAGGACATTTTTTCTTATGAAAGGTCACCACATGACTTTTCAATTGCAATGATATGAAGGGTCATACAATTTTGGTTCTATTTTCCATGAGGATTAAAGGGTCACAAAGGGTGAAGTCCAAATGTCATTTTGAAAGCTATAAATAAAGTCTTGAGAAGTTGTTTGTAATGTGTGAGATAGAGTTTGTTTTGAGATAGTAATATCTAGCTTAGAAGAGCATTATGAGAGATGAATATGATTTGTATTTTTTATATCTAGATTAGAAGAGAAAAGGTGAGAGAGGAAAAAGATATTGTAATGAACTATCATTTGTTGAGATAATAACATTGAGAGATAATTGTGTGGTATACACAAAGGGGTTGGTGCTCCTGTGGGTTGGTGATCACAAATTATTGCCATGTTGGTGCTAAAAAAAGAGGTTGGTTCTCTTATGGGTTGGTTCTCAATAAAGGGTTTGGTACTCTTATGGGTTGGTGCTCATGAATTATTGCTATGTTAGTACTCAACAAAGGGGTTGGTGTTCCTGTGAGTTGGTGCTCACGAATAGTTGCTGTGTTGGTGATTAGTAAAGGGATTGGTGATTCTACAAGTTGGTGCTTGAAAATATTATTGTTTGAGTTGGTTCTCATTCATATACTTGAGATTTTTCTCTATGGTTTTTCCCGCATTGGGTTTCCACATTAAATCTGGTGTCTCTCTATAGCTTATGTGGTGTTTATTGTTTCAATTTTATTACATATCTTGAATGTTTGGTTAAGTGGAATTTGATTAAGGGAAAGTTTTATAAGATATATGATATACTAATTCACCCCCTCCTCTTAGTATATCATATGCTTAACAATTGGTATTAGAGCAGGTTCCTTTTGAAAAAGTTTTACAGCTTGAAGGTAGATCGGAAAAGCATGATGGTTGGATCACATGAAGGATTTTATACAAATAAGGCCCCTTTGTTTGATGGGAAGAATTATGATTTTTGGAGCATAATAATGAGGACTTATTTGATGGCCCTTGGATTTGACATATGTCAAGCAGTGGTGTAGGAATATGAAGAGCCATAGACACTTGTAATTACTCCAACATAAAAGAAGGCAAGTGAATGTAATTCTAAAGATTTAAATGTTATTTATTGTGGTTTATGTGAATCTAAATTTTTTAAAGTTATAAAATTTAAATATACTCATGAAACTTGGGTAAAACTTGAGAATATTTACAAAGGTGATGGAAAGTTTCAGTAAGCTAAGCTTCAGACTTTTAGAAGATAGTTTGAAAGTTTGAAGATGGAAGAAGAAGAAGATATAGCAAGTTATCTTTTGTGAGTTGATCAAATAGTAAATTAGATTCAAGGTCTTGGAGAAACTTTAGATGAGTCAATGGTGGTACAAAAGGTTTTGAGATCTCTAACAATGAGATATGATGCAAAGGTTTTGGCAATCGAGGAAATGAAGAATTTAGCCAAGTTAAAGATGGATGAGCTTCATGGTATACTCACGGCATATGAAATGCAGACTGAACAAGATAAACCCTCAAAGAGAGAAGCATATTTCAAGACATCAAAGAAAGAGAAAGCTAATATTCAAGAATCAAGTGATAGTTCTAGTGATGATGAAGATGACAACATAGCTCTTTTCATTTGCAAGCCGAAAAGGGGAATAGGTAAATATCAAGGAAAATTACCTTTTAAATGTTTTAATTATGGAAAGATTAGACATTTTTTAGCTAAATGCACAAATAAAGGTAATGATGATGAATGAAGAAGGAAAGTCTACATACAAGAAGAATTTCAAAGGTAAATTCAAGAAGGAATTTGAGAATAAGAGCCTATATTCTAAAGATCCTAGCTCAATCGAAGATAGTGGAGTCAATGATTTAGAAGAAGAAGAGATTCTATTCATGGCCATACATGAATATGCCTCTGTAAGCAAAATTATAGATGATCAAGAATAAGAAGAAGAGGAAGCTGAAGTGAATCTAGAAGGAGAACTCATTTATGCCCTAGAAGAGTTAGAAGCTGTTGAGAAGAAGAATAAAAGATTGAAGTGCCAGATTGAGAAAAATGAAAAGGAGTCAAAGGAAATAATTGATGATCTAACAGTACACTTGGAAGAAGCCAAAAATAATGAATAAGGTCAAATAACATAGTTGTAAAAATTAAGAAAAGAATGTGAAAGGTATGTTATTGAAATTGCCTCTTTAAAAGAAGACATTGAGAAAGCAGTCAATGATAAAGTAGTTAGTGATTCAAAATTTGAAGATAGCACTAACATATTGAATAAGATATTAGAGAGCCAAAAGGAAAATTTAGATACGACAGGTATCAAAATTACAAATAAAAAGAGCTATGTTGAAACTCTTACAAAAGAGGAAATAAAAAGTGAAGAAGTGAAGAATATAGAGGACATTTCAAACAAAGAAGGCTGGAGGGAACAAAGCTACAAAAGGAAATCAGGTCAGAGATTTATAGATAGGTCTTATTTTTATGGTTACTATTTTTATTATAATGGATATGGTCACAAGAAATTATAATGTCAGAAAAGAGATAACAGTTTTAGAAATAAGAAGGAAAATCATGTAGAGTCAAGCAAAAGCTACAACTCTTTTGCTCCTCTATCAAGCTTTGGTGAAGAGGCCATAATATGTTACAAATGTAATAACTTTGGACACATAGCTCAGTACTGTAGAAGCGTGTTTGAGTCAATCAAGAAGGACAAGAGTTTTAAGGCTCCATTCATTAAGAAGGTTCAGACATGTTCATGGCAGATGAAACAACCTGAAGATTCTATGATGGTTCAAACAACTTTGCATGTAAGAAATGAATATCAACCATGGTTAGTTGATAGTGGATGTTTGAGGCATATGATAGGAGATAAGAGTAATTTCATAACTCTAAAGAATATAAATGGTGGCACAGTGAAATTTGGAGAAAAAACCATTGCCAGGATAGCCATAAAAGGTACTTTGAGTTTGGATAATGGTAGAACCAAGACTAAGAAGGTTTTGTATGTAAAAGGTCTTAAGCATAATCTATTAAGTGTAAGTCAAATATGTGATCAGGGATACACATTAAAGTTTCATATAGAAGGTTGTGAGATTATAAGAAAAGATTTAAATGAGTTGATTGCAAATGCTCAAAGGACAGGAAAAAATTTATATATATTGTTAGATATCTTCTCAAAGGCATGATCAAAGGACACATTCAAGGATCTACAAGAGGATTTGGGAGTAATTTATATTACTTCCTTCCATTTATGTTCAACATCAATTGAGGGGGAGCTAAGTGTTAGCTCTAAGTATGACCTTTGTCATTGATGTCAAAGGGGGAGAATAAAAGGTATAGGTACAAGTGCAAAAATAGGTACAGGGAATAGGTATAGGTTGCTATAGTAAGGGGGAGTTACTATAGGTTTTTTAGATGATAGTATGTGTAGGATTCAGGATGTGGCAGATTTAGGATTGAGGTTTTCATCAATGACAAAGGGGGAGATTATTGGAAATATTGTTATTGATGTCAAAGTTCTAGCATTATTGGTGATAAAGGCCCCATTACATTTAATGATGTTTTTAATAGTTATATCTTGGCTAATGTGTTAATATTTATTTAATATTAATGAATATATTTTTGGTTGCATATAAGACAAAGAAGGGGGCCATGGAGAAGTCAAAGAGTCATGGGGTAAAGACAAAAAAAGAATGGGATGCATTTTCCCATGAAGAGTCATCTTGGGGAATTCCAAGAGTCACCAAGTGAAGACAAAAGAGGAAGGGCACAATTTCTCATTAAGGGATACTTTGAGGAATATGAAAAGTCACCAAGTGAAGACAAAAGAGGAAAGGATGCTTTTTATTATGAAGGGTCACCACATGAATTTTCAAATGCAAGGATATGAAGGGTCATACAAGTTTGGCACCATTTTCCATGAGGATTGAAGGGTCACAAAGGGTGAAGTCTAAAGGTCATTTGGAAAGCTATAAATAAAGGCTTGAGAAGCCATTTGTAATGTGTGAGATAGAGTTTGTTTTGAGATAGTAATATCTAGCTTAGAAGAGTGTTGTGAGAGATGAATATGATTTGTATTTGTTATATCTAGCTTCGAAGAGAAAAGGTGAGAGAGGAAAGAGATATTGTAATGAACTATCATTTGTTGAGATAACAACATTGAGAGATAGTTGTGTGGTATACACAAAGGGGTTAGTGCTCCTGTGGGTTGGTGCTCATGAATTGTTGTTGTGTTGGTGCTCAACAAAGGGGTTGGTGATCATGAATTATTATTGTGTTGGTGCTTATCAAAGGGGTTGGTGCTCGTGTGGGTTGGTGCTCACGAATTGTTGTTGTGTTGGTGCTCAGTAAAGGGGTTAGTGCTCCTGTGAGTTGGTGCTCATGAATAGTTGTTGTGTTGGTGCTCAGCAAAGGGGTTGGTGCTCTTACAAGTTGGTGCTTATGAATATTATTGTTTGAGTTGGTGCTCATTCATATACTTGAGATTGTTCTCCATGGTTTTTCCCACATTGGGTTTCCATGTTAAATCTAGTGTCTCTCTCTATCTTGTGTGGTGTTTATTGTTTTAGTTTTATTGCATATCTTGAATGTTTGGTTGAGTGGAATTTGATTAAGGTAAAGTTTTATAAGATATATGATATACTGATTCACCCCCCCTCTCAGTATATCCCGTGCTTAACACTATCATCAAACATAGTGGGGTGAGATAATATACATATGCCCCACTTTTTGATCATTTAGGTCCATTTGATAATAAAGTATCCATAAAAATAAACATGAGTTTAGCTATCCAAAATAATTAAAAATTCATCATATTTGAGATTGGATATTTGAAGATATTGCACTTGCATATTTTTTCAAAAAAATGCTTGTTATGTATTTTTTTAGTGATATTTAAATTTAATAAAATCCCTCATCTTTTGGATAATATGTATAATAAATCTAGTTTATCATAATTCATTATATGTTAACAATGTTATTGTTATCTATGATGGCATGAAATGGACATGTACCATTGTCTAACACACTTTTTTTTATTAAAAAATATTTTGAAAAGGTTTGTGACCACATTGGATGGCCATTAATTTTTTCCATGTTCAAGGCTTTAATATTTTTCCAATTCTTCCTTTCAAACATGAGAATAATTTTTTAAATCCCTCTATGGGCCTAATAATTATGGTCCATAAGTGTAATAAATTTGTGTTATGTTGTTATATCAAGAAACACTTCCCTTAAACTCCCTCCCTCTATGTAATTGTATTATAAACCTTTTATTATTTCATTGATGATAAAATAATGCATGAAATTTTTAATGGAATCTATAGTATTGATTGGTGGACTCAACTCCTTGATGGGAAATTTAAAAAAGAATATTTTCTCTTGTTTTCATAGAACAATCGATATGTTCACATATTTTTTTGCTAGGATTTTGAATCTAATATTTAATGGGGTAAAAATTAGTATTAAAAAAATCATTTCCCTCTCCCACATTAGTTACCTAATTAGTTAACTAATTGTTCTAGTTTATGGATACATCTTCAAGAGATCCTCAAAATTTTGGGCATCCCATTTATGATTCAATATTCTTCTTATGAACTTTAAATTTACGCTCTAATCGATATTGATAAAAAATTATTGGATTACTAGCCACTATACCTTGTAGGAAAGTTTCAAAATTATATTAGTGTTTTTTATGTCAAACATGTTTAATACTCTGCATATTAGGATCTTTCCCAATCTACTTACAATGTGTTTGATAAGTTTTTTAGAGATGTCCTTCGAACCAATTCTAAGGGCTCTCAAAGTTTTCACGAAGTGCCTTGGTAGATTTTATATCTACCCAAATACAAATTTAGCATCTATAAAATCATTGGCATTCATTGTTAAGGCATTCCATTTATGTTGAATGATTTACAGTATTATGCAGGATGCTCCCCAAGACTAGACAACCCTAATAGAGACTTGTGTGGTGGATGGTGCCTCCAATGGAAAGTGCTAATCAAAATATTTATTTTTAAACCTTTATAAGTAATTTATTCTTGGTTTAAGTTGAGGGCTCATTTATTATTTAGAGTGTTTAAAAATCTTAATTAGCTATTAATCCCTACCAATATATTAAACCATATCTAAAATAATTTTTTGAAAATAAATTCAAAAAATGAATTTATTTCAAATCCTTATCATTATTTTGGTCCTATATGATCACATAAAATAGACTTCCTCTTTATAAATTTTCTTTATTCAAGGCTTCTATATTTTTTCATATAGGCATCAAAACTAGTTAATTGTGAACTTGTGTCTTGACAAGACTGACTCTCATGTTTAAAGATGAAATAAATGTTAAAGTTGTAAGATTCAAATAAGATTTAGTATAACACACACTTAACACATAATGGATACACAAAACTATGTTCTTCATTAATACAAACATGACTTATAGATTATCTCAGTGTACCTTTTCAATCCTATGGTTTCATGCTTCTAAAACATTACAATTGATCTCTTGGTTCTCATAGTCTAGTACTTAGACTTGGATTTCAATCCATCTCTCACACTCAACTCACCTTTTTGTTTGCATGTGCTTCTCTTTATGTGAGTTCCCTCTTTTTATCATACTTTTCCCTCCTCATAAATGAGGATAATTATGTCAGTCATAATGAATAATAATAATTCCTTTCCCAACATGCCTTTATATAGGCATCCCCAAGTTCAACATGTCAGTAAATATTCATTCAATGGTTACCACAAGTCAACACATGTCCCCAAGGTTTGATTTATTCCTACACAAACATGAATGATGAAAATAAATCCTAGTCCATTTATAAGAATGTTAGTATTGATAGTTAATTCCAAGGTCTTTAGAGCCAATTGTCTCAAAATTCCCCCAAATTCCTTCCATGCACCAAATATCATTGGCACAACCCATTATACTTTTACATGATGATGCATTCACATGTAATCCTCCAAGTTTTTGTTCTCTACATATTATATAAGTGGAATAGCTATATATGCATCATTTTATTTGTTCAAATACTTACTCCCTCTTGTGTAACTTACTACTAAGTCTATGTATCTATGCACCAAATGGTTCCCTTGGTAATTATTAGCCTTTAGGTGCTTCATAAATTTCATGCACTATCACACCCTTATTATTTCTCTATGCATCAAGCATAATCCATTTCCCCATGTGTCATTCATCTTACACATTTATTACCTTCAAGTTTCTTTACAAGCTGATAGATACTTATAAACACTTCTAAATAGGCCTATTGATGTAGTTTTTCACTACCAACCTTAGTTAATCCTTTTTAAGGTTGTTGCACGTATCTCATTTTATAATTCCAAGTTTTTTAATTCACATACTCCTACTTGATTCCTCCATGTAGTTCATCCATACTGAATAATATTATACACTAGATCACTTCTATGCATATGTACCTTAGTCATTCATCATATGTATCAACTTATTTTACTTGATTATGCACTTTAGCACACACTCTCTCTCTCCTTTAAAATATAACTTTACTTTCTTCTTGTCTTATCCAAAACTTTATAAACCATGACTATAAAATCTACACAGCTCTAAGCTACATTTTCCTCTGCATAGTCTTGAAGAGTTGAAGAAATACTATATCATGTTACATACATAGAAATAAATTTGGGTTTATATATCCAATAAATAATTATCTTTTTGGTTTATATAATATTGTTTATTGTCCTAGGATGCTCTTGCTTCTAGTATGCAGGTTATCTAAAAGCTTAAAATAAGTGTTATGTTTAAAAAATTGGAAATATTCATACTTCTTTTTATTGTTTTAATATTATCCTTATTTATAATTTTATTTTTTCCCTCCTAATATATATTTTACAAGCTCAACTCTTTATGGAAGTGTATTCCTTCAACAAGAATGTGGCTTACAAGGCTTCTCAAAGCCTTGGAATAAAAACTTTGAAAAAAGAAACTCAACTTTCTTAGTGCTTCATTCATCTATGCATTCATTAGGGATTTAATTACTTAAACATATATAAATCAAGTTCTTTTGGTTACCTCTATGAAATAAATATTTTTTTAAAACATATATATTGGTTTTTCTCAATAGAATAGTCAAATTGTGCTCATAATTAAACAAATCATCCATAGCCTTTTATGTTGATCATGTAATTATGTGAAATTATGCATTATAATATAAATATATTAGAATTATTTTATATGTTCTTGTAAAATAAATATTATTTTTTCTATGGAAATCTAGAAATCATAATATTTTCAAACATGGACTTATTAAGATGTTAAAAATACATCACACTTAGTAGGGTTTCCCTAATTTCATGTTTTGTGATATTATTTCATGGAATTCAACATGGAAACACCATAAATAATTTTTTCTTTATGATTCCATCTCCTTTTAATATTTTAACATTAGTATTTACCATTTAAGTTTCAAAAATATTCTCAAATTTTCATTGATTTGATGGTGCATGGAGATAATAACTGTAACATAAAATTATGCATTAGAATTAGATATATCAATGAAAATATAGGATATACCATTATTTATATTAATTATAAAGATATTAAGCAATAAATATTAAATATCTCTAATAATTATATGAACTTCAAATTAGTATGAATATTATTATTATAGAAAGAATCAATATCCTAGATTATGGAACATTTGAAAGTTAAAGGAATAATGGAAATATGTATTGGTACTTAGGGTTTCTTTATTAATGTATTTACATTTAAAAATGAATGTGCTAAAACATTTTAAAATGGATCATTAGTTTTTAGAATATCAATCTTGTTCTTGATTCCATGTGATCACCATTTCCATTTTTCACAAGAAACCCTAAAATAAGCTAGGGTTTAGGTGAGACTTTCAACCTCCTAACCCACTTTTAGGAGGAATATATATGGTATATGATTGAAAAATTGTTAATTAAGTCAATATGTATTTATTTTATGATATGTGTGTGTGTGTGTGTGTGTGTGTGTGTGTGTGTGTGTGTGTGTGTGTGTGTGTGTGTGTGTGTGTGTGTGTGTGTGTGTGTGTGTGTGTGTGTGTGTGTGTGTGTGTGTGTGTGTGTGTGTGTGTGTGTGTGTGTGTGTGTGTGTGTGTGTGTGTGTGTGTGTGTGTGTGTGTGTGTGTATATGTATGTATGTATATATATGTATGTATGGATATATATATACATGTATATATATATATATATATATATACATATATATATATAAATACACACATACATATATATACACACATACATACACACACACACATATATATATATACACACACACACACATACACACACACACGCACACACACACACAAACACACACACACACACACACACACACACACACACACACACACACACACACACACACACACACACACACACACACACACACACACACACACACACACACACACACACACACACACACACACACACACATAATGATAACTCTTCATTCATATAGATATTAGTCTATTAGAGTCTAAAATATTTAAAGATATTTTAGGATCCTTAATTTTTAAACTATAAATATAAAAAAACTTAAAAAGTTTTTATAATGATCTCCTAAATAGGATTTATAGTGCCCTTTTCTCAAGGTGTTTCTTATCCTTTAGAAAAAACCTTATTAGTTAATATTTCTGGTCACATGTTTTATCCAGGTATAATTTATGTCATGGTCTTAAGTTTCTTGGGCTTATACTTTAATTTAGTTACCCCCCCAGAAAAATGATTCACAAAACATAAATTTTAGTCATGGTAATTTATACATCCCTAATGTATAAGTTCATGATTATTTTAATGGCCACATAATTATAAGATCACTTTGTTAATTCATGTGGGTACTCTCATCATGGCCACTTTTATATCATAGGTCTTAGTTTCACCATGTTTTAATTTATTAAGGATAAATTTATGTGGTACATTGTGGGAACCAAAGACACTTGCGAAAAAATCACTTATGTCACTTTGTTATATAATTTAACAAAAGACACTTCTAAAAAGTCCCCACAAGTTTGTCTGCATGCCACATGTCATCCCTTTGACAACATGATACCTTCAAATCTGAGATATCATGTGGATGAAAGTGAAGTTTATAATGTGGAAGAATAAATGAGAATACAAGGTGGAATTTAATGTTCAACATGTATGCAAGATCAATGTGGTTAGTTTTTACACAAAATATATTTGCATGATCCCATGGTGAACAATAAGTTTACATTTGAATTATTTTGATTGGTACATTTTTGAAGCTTCAAAGGATATTTTGAACCTTCAAAATATCATATTTAGATCAATTTTAGTTTAGAAATTAATCACAATGTAGTTGTTTACCTAGAGAGAGTCTTACATGCAAGAGGTCATTGGTTTGAGCCCTAATTCGAGTGCAAGGCAAGTGGGAGACTTACAACTTTTGATCATGGATCTCAAGTAACACTAAAATGGAATGAAAATGTGTATGAGTCCATGATATTTAATTGGATAAATTAATTATGAGTTCACATAATATCATGACCCCATGACTAGTAAGTAGCCAATACATGTCTTGTTTAAAATGGTGTAGTCCCACAAAACCATGAATTGAGCTTTTAATTGTTGAAAGATTACATGAGATTGTGGCCAGTGAGGAACTACCACATGAAAGGATGTAGATCACTCAAATTTGACAAAGAAAATATCATAGGTGTAAAGTGAAATATGGGATCCCACAAAATATGTGGTGCATAGACAATATACTAGTGCTACATGGTTTTAAAAAGGACTTATAGATGGGCCCATATTATAATGTATCATGAAGGATCTTTCCACATTAGTGCCACATCAGCTATGAAGTGGATGGGTCACCAAAAAAGGCACATGAACATTAATATAAAATAAAATAAGGTGGAATATATAATTACATAGGTTCATGGAGTTTAGGAGATCACATAGAGAGGCATATGGAACTCGTGATTCCATGAAATTTGTGACCATGAACCAAAAAAAAGATAACACATGTCATACACTATGACATATTAAAATTATACTACATGTCACTTAAGAAGTGCTAGTCAAAATTTGGCTATCATGAGTGAGGATCATTCAAAACTTTGACTTACTTGAACTTATATTTGTTGATAGCCATTATGGAGGTATTTTGATAGTCATTAATGATCTAGGATGATAGGTAATGTCTATCCCTTGGTATCTTATAAGGTCACTTAGGATGGTCTAGTTGGTAGCTAAGTCCAATCATGTTGTCTTGTCATCAAATAATCTTTATTTATGGTCTTCATTTTGTGTTTAGAATTGTTTAAGGTAAGTTTGACAAAGTTAAGGGAAGTGGGAAATCAAGTAAATGTGGAAGCATGCCAAAGAAGACAAGGTGGTGACCCTTCCAAGACAAACATTGTCTAAATTTGGTCAAATTAGTCAAAGAATAAAACTAGTGAGTTAATTACATTATTTTTTTTAAAGCAATTTAGAGAGTTTGAGTTAATTTTGATAAGATTAAGGTAATTTATTATGTTAGTCTTATTATGCTTTTCATTGTAAAAGATGACACTTTCTAGTCATGAGTAAATATAAAGGTTTTGTCTTTATAAATGGGATGTTTTAATTCATCTAACATCTATATGATGACATCATGCTATACCTAACTACACATATTCTTGAAATGTCTTTTATAACTAATTTTCAATGTTGGATTCCATTTGTAACTACTATTTATCATTCTCCAATGCACAAATGAAGATTTTTAAGAGATTTTCAAGAAAAGAGGGCTATAAAACGTTTTTTCACTCTCTTAAATTTTTGAACAGGTCATGGGAAGCTAAAGAGTCACATGGTTATCCATCTCCAGTAGTTTTAAAGAGCAAAACAGTCAGATTCTTCAAGAAAGCATGTTTTCAAAGGTTTTTTGTAGACGTTTTTTATTTATAGACAAGGTAAAAAATATTAAAAGTTTCCCCATGGTATTATTATACCCAAATCCATACATAAAGTGGATATTTAGAGTCAAAAAATGTAACCCACTCTATTTCTCCATTGGGTTTCTTGGCAGCTCAAGACAGCTAGTCAGGTTTTCACTTGGTACTATGAGGGGAGAGAAATTTGGGATATAATATCTTGGATAAAAGAGGTAAACCTAGTTAAATTCTAATTTTTGGAATTATATTTTTGGTTAGGCCCCTTAACTTTATGAACAATCATTAAAATGTTAAGGGTGCATGAGAGAGATTTAAAACCCCACTAGGGTCAATTTTCTTCAAATTCATAATTCTAAATCTAAATGAGTGAATGGAAATGATTGTTTAAGGTAATGAAATACGTAATTTACCATATCTCACCATACTCCAACATTTTATTTGCACATGTATGTCTAGATGAAGCAAAACTTCTAGTTTGAGTGAATTATAGACAAGTTTGAGAAGCTCCAGGTCAAAGATCTTCTTGAAGCCATAAATTGGTGAAAAAATGTTTTAAATATATTGGATTATATAATTTGGTCTTAATTATTTTTATCAATACAATTTTATCATCCTAAAACTTGATTTCATTATTCAAAGAGAGAAATTAGTCATAAGTTGAAGGAGGTATGGAGCCTAGTGAACACTTACAAACATGTGAGTTAGGATAAATCATACATGATTTACAAGGGAGAGTGAGGTGTGTAATATTTCATGATAATTATTGAGAAAATTTTAATTTTTTTGAGTATTAGAGAGAACCCCTAATAGTCAAAAACCTAAATGCACCCCTACAGGTCACTATCAATAAAATGAGCTTCAAGGGGCATGTTTGTATAGGAAGGATGAGTTTTGAAGGTTAAAAGAGGTATAAAAAACATGGATAGGTCATAATTTTTATTAAAGATAATTTATTTTATAATAAATCATGGTTCATCAACTTCTTTGAGATAAGATAACTCTAAGTCTATTGAGGACCAAGAAGAAGAGCTGTGTGAAATAGATATGAAGACTGTGAGGGTGTCTTGTGAGAATTAAACTCAATTTGGATCTTGTGTATTTTATAGATAATACCTATAAATATTTGGACACATTTTCTACTAATACAAATAATGAGTCACATATAATCAAAAGTGATAATCATAGGTAAAATGAGTTATGGGCCTAATGTATACCCACAAGCCTATTACAAGCCCAAGTGAAGAAGACCAATGTGTAGTATTGGATGGAAGAATTATAAGGTTACATAAGTCATTCTATATGTGAAGAAAATGGAAATACTCATTGGTACATTAGGAGAGTCAGGGCTAACTCAAGATACCCTATTCTTAAAGTCACCATATAATGAGCTCAAACTACCACCTCCAAGGCTATTGTGGGAAGACTTTTGAAAAGGTAAACGTATGATATGAATCAAGGTTGAAGAGGTATATAATAGACAATAGAAACATTAAACACACCTTGAATTTAATAAAAACCACTAAAATTGCAATGAAGAGAAATTTTATCTCAAACTTGTAGTCAAGAACCTAAAATTGCCATTGATAGTCTTATTTAGGAATATGGGAGAGAAGTGTGGGAGTTGGTTGGAAACCATAAAGGATATGAAGGAAAAAAAATCATGTGAAATTAATTATAAATGTTAAAAATATATTTAAAGAGTTTCTCATGGTGACTAAAGGCAATCCAAAGGGAAAGAGGTCTAATTAGGTATAAAGGGCCTAAATAGTCATACATAGGCCCATGTATGAAAATTCAAGAATACTTGCATTTTATAGAAGCGTTTTGAAGTTTTAATATTTTTATGAGGTGATTAATATGTAATATAAGGATATTATATAGTTAAACTCATTGAGATGAAGATAAAAATGCAAAATAGAAGGGCATTAGGGTTAAGAGCACATAACTATCCAAGAAGCCTTACAATGGCCTAATGCATGTTATAGAAGGTTTGAAGGGTCAAAAAACAAATATAACCATATAAAAATGCCATTATTGGTATCATAGACAATACTAAGGTGTTTAAAACTCAAGATAAGCACTTTAATTCCTAATTTTTCCAAATGGTCTCTCTCGAGTTCATCATCAAGTTTGTATTACTAGAGAAGGTCATATTTCCCACGTGTTATCTCACATGAGTAGATGCATGGGTGGAAATGGAGTTTGGGTAATATTTAAGGGGTTGTCTACTTAGGTTTCCAAGCATTACTTAATTCATCTAGGTTTATAACTTTATGAATTATCCTTAAGAGTTGGAGTGCCTAAAATCCTGCCTAAATCCATTCAAGTGACCCAATGGAGTAAATTGGCCTCTTAAGTTCCTAAAGTGGATTAAAATATAATTTAAATGGCTTTAATTATCTTCATGACCTTCCTAGACATATAACTAAGTATATTTATGGAAAGTGTGGACTGAGAATGTTTTGGGTCTAAAAATCATAGTTGTAGGTTTGTTTGTAAACATGCAAGGTGATGATAGGTCCTCAAATAAATTAATAAGGATATGTAATCCTTGGTAGATATTATGTAACCTTATAAACCCATTTTTCATACCTATCAATGGGATAAATGAGCCACTAAGTCACTATATTGAACCAAAGTGATGGTTGTTCCCTTGTCTTGATTAAGATATCTAGTTGCAGGTCTTAGAAAGGATAATTGGAGAATGAATATTTTTATACACTCTCATTAACACTGCATAAATATTAGGAGGATCCCTCATGGTCATGAAAAAACTCTCACATGAGTTACAAGATTTCTCAAGTCCTAAATAAAATGGGTGTAATGACTTTTGCATCACAAGGATAGAGTTGTAATCTAGTTATAGAACCTCAGAAGTCAAGGAGTTTTCAAGGCACCCTATAGGGATTCTAATAATCATCTAATAAAATTTTTAATTTAGGGACTAAGATACTAATATCATCCTCATATCTCAAAATTACTTGAAACCCCCATGATAATGAAGACCTCTCTATACTCTTTTGAATAACAAAAGAGGCAATCTAGAAAAAAAATGACTTCCATTGACTAAGCTAAAGTTTCATGGCATTTGAATAAAGATATTATAAAATCATTCAATGGCCTAAAATAATAATATTCATTTGGAATTAATTCCTTGGTATCAAAGAGAGAAATAATCAAGAAGTTAAATGTCAATCTTACATGACTAAGAAGAATGGTGAGAGACAAAGGCTAGTGTAGAAGATCTTCAATGTGTTGAGTGTCAGTTGGAGGGCTTATAACTACCCTTACAGATGCAAAAGCATAACCTCAAAGGAGATGAATTATATTCAATAAGATCATAATGGCTGAAGTAAATTCCTACTCCACTTCTCACAAAGAATCACTCCAACACATGTCCTAGAATGCTAAGAATAAAGATGATAACACATCCTATACAGCTTGATGTCACTCTTTCTATATTTTTTAACTCATCTAATCATGAAGGATAGTTCATGAACTCTTATTCTTGTCATTTCTTTCTCTCTTCTTCCATTTTCTTCCATAAATAAAGCCTTGAAATGCTAGTTATGCATCCTTTTACTAAGTATGATGAAGCCCTGATCAAATAAACACTTGTATTATGAATTTAGATGTTTAATAAAGTTGAATAGTACCTTCTCAAATGATTAAAACTAGTGTACTTGTGTTATTATTGATGAATGCTATTAGTAGTTATTTTACTCTCTCTCATTTATCCTCTACTACCACTTTGCAAATGGATTGTCTTCTTGTAGGTCACATGGTGAGTTTGAGTTAGCTTCTCATAGTTTAGAAGTGGATTTTGGTCATTACTATATTTCTTAGACCTTTTGATTATCCATCCTATTTAATGCATTATATATGACTTCCATGTTGAAACACTCATGATTTAAGGTCTTTGTTGAGTAGTATGACTAGATTCATGCCTTACTCATGTTCTTAATCCATGATATTCAAGTGGAGGGTGTTAATTTGGTGCATCACCTCCCCAATTTAGTTTAATTTTAGTCCTTTTTATCCCTTTTACCTTGTAAGAAAGTAGTGAATATAGTAGTAGTTTCAAGGGTGATAACATCAATAGAGCTAGCCATATCTAAAGATTCACCTAATTGATTAGGCAACCTACATCTCAGAGGTGTCTCCATGTTATCACTCAAGTTAGGAGGCTAGAACAACCTCCTAAAAGGTAAAACTTTTGATGATAATAGGAAGAATGTAGAAAAAGTTCATAGGAAATAATGAAGTGCTATGAGGTCCAAGATGTTGAAAATAAGGAACATGGAGAACACACAAAAATAAAGAGGCCACATAACTAAACGTCCATAAGATAATTTAGAATATTTTAAAGAATTTAAGGTTATGTGTATATACACACAATATTTTTAAACTTAATCATTTATTATCATTTTATCTTTTATAAGAACTTTTCGAGTTTTGATCTCTTTGAGTGCACACCTTAAGGGTGCACAAGGAAAGGGGTGGGTAGACTGTTGGTGCTTCATAATATTGTTGATCAATTCTATCATTACCTAACCCATTACAAATCCTACTTATCCAACTCCCCAAGTAATTCAAACCCCATTTACCTACTTCACTAAGAAATTCTCCTTGAAATATACCCTAACTAAACAAACACCCTCTTTTCATACTAAATCACTTGGGTTTACCTTGCTATAAAAGTTAAAATACATGTTATAGAACTAAATCGGTCAGGCTGACCTAGTTTAAGGCCTAATGGTAATTTTTTATTCAAAACTAGGTCATGTTGGCTTACCTCATCGACTAAATTTATGAAAGGTATAGGAATTATCCATTTCTATAAATACAAGGCTCATATCAATCCAATAGGGAGGAACATTAATGTTTACATTATTACAAATCACAATTATGCTAGATTTACATTTTAAGGACCCATTGCTTAGGGTTTGCCTTGGAGGGAAGATAACCTATCTTATGGGAAGTCTGAGATGCAAATTAGGAGTATTTTAGCCTAGAGATGATTTATATAGTGTGATCCTTACAAATCCATAACAACCTCTTATAAATCACATTAGCAAAGGGAGAGATTGAGACTTGACAAATTCTCACAAAGGTAAGTAATCCTAACTCTTGATTTTTCATTTGGTAGATAAATATTGTATAAAATAATATGTGTTAAATATATAAATCCTTTATTAGATAACGTCTATACTTAGACTTAGTATATATATATATATATATATATATATATATATATATGAACCCTTGATGTTTTTCATTTGTTTAACCATCCCCCTTTGTTCCACAAGATTTGATAAGAATTAAATTATTTTTATTTCATGCATTTAGACTTAGATATGGTTATTGCATAGTGTTATTTTCCTATATGATTTAGAATCCTCTCCTTAAGTGTTGTGTGATAAGTTATCCCTTAGATTTAGCACATCCAATTTATTCATTCCCCTAATATAAATATTATTATAATATATGTTAGTTGATTACCTTATTTGATATTAGATTTAATAAGTAAGACAGCCTATAAATCTATCTTAATTTGTTGCATATATTCTAGTGATCTTGATGTGAGTCTAACCCTTAATTTTTTGTTATTAATTTATAATCAACTAAGTTATATTTGTCGACCTAGTTTTAACCTATGTTTGCAGATCCATGATCTACAATCAACTAGGTTACACTAGTAGACCCAATTTTGTCCTTTGTTTGCAAGTTTTTCATTTATAGTCAACTAGATCATGCTAGTCGACCTAGTCATTTTTTATGTTTGTATATCTAGGATATATAGTCAAATAGGTCATACTAATTGACCTAGTTTTGTCCTCTATTTGTACAATTCTCATCAATAGTCAACTAGGTCATGTTGGTCAACCTAGTCATTTTCTATGATTTTAGATCCAAGATCTACAATCAATTCAGTTGCATTAAATAACCTAGCTTTATCCTCTATTTGTAGGATTCTCATTTGTAGTCAACAAGGTCATAATGGTCGACCTAATCATTTTTAATATTCTCAAAATTTTCACTTGTAGTTAATTAAGTTAGGATGGTTGACCTATTTAATTTTTTTATTTTTTATTTTTCAATTTTTAGCAAACTAAGTCACATAGGTTGACCTAGTTTTATTTTACTATTTTTAGTTTTTATATTTCTTATATTAAGTAGACTTGGTTGACTCTATTTAACCTCTATATTTTTCACATTTTTGCTTTTGTAGGTCTCAATCAAGCCTGGACAATATAGTTAATAGTTAAATATTTAGCACTCTTAGTCAATCACATAAGTTTACCTAATCAACTTAGTTGTTTTGATTAGGTTCATTCTAAACAAGTTTTGTACTTCTATTAAATCAATTATATCAATTTGTCATTTTTTATTTCTTAGCAAAATTAATCAGTCTTTCAAATTTATATTCTATTTTTACCACTTTTTTAGTTCTACAAAACTGTATCACACATCTATTTATTTACTTCATGAATCTATAAATTGGTTTTTGACACTTGATTTTTAAATTTATTTTCACTTTATTTCCTTTTCCTAGAAAATGTGTATTGACAATCTTAAAAATACTTATCCAATGTTTTGAAGGGCTACACAATACTATGTTTATGGTCCTTGTCTATTATTTACAAATATTGTGGCATGAGGGGCTTACCCCAATACTCTTAACCATAATAAAGAGCTAAAAACGGTCTTTAGTTTCCACATACCTCACAATATTTTTGAAATGCCTAGGATTTTCCTTTGATTTTAACCTTTATAATACAACCATTTATTTGATCTTGTGCTACATCAATTAGTGGTTAGAACTAAGAAGTTACTTCCAACTTTCCCTTGATACTAGGTTTAGTGGGCTATGGGAATAATAATTCTTCCATAGTTATTTCTCTAAAACATTAGACAATAACTATCCAATGAACAAGATCTTTACAATCCTATAAATCATTTAAAACATTTTAGTACAGCTTCTTGATCTTAATTTTAGATAATTAGCTAGCATTAGTATCTATAAAATTACATTTTTTGCTTGCTAATTTCTATTCTCTATTATATTACAGACTTTATCGACCATTATTTATACAATTTTATGTTATGTGTTTCAACTAGATCAACCAACATCAACCTAGTTAACTGTGTGTAAATAGACTAAGTTGACCAGGCTTAACTCAGTCTTCTATATTTTGTCCAAAATGCTATTAAATGTTTTCCATATTCAACAAAGTCAACCATCTCAACTTAGTCAAAAAAAAACTGTTCTTCTTGTATAACTAAGTCAACTAGCTTGACATAGTAGGCCTACAAATCTCTATATTTTCCAACTCAACTTAGTAGGCATAAAAAACTCTATTTTTTATGTCTACGTAACTGGGCTAGCCAACCTAACTTAGTAGGTTTCCAAATTTTTACTTATTTCTTATCTGCTTAACTAGGTCGACTAACTCAACCTAATAGGTTTACAACCTATGATCATTTAACTTTTTACCCAATTAGGTTGACTAGTTTAACCTAGTAGGTTTCTAGATTGACATTCTCCCCTATCTATCCAACTAGGTTGACCAGTTTTACCTAGTATATTTTCATATTGTTACTATTTACTATCTTCCCAACTAGGTTGACCTTCTTGACCTAGTAGTTTTCTAGATTTCTACTTTTATCTTTGCCTTTCACCATGTAGTACATTTTTTATGATATTAAAATACAAAATTAAAATTATATGATGAATCTAACTAACCCCCCTAAACATCCTCATTCTCATATTATACTTATTTAAAAAAATTGATGTCAACAATATTTATGTGGCCATTAGAACCAAAAACTATGGGTCACCTCCTTTCAAAACTTTGGATCCACTTAACTCTCCTCAAAAAATGACTATTATCAAGGATGAGAGTGATCTCATATATATTAATGAAATGATAATTTTATTCAATGAAAACCCTCAACATCAAGCAAAGGATCCCATGATAATCTACAATCTCATGATGGGACCTTATCTTGATTGTACACCTTCACTAACACATAAATTTTATACAAGTTTTGGGGAAAGTCAACCTATGACTTCTTCCATGACTTTTTCTTCTTCCATGACTTTTTATTCTTCATTTCCTTCAAGATTCTCTACTACTTATTATTTTACCTTGCCTAGTATCTCAACTAATACGACTGGTATTTCCTCTAATGGGCCTACCTAAAGTGCCCATGTTCATACTCAATCCAATGTTACTACTAGTGTATCTGAATCCATTTCTACTATTAAATCCATTATAAATACTGATCAAATTATATTACAATCCATGAATCAAATGACTAATTTTCAAACTAATATAGAAATCAAATGATACAAATGAAAAACAAAATTTAATTTTTTTTTTCCTCAACTCACTCAATGGGTAAATCAAAATCCTAATGTTCCCCCAACCCCCCTTAAAGATACACAAGTTAACATTATACCTTAACCCCCACTTCTTAACAAGGTTATCAAACACTTAAAAAATTAACCCTAAGTTCCTCAAATTGTAAATATTGACATAGATGGTATTGTTCCTACTATCACTTATAATGGATCTATTGATCTTGGTTTGCATTTGAAAGGTTTCAGGATCTTGTATAAATATTGGATTAATATCAATACCTTTTATGACACCAAATTCTTAGATATAAACTTCAAAAGTGATGCTTTGGATTAATATAATTAAATAAAATATCATACTATATATATTATAGAAGATTTAGTTAATGCATTGATACAAGACTTACAAACTAATGATCTACTTGAAAACAACTAAACTCACTTTATCAACTGTAAATAATCAAAATTAGAAACTACACAAGTGTTCATTAAATAATGGAAATCCTTATCCAATAAATCTAAGCATAACATGTCAAAAGACAATATATTCCACTTATTCACTAATGATCTTCATCCTAAATTGTAATATAGTGCTAGGATTCTCTCTCCAAAATCCTTGGCAGAAGCCCTCGACTTAGCTAAACATCAAGATTTTCTCATAAGACAATTTAAACCTTCCCATCCTCCCATGGAACTTGAATGCTTATGAAATATAAAAACCTACATGATACCAATGATGGTGTTATGGATAATTATGATTCCATACACACTATTCATGTTATTATTCCAAGTGGTTTTAGTGATGCTGGTCTTTCATAACCAATTTTTAAAAAAAAATTACCACAACCCAGTTCTACATTTTCTTAAGTGAATAATGTAATTTCTCACAAACCTCTTTTCATAGTATAAATTCAAAATCATCTTCCTAGGCCTTCACATGATTATTGACCCTAATCATTATACCAAAATTATTATTATCCACATAAATTTTGTTGGTATCATGCAAGTTGGGGTCATTCTCAATAAAATTATTTCCAACTAATAAACTTTTTTCTTTAATATCTTCTTGTACCTAATTTTGATCATGAAACCTTAATTCATAAGCATCATCAAACTTATGAAGCATAAACCAAGGTTAATGAAACCAACACTAAACATGATACCCTTAGTCAAGCTAATTCTCATTTCACTATTTATAAATATCTTATTCATAATCATTAATCAAGTACTAATCAACCTCACTGCCAACATTGTTGAAACTTATGTTGACCCTAACTCTCTCACCAATGATGAGAATGTTGTCAACATGAATAATATGAAAATATTATTTTATTATATCGATCCTTATCCACTTTATAATTATAATAATTTAACAATTTTCCAAAATATTCAATTTTCTTTCCCATTTCATTTTATAAAACTTGGGGAATATGATAACAATTCCAACAAATCTAACAAACCAACCTACTACTTCATCCACTATGCCACATGTCTCTAATAAAACACCACACTTGGATACTCATTCACTTTACATTGATACAACTTATAATCATCATTTATCATCAATTTATCCTCAATTTTAATTATTTAAAACTCAAAATCAACCTGCTTCTTGGATTTCTTCACAACTAAAAAAATATTCAAAAGAACTAAGCATTAACCCAACCACAACACTAAAATCACTACCTAATTTAACCTAATTGGACACACTTGGAAAAATAACATTGGATAATTCCTAATCAACTACCTCTTATCAAAATAAATTTGAATAGACTTTCACCCTTTATTCAATATATTTGCTTCAACATAATATACCTCCATCCAATATAGCTCTAACCAAATATGATGAATGAGATCCTATAACAAAACTTTCTTGTCTCCCATTTCAAATTCCTTTTCTATAACTCATAAGGACTTGTCCTCATCATCATAATCATTCAATGTAACTACTATTCAAAATGAACATCCATCAAACTCCACCTATGGGTAAAGAAGCCACTTTGTATGGGTTTGAAGCTACTATTCTTCAATAACGCAAAAAAATGTCTATACACATCGAATAAACTATAGATACTTCTCTCACATGCATATTTCCTATTGCTATAATGATTCTTGATGAACATTTTATCTGTGAAGATTACCCCCCACTACTTATCATATAAATTAGTGATATCTAATTCAAGGATACTTTAATTGATGAAGGTTCTATCACATTTTTTGCCTCCTTTGACTTTATTTAAACATTTGGGTACTCTGAATTCAATATTGAATATACCCAAAATACATGTCAAGACTATGATCAAAGACAAATGCCTCCTATAGGATGTGTTTGTCTTCCCATCATGGTTCCTCATGTCAATGTTCATATCAAATTCATGATATTCAATTTTACAATATCATATGACATATTACTTAGTTGGCCTTAGACACATGACATGAGAGTTTTAGCTTCATCAACATGTCAATGTTTCAAATTTCCTCATAATGATGTTGTCTAAAATATTTATGGAGACATGAATCATTGTAACTTGGAAAAATTTCAAGAATATGGCATCTTCAAAATACACACCCTTGAATTGTTACCTAGCATTAATTTTCATGAATATCAATGAATTAATTATCTTTTCAACTCTAATCAAGGTTATAATGGCTTCCCTAAACTTGTGAGAAACATACCATTTAACCTATTAGATTCTAAAAATGATGAATTAGATGTGATCAATTTTAATATCAAAACTTTTGATCTTAATTAACATATAATTACTCAATTACCTCCTTATTTATGACCTCAGTCTCAAAAAAACTAATTAATGAGATTTTGTTACTCTAAAAAAGACTAAACAATCCATTCATCATACTTTTTTGACTGATAAGATCATTGGTGCTTGCACTATTGATCTCCATACTCCCAATTATAATGATGGTTATTTATTATATGAACCCTTTGTATCTAGTTTTGATCAAACTAGAAACACAAAAATACTTAGATATTATTCTTCTTTGCATCATTCCTTTCATAGTATTCATTCTAGTGATGTAATTCTTTCTCCTTCTACTACACTTGAAAATATCCCTTCTTCACTTGATGTTCATAGGTTTAAGATTAAGCACACATACTACTTATCATTTAGTCACTAGAAATCTTATTTGGAGTATGATACTTGATCATGTCATGATGAGACCATATTAGTTTAACAAGTTTTACAATACTTCAAGCTTACTTCCTCTTGATATTTTAGCAACATTATGATGACCAAGATTAAAATCATCTATCATAGCTCTTGAGCCTGCTTCTGATCCTATTCCAACTACTCCTACTGGTGGTAATGGAATATTATCTTTGCCTAAGCTCATTCCTCTACATACATGATGGGAAAATGAGCCATATAATGTGTTTTATAATATTTTCAATCATTAGGCCAAGGATTACCAAACATGGCAGATATTCCTAGTGTAACAATAGAAATTAGGTTTTACTCTACCATGGATAGTAGACCTCCATAGTTATCTACTCCTAGATGTACTTGTTGTTTATATGACACAACCACACATACCTTTACACACTATCAATAGATTCAACACGACATTGATGCACTTCTTCTATAAAAATGCATATTTTAATAATAAGATTATACCTCCTCCTAATATTATTCTAGAGTACATTCCTAAACATGGAGAGGTATGTTATCTTTGGCATCAATGTGATATTCATCATACATATAGGTGTAAAATATTACAACATTTTCATGACTTTCCATGGCCTACACCATCACTTTCTCAATAACGTACATAGGGTCATTCACAGGCAAAGGATAAGTCTTCCCTTCCCCCTTCATCATCCCAACAATTCAATGCTTTCAGTCATATTGTATCACCAATTCCTTAAATTTATTACCTTTCATAGGAGATGCCACATACTCAACATTCTTCTTCTTCTTCTTCTATCATACCTACATTTTCCATTGAGACAATGTGACATGAAGTCCTCACATGCCTCTTAGTGAAGATAAATGAGAATATGGTTAAGGCTAGATTTAGTTACAACATAATTTATTAGATGTTATTAATGATTTATGCCATGAAATCTATTAGTATTTTTGAGCACATTATTTTTACATGGCATATTATGCCTCATATTTCTATCTAAGTGATTTTTTATATTCATTATTCATTATAGTGTTTGTGATGCATTACTACATTTTGGTATGTTGTCTCTTTTATCTATATTTACACTACTACCTTTACATTCATGGTTCTTGATATACAAATCTTAAATATTTTCAAATTTTAACTCTTTAATTACATTTCAATATATACTTTGCAAACACTTATATTCCCTCCTCTCTTGTGATTTTTTTCTTTACATGAACATATATGTTAGATAACTTATTGAATACTATAGTTATTTATGTGACACCGCTCTTATACCACACCCTATACTATCCTATTTTTATTATGATCACATATTCATCATTGTATGATTTATTACTCAAATATTTCAAGATCCTCATTTTCACATTTATTTCCTTCATCTTAATCATACATATGATTTATTTTTGATATTGCATACTTACATTTTGGAGATTTTAAGTATTTTTTATTTTAAAATATTATGTAAGTACTTATCTCTTGTAACCAAAGTACAAGCTTATTTTTGTTCATCGCCTATATCACTCATGTTTGGTTATTATGAATCCTTATAGAGGAGTATTAAAAAAAATACATAAAATTTAAAAACCAAATCATTAAATCAAAATTCAATGATCATAAAACAAAAAAAATGTAAAAGTTAAAATCACACCAAAAGACATGTTTATTTTATGGCACATCTCCTATTCTAATAAAATATCAAACTCCATAATTGGCCTCATGATAGATTCGAGGTCCATTAGGGTGTGGTAGGTTATTAGACTAGGATAAGAGGTATCATTATTCTATATAGTGCCACCTAATTTCTCACACATGTACCCAATCTTCATAGTAGATTGATAGCTCTCTAAGGGGTCCTGAAGAGTGGGGAACCTATTGTGGGATGGTAGGCCTATTTTAATTATATATATATATATATATATATATATATATATAAAACCTTCATGAGATGTTCTAGGTACTTCACTCATTATCCAATAACTTTGTGTCTATTAGTAAGTACATCTTTAGTCTTTGTTGTTCACACAAAATCTTAGCACTTGCATATTTGTTTAGTATATCTCATGTCTATATATATATATATATATATATATATATATATATATAAAACCTTCATGAGATGTTCTAGGTACTTCACTCATTATCCAATAACTTTGTGTCTATTAGTAAGTACATCTTTAGTCTTTGTTGTTCACACAAAATCTTAGCACTTGCATATTTGTTTAGTATATCTCATGTCTACTAAGGATTAATTTAATACTTATGTAATGATTTTCACTGCCCCCCTTTCCATAATAACATTCTTGATATTCCCCTTGATGAATATTGCTTCATACATGATCATACCTTATTAGTTATCCTTTTGTGAGTTTTAGTGTAAGACCTTAGATAGAACCATACCTTCCTCACAAAATTCCATTATCTCTTATAACCAATTTCAATTTTTAGACCTCATTAGTTATCCTCTTATGAGTTGAAATGTAAGACCTAGGATACAACTAGGCCTTCTTCACAAAATTACATTTCTCTTATAATAGATTTACATTTTTTACCTCATTGGTTATTTTTTTAACCTTAAATAGGACTAGGCCTTCCTCAAAAAATATCATTTTCTCCTATATAAACTACGTGCCATGTTTTTTCACAAAATAACTTTACTCTTTTACATTATTGACTAAAATAAACCCTAATTTTGGGTTATCACTCTTAATTCCACTTTTATCTTCATATGTTTCATATCTCACTTCTTCAAATATCTTTATTTACATCTCTTTATTTACATTGATATTTATTATTTAAAAATCTTTATTTTCATCTCTTTTTATATTGATATTTATTCTTTTCATACATTGGTTTTCTTATCCTTATTTAAATTGCCATTTATTCTTTCATCTTTGTTTACACTGCTACTTCTTAATTTCATATATTGTTTAACCTTACGTTGATATTTATTATTTTCATTTTTACATTCTTCTTACCCTATATTAATATTTACTTTTCATTACATTTTTATTCACAAAGACATCTTTCACATATGTTATATTTTAAACATTGGTTTCACATTTTCATTTTCTTCCAAATTTCCTTTTACTTTTTTTTTATTCTCATTTTTTTTACCTTGCATTTGTTCACATTTGCTAGAAAATAATAAACACATACATCATACTTTTTCTCATAACATAAAAACATCAAAACATGTTCTAGAAATAAAATAAACACATCCATAACATTCATGAATCATCAAAATAACATATTTATATATCTAATGGATCAAAATGTCTGATACAATATCACATGATACAATAATAGTACAAAAACAACTCTATATATGTGGTCCACCCTACCTATCTAGTGGTGGATATGTTACACTAACCATAGAAACATGTGATTTCACTCTATATGTAATATCTGAAGTGAATATGTCTATGATTATAGACCATCCACATGTCTCTGTAGATAGGATACTTAGAACTTCACCTATGCCAATTTCGTAGTTGTCTCAAAATGTGTTTCTCAATCTTGAGCAAATGAATTTCATGTTCTTAGATCCCCATCACTTAAACTAGGTGGTAATGTTATCTGAGCTACATTAAATAGGGTCCAAAAATCTCAAGTCACCTCACAAACCAATCAAAACCAACTATCATACATAGGTGTTGAATTCATCACAAGATCAATCATATGTGTTGTATCATTTTATGGTAGCACATGCTCTCTCAACCAAAAATGACCATATAGCCTCCTCTGCTATAACATATGCACAACAAAAACCAAATGTACTCAAGATATCACATACATATCTCTAAAATAATACATCTATCTAGTATGTATATCAATATATAACAAATTCAATAAAATAAAACTTACCAATAATAGCCCCATCAACTCGACCACCAAGTACTTATTACAAATCATGGCTCTCTAGTGGTGCAAAACTTGTATAATAGTTGGTATGAATCAAAAAATCATGATGCATTCCATTATGAATCCATCTCACAATAAA
Source organism: Torreya grandis (assembly GCA_037957365.1). NCBI lineage: Eukaryota > Viridiplantae > Streptophyta > Pinopsida > Cupressales > Taxaceae > Torreya > Torreya grandis. The sequence continues at coordinate 1,757,757 of JARHVA010001661.1, read as the reverse complement.
ATAACTCATTGTAGGCTATGTTGTATGATTTACCTATGGTGGTGCCTATGGCGACACCTATGGTGGTGCCTATGGTAGTGACTATGGCTATGTATTCATCTAAATTGGAGCATGTCTACATCTTCATTACTATTATGGATACTCTAATATCTATTACTATAAAATAACAATCAAATATCCCACCTCTCTAGCCACTTTTTAATCCCCTCATTATCATCAACATTATCATTCCCTAAATATTAGTTGACATGGACATATGACATGACCATATGTTGATAATCTTGTACCCCTTGCACCAAAACACTCCATCACATGCCATGCCCAAAACACCAACACTACTATAGGAGCCATTAGGATGGGAAACCTAACATATTATGGTAATAAAGGCATTTGATCTAGATCTACCCACCAAATATAAAACCCTATAATCCTTGCATTAACTTGTGCCTGAAAGGCACTTAGACATGAGGGCCAATTATCTTCCATACACTAATATGACTTCCAAATAATCTCTCCCTATGTGATTATCTATAATTTTGAGGCATGTGGGACAATATATAACATATGAAACCGTACCCATATCTACACATGCAATAGGGAAACATCCACTACATATGGAAATATTGTAAGTCAATACATTGGAAATATCTTATAAATATAACTACTCATTAAATTAATAAGGGCCATCATCATTTTCCTTTATGACATAATACCATAAAAATATTACATTAACTAGACCCAAATCACAGATCCCAACTCATACATTATGCTTTGCTCTAACATGGATTGGCATAATGTAACAATATACAATAGAACCTTCCCATATGACTTGTGATAGATCACACGAGCTATCTAATTTGAGTGATGATTTTAACTAGCTCATCATTAATACCCTACACCTAATTTTTCACCTTTTGAATCCTACCCACTATTAATTATAGTTTTTATTCTATTACTATTTTTTTGGGGAAATTTTTCATTACCTACATTTTTCCCATCACTTGATTTTCCTAACCTGGCTAATTTTAATCCAAAAATTCTAAAAATTCATGTTAAATTCACCCCATACCTAGACTATCTTGGTAATAGTTATGATACATCTTCTCTACCATCCTCCTCCTCACATCCAGACCATTATCTCTCTTGTCACTAATTATGGTCACACAAAGCTATAGTTTCTAAAATTAGAAAATTTACAAATGAATAGATAATTACCCTTTTATAATAAAATTTTGAAAATTTTAACCTTGTAGCTATTTAACAAAAAGTACTATATTTTACTCATAAATTTATTTCTATACACTCTTTTGAAAAATTGAAAGAAGTTATTGAATCCTAACAATGTATAGAAGTTTTCAATGTCAACCACATATTTTTTCAAAAGTTTCAAAATTTATCTTATTTTTTAGGTCCATCTCTTATTCTGCACATTAGATGTCTCTTCCATATTCTTGTCATGCATCTCTTATTTCTCAATAAGGTAAGTTAAGGTATATATTTAAAAATTATTTACTTTCAATTATTTTCCATTTTCTACTACAAGTTTTTAGCTCAACATTATGTGTTTCTATGTTCTTTCTTAAAGCATTATCCCATGTTATACCTAAGTGACACATGATGATCTTCGAGTGGGGTATATCTATACACACAATATTTTAAAATTTTATCATTAAATGATTATTTCTCTCTTGTAAGAACCTATCAAATTTCAATATAAGTTTACACTTTAAAGGGTGCATTAGGAAATGGGTGGGTAGTCCATTGTTGCTTCTTAATATTGTTGATCAATTCTACATAAACCCATTAAAAATCCCATTTATATAACTCCCCAAGTAATTTAAACCCCATTTACCCACTTACCTAAGAAATTATGCTTTCTAGTAGACACTAACTAAGAAAACACACTATTTTCCTACTAAATCATCTTGGGTCAACCCTATTATAAAATTTAAAGCACACATTACGAAACTAATTTGGATAGGCTAACCTAGTTCTAGGCATAACAATAAATTTTTCTTAAAAATGGGTCATGCTAGCTGACCCTTTCAAATAAATTTATGGAAGGGATATGACTTATCCATTACTATAAATACAAGGTTCATATCAATCCAATAGGGAGGAACATTCATTTTCATATTATTATAGCTCGTAATTTTATTAGATCTACATTTAAAGGATCCATTGCTTAGGGTTTGACTTGGAGATAAGATGTCTTTTCTTATGGGAAATATTGGATGCAAAGTAGGAGTATTTTAGCCTAGAGCCATAAAAAAATCTTATAGGTCACCACTGAAAAAGGGAGAGATTGAGAATAGATAGGTTCACCTAAATGTAAATATTCCTAACTCTTACCAATTAATTTGATATATATATATATATATATAGTATAGAACAATTATGTGTTGAATGTATAAATCCTTGCTTAGACTACCTCTATACTTAAAATTAGTATAACTATAGGGTTTTATTTTATTTCCATATTCCACCTTAGGTGATCTATGCCCCTCTTTTCCTACCATGATCCCTTGATTTGTTTTGTTTGTTTAACCATCCACCTTTGTACCACAAGATTTTGTGATCATTATATTAGTTTTATTTCACGTATTTAGACTTAACTAATTTTATTGCATATTGTTATTTGCCTAAAGGCTTTGTAACCTTCTCCTTTAGTTTTGTGTGATAATTTATCCCTTAATTGATTTTAATGGATCCAATTTGTTCAATACCTTGATATAAATAATATTTCAATAGATGTTAATTTATTACCTTATCCAATCTTGGATTTAATACGTAGGATAAGTTGTAGATCTATCTTAATTTATTGCATATATTGTGAACCCAGTAACCCTGTGGCTAATTATATGTGACCATGTGTCTCAACATGATTGTTAAAGATAATATAAAAGGCAATATGTCCCTATGAACTCCATGGCCTCGAGGCCTTGTGATGTTTCCATTTGGACCACAAGATGATCATTATTAATAAAAGGAATGGAGAAACTACATTATAAGTTTGATTTGGTGACTTATAATGTAATTTATTCATTAATTTTATCATTATTCACTATGTAAACATGAAAAATATGATCATTATTTAATAAAATAATAGGGTCCATAATTTAATGGGTATCTCCACATCATTTCACCATAGTGAACAAGCTCACAGTTTTTTGCACCTAGAGATCTAGGGGATTGGTTTTTACTCATGACTTGATCTACATCGCTCCATTTTTGGGATAAATTGTCTCATTATAAATATATTTTTAAGGGATAATCTATGATACATCAAAGTTAATTGATGTGAATCTAGAGACTTATTCATATTTGAAGCTCATGGCTTATGGATTCTAATGGCTAAATAATAGCTCATAATGATTTGTAGACGCTAATAGATGTCATGAAAGATTCATAATTGGTTCTTGAAAGCTTAATAATTGGTTTATGAAAGATTAATTATTGGTTCTTGAAATTAGAATCATTATCTCATGACAACTATCACTATAAATTCTTATTATGTTTTCATGCTACAACATATGCTATGGGATAATGATTGTTTTATTTCTTATAGACTAAAATTGGCATTATGGACATCTTATTATATGACAAATTTTATGTTTTATCCATGATATATATGATCAAAAATGCCTTGCTCTTGAGTGAACTGGATTCCATTTTCCACTTATCAATTTACGCCTTTTGAATTTACTTGAGTAATATATGCATGAATAATGATGAGCCATGATTGGTTGGGAAAGGGATACATTTTGATGTTATTTAACTCAAAAATATAGATCGGGGAATCTAGAGTTAAAAGGGTAGAGATAGCCTAGGGCACAAGGATGGTAAACTATCTCTAAAATAGGCTAATTAATTTCCAAACATAAATTAACATATACTAAGTTTATTATGTTAAGATATGCTAAAAATATAAAGTGCAACTATCATAGATATTACAATGATAATGGAAACAAGATAATTAGTTGGTTATGATACTAATATATATCTAGATCTAGAACATGAATGAATAAGGCTAGAAGTAGATTATAGGTCAATTATTAAATTCTAGATGTGAGTAAGAATATATCATTTATTCAAATAACTTAGAAAACATTGCATGGGATATTATATATCCAAAACACTAGCATGAAAAAATTCCTTGAAAATAGGAACTTTAAAAATAATAAACCTAGAATAGATGTCATAGGTAAAATAATCATAACTAACTAACACTAAAGTGTTATGGTGAATATTATAATAATAATTTATTATAATCTAACACTCTCCCCATTAATTCATCATAGCTTAAAGTTAATAGGAGATAAATTATCTAAATGCCTCAAATTTGTCACATACAAGTGACTTGGTGAAGACATCTGTACTTTATTCTTCTGTTGGGAAATATTGGATCTAGATGTTGTGTTGTTATACATGTTCACATCTGAAATATATTGACACCTTAATGTGATTTTTGAATTCATGAAATATAGGATTATGAACAAGTATAGGATGGTAGGTGTCTTTTGTGGTGCTCCAAAGCCTTTGAGTATAAGACATAACCATATCACTTCATAGATAGATCCTCTTGTAGTATGATACTCTACTTCTATGGAATCTCAAGAAATAAAGTTTTGCTTCTTATTCCTCATGATATAGGACCAGATCCCAAAAAGAACACATATATATAAGTAGATTTTATATCATCAATATTTCTTGCATGATCTGGGTCTAAATATCCCATCAATAAGAAATTATCTTTCTTCTTATAATATAGGCTAAATTCCATTATACCCTTAATATATCTTAGTATTTTGTATCCTTATTTCTAGTGAAACATCTTTAGCTCTTGCATGAACCATGAAACATAACTAACTACATAGTTGATGTCTAGCCTAGTATATGTTAAGTAAATAAGAATCCAAATCAATTGTCAATAGAGAGTTATATTTACTTATAGTGATGGATCTGTATGAGATAAATGAAGTATTATCTCCATGGGTGTAGTGATTGGATTATTGTCCATATTAAATTTATCAAGCCTTGTCTTGGAATATTTCTTCTGGGATGCAAATATGTGGTGTTACTTTTTCCATACTTATAATTCAATAAAATAGTGTATAAGCCTAAGATCTATCATGTCAAATAATCAAATTATATCTTTCTTGGTTGCATTAATCATCTTCATTTAAATACAAATGATGAATATATCATCAATATACACCAAAAAAATCTCAATCTCTCCCACTTGTTATTTTAGGTAAAGATTTGGATCATAGGGAATCTTATGGAATCCATGTTGAATGGGACACTCATCAATTTTTATGTACCAAGCTCAGGGAGCCTATTTGAGAATGTAAAAAGATTTGATGAGCATAAATACTTTTCATTCATTACAAAGAGTGACAAAACCTTCTGGTTGTGTCATGTAAACTTATTATTATAGATATACATTGATTCAGGCACTTTTTATATCCATTTGGTGGATTCTCCATCTAAATTATGAGTCCAAAGCAAATATCATTTTTATTGTCTTGATATTGTTTGTAGGAGAAAATGTATCCTCATAATGTATGCCTTCCTTTTGTACATATCCCTTTTCTATGATTCAAGCCTTAGGATGGTCAATATTTCCATCTACTTTGTATTTAGTTTTGAATACCCATTACAGTCAATTGACTTATTCCCTAGTGGAAGATCTTCAAGTTTCCAGGTTTTATGTTTCATAAATTATTGAAATTATGCATTCATGAAATCCTTCTAAGGTTTAGACTCTAGGGATTCCTAAATTGTATAAATCTCTTCTGATTCTACAACTATGCTCATTAGGGCCAAATTTATCTCATATTGAGTCATGATACAAGTCCTTGGTCTAATAATCGATGTGTTTGGAATTATGTCTAGTTTAACATCTATTAATGTACTTATATACCACTTAGGCATAAATTGAGTGGTACTTATGGGTGGTAGAGCTACACCATTATTCCCATCACTCTCTTCATTTAGTTTATTGTCATATTCTACATTCTTTATGAGATTGATTGATGTACCAAGTGAGCTTGTAGAAGGAGCTTCTAATTCTATATTCTAAAAAAATCAACATCCCTACTTGTGTATATTTTATTGGTCTTTGGATCCATTGATCTATAAGAAATTTATTCTTCACTATGCCCTAAGAAGACATAATTTTATGCTTTCATGTCAAGTTTATTACTCTCTAATTTCAAAATCTGAATACTTGATTTGCATCCAAAGAATCAAATTTGTGCTAGAGATGGATTTTTCCTTGACCATTATTTTTGTGGTGTTACCCCATCAAGAACTATAGTGGGAATTTTTTTGAGTAGATAGACTATGGTTTTAACTACTTCTACCCAAAATTTTGTTATAAAACTTGAATCATGTAGCATACATTAAACCATTTCCATGATAGTATGATTCCTTCGTTAAAAAAAACATTTTGTTATGGTGTATGTGGATGTGAAATTTGATGACAAATGTCATTTTATTATAAAAACACTTTGAATTCATTACTAGTGAATTCCCCCCCACAATCTGAATGGAGGATTGTGATTTTCTAACCAATCTCTATTTCAATAGCAACTTTAATTTGTTTGAAAGTTTCATAGGCTTGATTTTTTATATTAAAATAGTAAACCCACATTTTTATTAAAAAAACATCAACAAAGATCATGAATTACTTAAACCTATCATGACTAGATGTGAGCAGTCCTCATAGATCAATATGCACCAAATCACATTTTTCATGGTCTTGATATGTTCTTTTATAAAATGGTGCTCTATGTTATTTTCCTACTAAGAATGTTGACATTTGTCTATACTCTTTTTGAGAGGTGGAAATATTCTTACCATGTTATAATGGTGGAGTGTGTTGAGATGTCTAAAAATTATGTGCCATAATTGTGTTAAGTCTATGTATTTTGCCACAAGTGCTTGATTATTTTTCTACATGAAGATAATTTGGAACATTTTCCCAACTACTTAGGCTTGTACAACAATTTTAAATCATTTTAACTTATATCTAATCAAACACATCTTTTTCCACCTTTGTAGTCAAAGTTAACCTTAAGGTTGTGGTCAAGTAACTGATTGACTAATAAAAGATTCGTTGTGAGTCCTAGAGCATATAAGATGTATGATATTGTGCAAGTATTGCATCCAAGTGTTAAAGAGATATTATGAATACTTTAAACATATTAGGATGAATCATCACCCAAAGAGACATGAGTTTTAAGAAAAGTCTCATTCATACTATAAAACCAATCTTATCTTCTAGTCATGTGTTGAGTTGCACCTAAGTCAACATACTAGATAAAACTTTGTGATGTTGATTCTTCATGAAACTATGTAACATATAGGAATTCCACATCTAAAGTGGGTTTTTCTTTTTTAACAATGTTGCATTGTTGATTGGATTTCTTCTTTTAATGACACTTTTACTATCCTTTTCCTTCATTTGGATGAGAGGATTATTGGTTACTGGTATTCTTGTTGCTTGAAGAACCCTATGGAAATGAGTTATACCTATAATCCTTAGTTTATGGCCTTTACATTCACATATAAGGTACACTTTCTATTATTTATTCCCCTATGTATTGTGATAATGACCTTGCTTTGGTTTAGAAGACTTGATCTAATTTTTACCTTTTTATTGATTAGAGGCAAGAACATGTTCTTCTAATTCCTCTTCTTCTATATGCATAGACTCTTCTTGTTTCAACATGTTTACCAACTTGTCAAAAGATGGTTTATATTATGTGACAATCAAAGTAATCACATATATCATGTAGGAGGGTGGCAGTGCTATTAAGACAATAAGAAAAAGAGATGCATCTGACATTATCTCTCCCAATAATTGAAGCAAATCCCTTAGGGTTGAAACATATATAAAATCTTCTAATTTTTCACTAGACTTTAATTTGATTAAATGAAGTTGACTCTATAAATGGAGAATGGTACCTTCATTTTTGGCCTCATATATGGTTTGGAATTTAACCTAAGCATATTTAGATATTATGGCCTCATGAATATGAGGTTTACCTCAGATAAAACCTTAAACATTATTATCAATTTTGAATTCTGGTTTGCATTATCAAACTTATGTTACTGATCAATGTCAGTGGCATGTTGGGTAAATGTTCCTTTGACAACAATCCAAATGTCTTTAAATTCAAAATGTGTCCTATTTTTTGTTTTTCAAGTGGCATATTTGTCACTATGTAGAAGATGTTAGTCTAGAAGAAAGAATTTTGGGCCATTTCTAGCCATTGTGTATAGTTTTACCAAAGGTGATAGATTGGTATCCTTTTATTTATACTATTATTCTAATATACCAAACCTTTATTTATATGTGCCCTTCATTTCTACCCATTGATATATGGAATAAGACTATCCTTTCTTTATACCTGATGGTACATGAAAGAAGAATACACATACATGAAGGATAATGATATGTGGTAATTATATATTACTAAGATAGGTTTGACCAATCATTATCACCTGCTTATATTTAATTCTACATATGAGGGTATAACTTCCATATTATACTTGAAATTGTCATCTTTAGGATTTATGCCTTTCAACTGAATTGAATAGGTAAAATTGGAGGGATGCCATAATGAATGTGTTAACCTTATTTATCCCTAGTAGTTTATAGGTATTATGTTCATACATCATTAATGTATATATGTTAATCTATGCATGTAGTAACTCAAGCAAGATGGATTTACCTATAAACATGATTCAAAGGCATAACTTTGATTAAACACTATAATTGTTCATAATGTACTATTTTATTTTTTCCTTTTTCAATGTATTTTATTGAAAAAATTAAATATTACAATATACAAAAGAACACTAATTATATTTTTATAAAATAATATCCCTCCTTTCAGTGATAATTTTCAAAGCAAATTTCCCTTCTTTTTAAAAGTAAATAATCAATAAACACCCCTTCTATTTTATAATGTGTTTTTGAAGAAAAAAAGGTTTTGAAGATGTTTGAACTCTTAACCTATGCCTTGGTTAAATGTTTTACAAAAGGTAACATAGCTAATTATGCTATATATGAATTTAGATAAAATCGTGCAATAAATTATATCTGAACACTGAATAAAGTGGCTTCTTATTTTGAAAGAAAACATAATTACCACAAGAATGATGATATATCTCCATGTTGTATTCTTTGTCTAAAGTTACAAATAGAGTATTTTATTTATTATATCATATTCAATCACCATTTTTGTCTTAGTCTACTAAAACACATGTTGATTCTTCAATATGCCAATGTATAATGCAGTTAAGGATGTCAAGCTCATTGTCCATCTAGGTCAAGCAACCAGAACATAGGATGTTATAAATGAATTTTCTAAAGTAAGAAGATTGACCACTTTATAAATGATCCAATTTATAATTTCATACATAATATGTCTACTTAGGATGACACTTTATTGTGCATTAATTATGGAATGTGTACCTACCTGATATTGAGAGAAGATAATACATTGAGATATGAATAAAAACTTTCCAATGATAGTATCCAACATTGAACTAGACCAAGCCATATGTTTGTGGGAGAATCAATGCATGGATTGAGGCTAATTTAATATCTATTATCATCATACATAGGCTAATGACTCTTCTGATATAATTTTTTTCTCTAGTGTAATCATGTAATCTCAATATTACATTTTCACATTTCAATCTTATTGCTTGTTTGCATCTCCTCCTCTATAATAAAATGTGAGAATGAATATATTTTATTTAGCTAAATTATAATACATTACATGTTATATTATATAGAAAAAAAAATAACATGATAAACTTCCTAGAAAATAGAAAGGTTTACAAACAATAAACCTATAATGGATGTCATGGGTACAACAATCATAACAAACTAACAATAAAGTGTTATGGTGAATTAATCAACATTTATTATGATTTAACATTATATTATGTTTTTCTATGTATGAACACTTGCATCAACCTTAAATTTTTATTTTTATTCTTATATCTAATATCAACACATGTGTCTTATATGAAATACCTACTAGATCTAGATGTGACCACTTAGAATATTTTGGGTTTTATGTTGCCTTCACTCCAATGTGATCAGATATAGATCATGGGCTATCAATCCTTGTTAAATAATAAAACCCTAGTTATTCATATTTATAGTGGCTACATGAAAAATGGGTTAGTGGCACCTAGTGTCAAGTTACCATAAAGACCCCTCTATCAATGAGAGATGCCTACATAGCCAATACTCCAAAGAGGTCCTTAGACTTATGTAGTTCTCTCCTACTTGTTGGATTGTGTGTATATAATAATTTAACATGTGATTAATAATTTCATAGAGTGTGTAACCTATAAAATGTGGCTCATTGGATACTACTTCAATACTTCAGACACATAGATGTGTTTTCCTTATGACTGATATGGAAATAGGAGAAAATAGGGAATCTTTGCTCACTTGAATCTTTAATTGAATGATTTTGGTATTTTTCTTTGTGAGTTTTTTGATTTGTGATAGGTGAGGAATGAATGAGGATAAATATTGTATTTATATCAATCCTTTTGTAGAAAATATTATAATAAAACACTTAGGCCAACCATAAAAACACTTTTTATCTGTAAATTGGATGATGTTATGCATTAGAATGTGACACTAACATCAAGGTATGTGTATGATTGGGATGCAAGTGTCTAGAATGTTGGAAAATAGGCATAGGTCTAGAATTTATAGAGACATAAGATAAACATGTTTATAACATTATGGGTATAATAGAAGGTTAGAGTCATCAGCATAACATTGGTCAAAGTAGGAGATAAGCAATAGGCAATAGAGATAGTGTATGAGAGTCTTTCGATAATGGGAATGTATAGAAGTTAAATGTACATACATGATATGTATTTTCCAAGTTTACAAGAATAAGGTGATATATAATTCATAAATAGTGTCTACATTTCCCCCTTTAATCTAGTAATGAAATTACTAGTTTCAAGGAAAAAATGTGTACCTAAGTGCATAAAACACACCTTATCTTCACATGAGTCCAAATTGAGTGATTTTATAGTGAATAATATACAACCAACATGATTTTATAGTATATAATCAATGCATTTAATATGAAATTGAAATCATTTGAAATGATTGAAATATAAAGAGCAAGGTTTAGGAGTACACATGTGTCTTGATGTAACTGCCTTAAATTTTGGTATTTTGATTTGAAAAAATGTATCATTATGAAGCATTAGAGCTGAGATTAGGAAAAATATAAATATATAAATATTTTAGGACACATTCCCCCAACCTTAGAGCTAAAGGTGAGTTACCACCTAACAATTAAGATTAGCTTAATCATGTAACCCAATCATACTTATAACCTAGTGAGTGTGAATGAACCAAGTCAACTCACAATATAAATATAGTGGGTTTGGATGATGAAATCAAGTCAAAAATATAAAATTTTAAATATTGAGTGATTTAATCACCTCAAATATACCATAAATGAACCAAATACTACAACAATTTGGTTTAATAAAGTCTATAAAATTCTAAACTAATGGGTGATGACAATCCATAAAAGTGTTTTGAAATATAAAATTGATTTAATTTTGTAATTAAGTGACATTTGAATATAATATGATATCAAATATGTCTCATTGTGAAACCTATGTATAGTAATAGTACCAATGTATATAATTTTGTCACAACTATGTATCTGAATCATACAACTATGCAATTTGGCTACTTTACAAACTATGTAAGTATGGAGAGAATGTTTCCATAACATGCCCCCAATATATATCTAAAATTGAAACTAATGTAATTGTGGATAACATTTTTTCAAAAAATTCCCCCACTATGTATATGAATATGGTGAATTATGAAAAATGTGGAAGCCATGCCTCTATAGCATTTCACCACTAATATACTCCCCCCCCCCACCCCCCCGACAATTTTGAGATGAGGGGAATTATAAAATGGTATTCACCTTCCCTTAAATGGATGAATTAAATATATAATTTATGTATGAACCATGTATCATATAGAAAGAACATGTCAAGGTAGATATATCATTAAATCATAAATAATGTGATCACATGAAGTCTTAATATGCATGATGTAAATCATTGCAATGTTTAGATAGTAATAATATAATCATAAAAAAAATCAAGCAAACACACAAGAAAACTAAAACTAAAATAAAAAGACAATGGTCCAAGGAGACCTAAAACAAGGGGCATGTTAAATTGACACACAATCAAAGGGACATGACTTAGTCAAATGTCCACAAATTAAGGAATGACATATTCAAATGTCAACATACAATAAACCATGACATATACAACTATCATAATAGGCAAACATAGGCACAAGGCCTACAATCAATGGATCATATTCAAATGCTCAAAAAATTAATACAATGCATGATAATAGCAAGCAAGGAACACACTCAAGGAAGTGAAAAAAAGAAAACATAGACAATAAGCAACCAACATAACATATCATACTAGCGCATGAATCATATATGTTATCAAAAAATGTTAAGTACATAGCATATCAAGTACACTAAGAAAGATATAATCATGAATAAAGGCATGTGTAAGTACATAATCTCAAACATGATAATGGAAAATGATCATCAAATGATGTAATCTAGGTGTATCATGATCAAAGAAGTGGATACACCCTATGTCCAGATGACATGAGTAAATGAAAGGTCCAACATTCAAAATTTAAAAGATCATGTATCTATGTATGCATATATCACACTCAAAGGGTGCATTAAATGCATGTGTATATAGAAATAAATGATATGTTATATAACAACATGGAACCAAAAACATGTATGCCAAGAAGCTACTATAATATGTAAAAACTATAAATATTTTTTGGATTTTTGAAGTTTTTTTGTTTTTTGGTATTTTTGAAATATTTTAGAGAACTAATCAAATAATTACTCATAATCAAAAGGGGTAGGATTATTGAGGAAATTTTCACCCTTTATTTATAGTGCACATGGTCACCTCTTCAATGTTTTTGTGTAATGTTTTTATGGAAGCTATTAATGGGGAGAGGTGGCCATATCAATCATGATGTAAGAAAATCTCCCTATCCCTAACAATAAATATGATACAAAAATATTTATTATTTAGTGTTGCATTCCAATTAGTGAACCAATGTTGTCTAAATTTTAATGTCAAAAGTGGGTCTCGATCTAATATCCATATGATCATGGGGACCAATTGTGGTTCACTTATTATTGGTAGATAGATGTACCTAGGATATTCTAGCACCAATGAATAGTGTGTTAATTTATTGTATTATATCCCGACTATTGAAGAAATGTGGTGCTATACATGATATCCCATTTTTTCTTATCAAACTTGAGATCTTGACAATAGACCATGTCAATATTAGTAGTAATAGTTAGATATTCATGCCTTCGTCACTTAGAAAGATTATTTGTACACATTTTGAAATATTATGTTTTTTTTGCTTTTCAACAACAACTTGTATGTGACCTTCTCTCTTATATTTATAAATTTGGTTTTGAAATACTTGGCATTGATTTGTATGATGGCAGATGATCTGAATATGGTAATCCTTTTTTAGGAAAAATTATACTGTCTAATCTAATCCTGTTAGAAGGTAAAGATATCATGATATGTTCAAGTAACATGGAAAAGTATTCTATCTATAGTATCTTTGTTTGTTGTGACCTATAGAATCTATTATGGAGTCTTATGAGAGACATCCACATTGTTTACATGATATATTTGTATTTGAACCTTGTAAGTTTGAATTAATGTGTGAAGCCAAGAGGGATGTATGGAATAAAAAACATTTACATGCACATCTAATATTATTTTTTTGATATTATCTTTATTTGATTATGTATCCTCTATATGTGAGTTTAGCTTATATGTACCAAGACCTATAAGTATGAATATGTTATGTAAAAATTTCTCAAGTGGATCAAAATTAAGTTTTTGTAATGTCTCATCTATCATATCATGGGTTAGATCATCATCATTATCATAATAATTTGAAATATGGACATCTTGATGCTTAGTATTTAACAATAAAAGAAGTTGAACTATTTGATTTTATTTTTGTTTTGGTATCATTGGTTCCTTTAGAAATGGTTCTTGATATTGATGTGTATCTATGTGCATATTGGTGTGTGGTGTTTTATTTGCATCTAGAGATAAATGATCCATTTCACTTGACTCACCTATTTCAAAATAATGTATATTATCAAGTGGGATACATTATGTAGGTGGTACCACTTTATGAATGTCCTATGTATTAGAATGTATCATTTTGAAAAATTTTAAGGGCTACTTATCGATAATCATTATCAATAATGTCCCATCATGTTTGAATTTTACACCTCTATGTAAAATAGGTAGGACAACCTCCATTATATGTATCCAATGTATACTCAAGAGTATATTATTATTAAATATTGAGACATTACTTGGAAAGTGGTTAAGACTATTTTTGGTCACAATGTCACATCCAACATGATTTAGCCAACCAAAGGGCTATGCGAATTATCAAATCCCTTTATATGGAGAACTTATTTTTGAAAAATATTGGTAATAATACCCATGGTGGTTAGGAAATTTGAGCTAAAAATGTTTAGGCCTGATCTATTATCAATGAGTACCCTTTTTATTCCATTTTTATGTGTAGTCAAATATATTAACAAAGGAAAATATTGGATAATAATATCCTTAGATGGTAAATCTATTAGATTAAAGGTAATGAGTTTTGCATTATTTTTGAGGTCTTGCATAACATCTACAAATTAATATGGTTCAATCTCATTTGGAACTTAGGTATCATGTAATGCCTCATATATGATGTCCTTATAGATAATAAATTGCTTTAGAAGTTAGAGGATTGAGATATTAACATGTGTGTTACTCAGTTGGTCAATAAGGTCATACCCTTTATATTTGATCACCAGTTTTGGCTTAAGATGCACTTTTTATATATTAATAGGTGGTAGATTAGTTTGGACACCTTTACCTTTTTAAGTAGTGACATCATGGATTTGGAATCCAATATAAGTCATTAGTGAATAATGGGTGTAGGATGGTGAATATCAATCGAACAAGATCTAAGTGGAGAAAAAGGTTAAGAGCATGCATAATTATATCAAAATAATGGCTCTATAGTATTATAAAAATAATTATGAAGATAGATTAAGTGTTGTTTTCATTTAAACCCCTCTCATCATATTGATGAATGTGCCTATTTAATTGAATGATAGGTCTAATTAAGAAACTATAGTAACACACTATAATTATAATCACATATTAAAGTCTAGAATGGGATATAAATGCATCCCTTTTGTACATCTTTTATAAAAATTAAACCTAATTTTTAACTTGTTAAATCTCATTAAATAAAAATTTGGAAATAAGAAACAGAGAATCAAGAAAACCTAGATCAATATCTAGGGTTTTGTGGATGAAAGTTTAGGTTCACCAAATTTTTAACTATAAAATATAAATTAGGGAATCCATTAATAAAGGGGTAGAGATAACATTGGGCACAAGGATAGTAGACTATCTCTAAAGTTGGGAAATTAATTTTCAAACTCAGATAAACATATACTGAATTTATTATGTTGATATATGTTAAAAATAGAAAGTATAGCTATTATATATAATATAATGATAATGAAAATAAAAATCTTAATTTTTTTTATGTTAATATATATCCATATCTAGAACATGAAGGAATAATACTAGAAGTTGATTCTAGCTCAGTCATCAAATTATGGATTAATCACTTTTATGACCCCAAACACTTATGTCAACCTCAAATGGTTGCATCAAAATTTATGTGTAACTTAGATTTAGGTATCCTATATATAATACCCACTAGATTTAAATGTGATCACCTATAATATTTATGTTTCTATCTCACCTTCACTCTAGTGTGCTCAGATCTATTTCATGGACTTCATTCTTTATCAAATAATAAAACCCTAGTTCTTTATCTTCATAGTGGATATGGGAAAATAAGTTAGTCAAAAGATAGTGTTGAGTTTCCTTAAAGACATATATGTCAATGAAAACTACTTACACAACTAATACTATGAAGATTACCTCATATTTATGTATTATAACCTAGGTGTTGGCTTGTATGTGTTTAAGGATGTTATGTGAAATAGGCAAGTACAAAGATTGAGATAGCTTGTAACTTGGAAAATGTGGCTCATGGAATGAGACCTCCTTCAATGCTTAAAACTTATATATGTGTTTCCCTATGATTGATATGGAATATTAGAAAATATGGAAGTTTTTCTCATTTGAATGCTTTTGTTATTTTATCTTGTGAGTTGTTTGGTCTATGCTAGGTAAGGAATGAATGAGGATTGATCATTTATTTATACCAATATTTTTGGATAATATATCACACTAAATCAATTAAAAAAACCATATTAATATTTTTCATTTGTAAATTAGATGATTTTGTAGCACTAGAAACTTGCATTGGAATAGGACACTAGCATCGACATAGGTTTCTAATTGGGGCACACATGTTTAGAATGTTGGAAAATAGGCATAGGCCCAGAACTTGTAGATACATAAGATAAGTAAGTATGTATCATTATGATTATTAATAAGAGATAACCAATGGCATAAAGAGGTAGTGTATGTTATCCTTTTAGTAGTAGTAATTTTTATAAGTTGAAGGTAAATCCATGATATGTATTTTCAAGTGTACAAGATTGAGGTTATATATAATTTAGAAATAATGTCTATAAAATCAAGGGAAAATATTAATTACACTAGAACATTATTTATAACCAAGGGAAAATATATAAATTTATAAATATTTCTTTCATCCTATTCTTTTGGTAGTTATTCATCTTGTTAATCATTGTATTATGGTGTTCTACATACTTAACCTATAGTGTGTTTAAGGATATGTGTGGAGGAATTGTGGCATCCATAAACATTGTCTTTATCTTGTTAAATTTATATAGGATCTTATATTTCTATTAAAGTCAACCTATGGAATATCCATAGCTAGAATAGAGTATATTTAAAATTTAGTTGTTAATATTTTGAGATCATATTATGAATTATGTTCTTATTGCATTGCATGGAGGTTTCCTCTTTGAAATGGCTTAGTCATAATAACCAAGTAATCTAATCTTCTATTAATTATTATTGTGGATATACTTATTCTACTCTTATTTCTATGATATATTATCAATATTATTTTGATGTGAATTATCTAATTAATTGCATTACAAGTGGTATCAAAGCTTTTATTTGATATAAATGTTATCAAAGATCAAAATAAACATTGAATATGCAATACAAATTAAAAAACAAAGTTACCTTGAAGTGAGCACAAACCACAAAGTGATAAGCTGGGAAACCATCATACATATAAAAACCCCACATTAGTGTTAAAAGATTACACAAGAAATATCCAATTACAATAACATGAAGAAGCTAGGATAAGAATAGCCTTAGGCCAAGAGAGAATCAAGGATGTAATATCAATAATAGATCAAAAGTAATGTTGTGAAATTTTAGTAATAAGTGTTGAAGAAAAGGAGAGGAGATATATTTATAAAGAGCTAAAAGATAAAAGGGTTTATAATTGTAAGCTCCAGCATGTGTGCCTTGTGTCCATAATCCTATTACAAGTGAGGAGAATGTGTGTGACATTTTAGGGGGAGGATTTACATGTAAATAAATCCCAATCCAATAAGTGGAATAGAGAGGCGAGTGACACCTTAGAAGGCTAGAATTAAGTTCATTTATAAATATAATATATGCACATACAAATAAAACTTAGAAAAGCCTATAAACCTATATTAAAGGACCCAAGTAAGGTTAATTATTTATCACTCCTCCTTACACTTAAATTGGGTTTACAAAAATGGAGAAAAAACTTTCATAAACAAATAAGATAATTTAAATTACATAATACTCTCCCTTAATATAAACTTCTTTCAAGAAGAATTACAATAGTTTAGAGAAGAAATAAGAGAAGGTGCTGCCAAAAATCACAAGGAATAAAGTGTGATCACCAAGAATATTCAAGAGTCCTATTTGGATAATGTGGTTAATCTATAATGGAAAAAAGACCAACAAAAAGGAGTAATGATCCACAAAATTTCAAGATAGAACAATCCAACACTAATATTTCAAGTTAAGTAACCAATATGCCAAAAAAATACAATCTACATACATAATGTAATAAAAGTAGATATATAACTAGGCAAATTTGAGTAAAGACAACTTCCATCATAAATCACTAAATCTTGCATGCAAATAAGTTAGTCAAAAAATATCTAAATAAATCATATTTCCTTTTCAACAAAAACAAGGAATGCATAAAGAGTTTGAATATAATCAAGATACAAACAAAGAAAATGTGTCACTTGTTAAATATATTATGTGTGAGTCATTAGAATAGTTATCACAAGGAGACATATCAAAGTCTCTATAAGATTCATGATTTATAAGAATCAAAATGGTTTTACTATTATAGGTAGGAGATTTAGTCATGTTACAACAATGCAAAGTATCATGAGTGGATTTACCATAGATTTACTTGGATGTAATTTATAAAATTTAGTTATGTGATTGTGCACAAGGTTTAGAATATTTAACCATAGCATGAACATTAAAATCATTATAATCAAAAGAATTTGCATTATTAGTACTTACATATAGAGGACAATAAGATGTTAAATTTTTATTAGAAGCAATAGAATCATCAAAACCAAGACCTTTACAATTTTCATTAGAAGTAGGCAAAATAGGTTCAAGAATACTATCTTCACACTTACCAATCACACCACTTGAATAGCCCATATTGTGCATGATTTTTAAGCTAGGTTTAGTAGAATAAGTGTGCACATGAGTTTAAGTTCGTTTAGAAACATAATGAGGTCCATAATCATTAGAGATATTATCACTAGTAAAAGACATAAATTTAACAGTTAACACATTAAACGATGATTTCATATTCTCTAATTTGTCATGAAGAATATTATGAAAAGCATGAATGAATTTATAAAAATTAGAAATAATATAATTTTAACATTGTATTTCTTGTTTAAGAGAAATAATTTATTCATTTTTAAAATAAAATTGACGTGAAGCATTTTGAAATGCTAAATAATCACTATTTTGAATGTCATTGCTTCAAATATCTAAGCTTAACTTGTAAACATAAGTCTACACCAATTTTTTTTTGTAATGCCAATAAAAAGGTCTTTATTAATAGATTAAAAAACAAATCCTTCAAATCATATTAAATTGATTACTATCAATATATTTGTATATTGATTAAACAAAGTTTGTCTGTAAAAAAAAAAAAAAAACAAGTTTCAAATTTTTCCATATGTCAAGATTTTTTTTTAAAACTTGAGATTTTTAAATTCCCACAAAATTTTCAAAAAAAAATTTGATTTTATTTGTTTAAAAATGTATCACATGGAATTTAAATGATTAAATTTTTTTGAAAGGAAAAACTTTAAAGATGATTATTTTTTGAGAAAAAAATATAAATGAATAAGAGGCTTACTAAGCATTCCACTAAGCTCCTCTTAACAAACACACAGATTAATATTTTTTCTTATAAAATGAGTGCAAAGCATATTGAAAAAAAAACAAGTTTCACCATGTGTAAGAGAGTTTTATTAAGAAGCAAGGATAATAAATAAATAAAATAACTTGCAACCACTTCAAACTAGGGGAAAATGTCACTTACAAGGATGTAATGATAAATACTTTATTCTTCCACACTTGTCAATTTAGATATGATTTTTTCACATCAAAAAAGGTTTAAAAAATCTTAATTATGACCACATTGAATATGAATGCTTCAAATAGAAATCACCCAATAAAATAAATAAATAAATATCTTTACTTACCTAGTGCTTCGCATTGAATTTAAAAATGTTGTTTGAAATTTAACATATAATAGTCAAAATAGAGATGAATTATAGCATAATGTAAAAAAAATACATTGAGTTAGCAAATAAAGAGTTCCTTAGAACCAACTATGATTAATGTAATGCTAATCCAATAATATAAAAAGGCAAGTGCTACAATTATAACAAAATGTTAAACCATTAACCAACTATCCATAAAGGTGATATTTTAATGGGGGGAATGTTATGTAGTTTTAAGAAGAAATAATGAATATGTAGAGAAGAGGTACAGAATTTTGAACAACCCAACAATCATAGTAAAGGATCTCAACTGCTAATAAAAAAACAAATAGAATTATGAATGAAATCAAACAATAGAACCCAATATATATATATATATATATATATATATATATATATATATATATATATATATATATATATATATATATATATATATATATATATATATATATCAAAAACTATGATAAAATAGCTGAATGTAAGAAGCAAATATTCAAAAAATCATAGTCAATGAAATAAATAAATAATGTTTTAGAGATAAGATTTAAAAAAAATATAAGGAACTTAAATATAAGTATTTTAAATAAATAACTCAAGAATATAGTTTATGGACTGCATACTTAAATTAACATTAGGCTACACTAAAGAGACTACCATATAGTATTTAGTTGTGCTAATAGAAAATAAGGGAGGTACAATACTCAAAATTCAAGGTAAAAAAAATGAATTTGAGAACAAATAGAATATCCAAAGGGAAATATCAAAGGAAAGCTTAAAGGTAAATCTCAAGGGGAGTCTAACCTAATGCCTCTATTAAACCAAAATAGAAAGCCAATAGAAAAAGGAAAGAGTCTAGACTTTAAAAAAATACTTGTGAAACAAGAATATCAAGGAGATTGAAAAATTTAAGATTGAAAGTTGAAAAGGTGTGAAAGATAGAGAAATAAAGATCCATAAATAAGATTTAACAACCATTTATGCAATGAAATAAGCCTTAACTCAAATAGATGCTCAGAGGTGAACTAAGTAATCCAAAGGAATTGTTGTCACCAAATTTTGCACCTTAGAGGAGGTTTTTTTATCCTACTCTAAGATTTGGAAACATGGGAATACTTATAGGTATGTGTGTTTACCTATAGTAAAAGTAGACCTCTAGGTTTAAGGGCTAGCTCCCTAAATTTGCCTTGAAGTGCTTATAACCTATACTAAATATTTGCTTGTGGGAAAATGGGGAGAAGTATTCATGAAATGAAACTAATCTAATGGGGTGATACACCATAAGTATTTCCACAATTCTATCATACTTCTTTCACTAAGAAATAAGACCTACAAACTAGCTTCAAAGTCTTATGATGTTCTAACAAAAGCATTTCAATATATAGGTGATATGCATGAGACAATTCAAGGTAAGTATACTATATATTATATTATTGTATATAGGGACACTTATACACTTTAAGGGATCCTAATTCACTAGATACACTATATATGACCTGTTAGAATGAGAATTCTTGCATAAACATGAAAGGATAAGGAGATTCATGGATAAAATCACTAGACCTCACCATACATCACTTTACACACTTAGAAAAAATGTTCATGAAATAAAAAAAATATTTAAATTATTTTTAAAAGGAAAATTACAACATCAAACTAGCACAACTTCACCATACATGGTGTGGAATTAACCAACAAGAGCCAAAATGGCTAGTACTTATAGAATTTGAGAGAGGAGAGAAGAGAATGAAGTCCAAAAATCAATAAAATAGGTGTAAAGTTGAGATAAAGAGTTAAATATGTAGGATAATGAAGTAGGAAACATACCATGTAAGGTCTATTTGGAAAAAATTCATTCAAAGGCATGAAACTCCTCAAATATGGCATAGGACTCTTCAACTGCATGTTTGAAAACTACCTTCATCATTTGGACTTCCATGAGCACTAAATAATAGAATAAGGAGAGATAACATGATTTAAATAAGAGGGAGGGGTTATAAACATTATCCAACATGAATTTTTTATGTACCTAATCATTTATATTCTTTTGGACATGATTTATCACTGCCTGTAGTCATAATCACCCTCCTTTCACTCATCCTTCACACTTGGCACCAAGGAAGTCTTTAGTTTTCCAATAAAATCCAAATAAAAGGTGATGTAACACCTATCAAGAGTCCTCAAGACCTTAGATTCATCAGGTAGACCTTAAAAGGCCTCCTAATTATATTTTTCATCTTCTCACTTGGTGATCATTCTTTCACATGCTAGTTTGGACTGGCTAAGATGAAGTTTCTAGCAGAGACACTTGTGAGATTTTTTAAAGCAAAAAATGAGTATTATATGTTATATTATGCCTCATCCTAACTCTTTAAGTGATTTTAATCTTTTGAAACCCTTATGCACCTACATAATACACAGATCTATCAAGAAAATCCATTTTACACCATGTCTATATAGGTAGGGTTGAAGAAACTAAAATGGGAAAGAGTCCTAGAGAATCCTCTACAAGTTATAATCATCTCTTAAGTCATTATATCCCTCTTGGATTCCTCTCTCTTTTTCTCTTTCCAATCAGGTCCTTAGTAAGGGTTTTAAAAAGTTTTAGGTGTTTATGACCCTTAACATTTGTTCATAAAGGTTTGACATTCAACTTGAAAAAAAAATTACACAAGATGCAAGTTTTGGATGCTATTCAACTTATTCCAACTCCTTAGACTCCCATGTTAAACCTCCATGTTGCTGTGAGCTTCCAAACTTGGCCTCTCTAGTTTTCTAAGGCATTTTGTATAAACCTGAGTTGGTTTGAGCCAAATTTGGCCTCTATTTGGGATTTTTTTGCAAACCAAAGGTTTTTTCCAAACTTATAATTCACATTAATGTTCTCCAATTTTTATCAATGCTCATCTAGACCTAGAAGTGGTATTAGACCTCTAAATGGGTAATAGGCCTAGTCTAGACCTAAAGGTCTTAACCATGCTTTGTTACCCAAAATCACCTCTAAGTATCACTATGAATGTGATGGATTTTATATGTTTTTACAATTCCAAAAAAAATTCTTACACCTTATTTCAAGGATCCAATAGTTTCTAACTCACCTTCATATCATTTTTTCACTAAATCTACAAGGTTTATTCATCTTGGAGTGCACTTTATTTGAGATAGAAAAGAGGGAATATCCCCTATTACCTCTTGTAAAAAATATATATTAGGTTATTTATCAAGTTGTGGTGACACTTTATATAAATTTTTAGGGTTTTTTGATACTCCTAGCACCATTAAACACCCTAAAATTTAAGACAGACTCCTATGTGGCTCACTGACTATAGGGTTTACAAGTATAGATTGTAATTTGTTCTTGAGAACCTTTTCATGCCCTGTTTCTACTATATAAGAGTCTTATAAAATGAATATATTCACTATGAATCTCCTCTCATGTATACCAACACTCAACCTATATCAACTCTTCAATGCATAGCTTTCTATTGACAAGGCCAAATTGATAGTCAAGTGTGACTTTGTATTTCCTCAGAAAAGATACCTACCTATAGGTTTACACTATAGGGTTAATATTTGTTTCATTATCTAAGACATTATTGAGGTCTACTAGGCTCAATTAATTTTTTTTTTTGAACTTGTCTCATCATAGTTATGCTAGGTTATCCTAAAAAATAGTCATACCTTTAATGCATTGTCATCTATAGGCAGACTGTAGATGGTCACCCTTAGAGAAATATGGGTCTTATAGATATATTTTCAAGATTTGAAACTAAGATACACAACCTATAGGTGTTTCATGTTTTTAGGGTTTCAATTCTTAGTTCGCACCATGAACTTCTAAATACCTATAGTTGGGATGTAAGTGGGATTTTTTAGGGTAAGGCACACCTATAGGTGGTGATTCAAGTAAAAAACATATAATTAAACCTCTAAAAATTTTATTTATATTACTTAGTGTGCCTCTCAATTCCATAGGTCACTTTACTATGGAGATATTTCTCTAAACTACCACCTTAGATTATTTAACATTTAAAGTTCTAATCACTGTAGTAAACACTAAATGTTTGTAGTGAACAAATGCATAGATTTGAAAACTTATAGCATGGAACCCTATTAGCCAAATCACTCACTCTCTTTTGAAAAATTTTACCCTATATGAGGGCTTAATTATGTAACATTTAGGATCTATCTAGACCTCCTATTACACTATTCCATCATAGCTCCAAATGTATTTAGGGCTCTATTTTAGAGTTTTTAAGGAAAAGAATCCCTAAAACTACTTCTCCAACTATGAATACAAATCCTTAGGTCTGATTTCAAATTTATGGTTTCAACATTTTTCCTATGACATATTCAATGTTCTCAAACTCTAACAAGGGATCAATCAAGTTTATATTCCTCCATGACTACCTTCAGGTCTCTGTGGAAGCCACCTATAGGTGCACTTATAGGTTATAGGGTAGTATAGGTGAGATAGAAACATATGAATAATTTGAATTCTCTTTAAAAAAACATTATGCCTTCTATAGATATTATAATTGATATTTACAATGTTTAAAGACTTTAATCAAGTCACATACCTTATTTTAACATGATATTTTTATGTAGGTACACATCAATGGACTGTGTATGGAGTTGTAATGGTTATAAAAATTTAAATACATCACTTGAGATATTGGTTTTATTTTTATTTTTATAATAATATTATGTTAAAAATCTTAAAATACTTATTTAATCTCCATGAACATGCTGAGGACCTTCATACACCATGGCTTAGTTGACTGCAAGTAGAGAACTGACTGTATGTCACATCCTTGATTGTAAATTCTTTGATATTAGCTTTGGATAATGAAATTGTAATATTAGAGTGATTTAAATGACATTAAAATAATAAATATAGCATTTTACATTAATCTTACACCACTATAATAAATGACAACCTCTGTAGTTGATGATCATATCTGCAACTTGGCAATGATGACCTTAACCTATAATTTGAGATTTTTAGCTCCTCCACTCACCTCAAAAAATTAAAAAAACTATGAAAAATTTTAAATAATGATGCATAAATCCTTTATAATCAATTTCACTAGTTTTATTGTACATACAAGCTCATACAAAATTAAAACCTACAAGGTGTAGGAATTAACAAGCAAAATAATATGGTCAACTTCTTAATAATGATTCATAAAGTAAAATAAACCATTATTCCAACTCCTAACTTTAAAATTAGGTATATAAATTTTAATTTATACCACCAAGATCATTTAACATAAAATCTCTCCTACCGGTCATACCATCAGAAGACCTATTGACCAATTTTGCATGTCTAGTGGAGAGATAGAGGAGCAAAATATTTTTCAACTATTTTTTATGATTAAAAAGTATATCAATCATGTAAATTAAGTTATTTAAGTTTAATATATATTATATAATCTTATCCCATGTGTTACTCTCCTTTATAGGCCATACAACTACCAAAACTCCTTTTCACTTATTTTCTTGATTTCAATGAAGAACCTACAAGCTTCAATTAGGAATAACATTATTTACAAGGAATTTGACATATTATACTTTGAAATAGAGTTTATAACACTTTTAAACCAAGGAAAATTGTACCACCTTCACTAATGACCCCCAAGTGACATAAAATGATACAAGGATTGAATCGGAATATGAAAAATCTAATAACATATTTAATGACATAAAATTAACTATGACATTATAATAGACCCCTATATAAAGTTTTGGACTATATGGAGTTGACCTATTTTAACTTATGGTCAAAATAGTCAACAAAAATGATACAACAAGATGATATTGAAATCCCAAAAATAAAAGATGTAGAGAAAGAAACCATAAAAGTGTTTATATAATTAAGATAAATAGAATAAAATTATAAAATACCAAAATAATAGAGGAAAGAACCAAACAAACTAATCTAAAAACACTAAACTCATATTTGAATATCTAATAATCAAATGCTTGAAAAAAGAAAAAACAAATTTGCTTGAAACCTGCCAAACAAACTGAGTTAAAAAACCTTTATATGCATAAAAGTGTAGAAAATGGTTTAAAAAATAGAAAAACTATATAAACCTGAAATAAAAAATGTTAGAGGGTAAAACATGGAGACATAAAAAACTAAGTTCCTCAAAGAAGAGCCTGCGCAACACTCTAATACCATGATATAAATGTTACCAAATATCAAAATAAATGTTGAATAAAAATAAAGATTAAAGAACAAAATTACCTTGAAGTGACCACAACCCACAAAGTTGAGGCAAATGTGATAAGTAGGGAAATCATCATATGGAGAAAAACCCTAAACTACTATTAAAATCTTGCACAAGAAATATCCAATTAAAATAGTATAAATAAAATAGGAGAATAATATCCTTACACCAAGTGAGCATCAAGGAAGTAAGATCAATACTAGATTAACAAGAGTGTTGTGAGAGTTTAGTAACAAGTGTTGAAAAAAGGGATATGAGAGCTCTTTATAAAGGGTTAAGAGAGAAAAGGATTTACAAGTGCAAGTTTCAACATGTGCTCCATGTGTTCATAATCTTATTAAAATTGAGGAGGATGTGTATGACATTAGGGGGAAAGGAGTTACATGCAAATAACTACAAATCCAACAAGTGCTCTAGAGAGGTGAGTGACACCTCAAAATATTAGAATTAAGTGTATTTATAAATATAATAAATGCACATAAAAATAATACTTAGGATAATCTTAGAAACATATAAGAAAGGACCCAAATAAGGTTCATTGTTCAATAAATTTGGGAAATATTATGCAACACGTTTTTTAGAGTGTATCGATTGTTCTGTGAGTTGAAGAATTAAAAAACATAACTTGTGATCCAAGAAGAATTTATTTTATATGTTAGTGCATTATTTTTTGAGTTTTTATTTATAAAAAAAAGTCCAAAATATTTTTCACTCTTGTGAAAATTATTAGTCATTGGATTCATCTTTATGAGATGATCATAATGGTAAAAGTACCTGATACACTTGGTTTCAAGTTTGAAACCTTATAGTTCATGCATGGTGGGACCAAACACTTGAGGCCATGGAAAATGGATAGTCACTCTTAGAAAACCACCTATAAATGAATACATGGATTTAAAAACTTTTTACTTTGGGGATACTAATGTGTATTCTCACTTTTTAATAGAGATGCAATGCTAAAAATGAAGATCTAGATAAGATCACTGGGGATATGGACACAATGTGAGGAATGATGTCCAATGTTAAAAATCAAATGTCAAGTATTTTAGTGTCCTTGTTAAATAAAAACATAAATCCATCTCCAATTAAAATGTAATATACCCATTTAGGGGAACCTAACCATGAAAATTAAATTCCATAAATAGGTCTAAGGAACATGCTTCTGAAATTGGAAGTACACAAGTTTAATGGTAAGGATATAGTCACATAGATAAATCAAATGGAGAATATATTTAACTTACATCAGACCCCATCCTCACAAAAGGTGTTCATGGCATCCTTGTATTTATAACTCAACCAATTTATTTGGTATAGGTGAATTTGCATTCAAAATAAAAATAAGGGTCTTACTATTACTTAGTTTATTTTAATGGATGACCTGCAAATAAATTACCATAATATTGTAACAGACAATTATTTTAGTCAATTAGTGAAGATATAAAAAAACATGAAGCATCAAGGATTATATTCAATAATTATATAGCCTATCCTTAGACATGGATGACATCATAGATGACAACATGAGTGATCTATTCTTGGGTGGCATTAAGGATAATGTCCAACTTGATGTTCACATGTTTAATCCAAGATGTGTATTAGAATAATTGGTTTTCATATGTCAAGCATAATTTTGGATTTGGTTAAAATAAGGGCTTTCACTAATAACAAAGACTGGATTATTTCAACATAATCGTTCCCACAACCTACTAGATTAACTCCTTAAAAATTTGAAGAGAAAAGAGAAAAATATTTATGTTTCAATTATGATATAAAATGGGGAAATGACATATATATGCTTATAATAAATTTATCTACATTGAATGGGTCAATGATGATGAAGCATTAGGTAATTAAGAATAGACATGAGAAGTAGAATTAAAAGAGTACCTAGAAAGTGTCTCATGCCATGCAATTTTTGGTATTAGTCATTCATAAACCCTTAAGGTCATGGATTTCCTTAAGAATTAAAATTTATTTTATCTTGAATTTAATTAATTATGATTATTAACCTTAATTTTTAAAAATAGAATAAAATAAAGCAATGTGTTGTAAATTCACTTCTAAATGGTAGATTAGAGGTAAACGATTGAAAAAGTTAAAATGAAATTATTGAAAATAATATAAACTATGCAAATTAAATATGAACTTAGTTTTTTTATCTTTCTAATTGAATTTATTGACTAAAAAATTGCAAGAAATGGAAAAAAAGACCAAACCCATAATCTACCCAAAAGCTAGATCTGAGTCCATGCAAGGACATGAATGTTAAGTAGGGACATGAACATTTACCACTACTATCCTCATCTATAGATTTTGTATTTAAAAAAAATGGAAATGAAGCTATGATCACTTATGACAGTTAAAAATAGCTCTATAGACACTATTTTTTCCTTTATAAGTTTGCAAAATACATGTGTATATCTTATTGAAGTTATAAACCCTAATAGGGAATGCAATGATTAAGTGAACTAAAAATATGAAAAGAGGAGTATATTTGGGCTGACCAATCACCCCCATGATGATTGAATGTTTCTTGCATATCCAATAATATAAGGATGGAAATCAATCCCAATGCAGTTCTCCCAATGTAGACACAAATTAACATTTATCGCTAAATTAATGCACTTGTGACCAATAATTATATATACTTATCTCATGCCCAATTTCATAGTCCTTGACCTACCTTCCTGCACTTTTTATGCAGATGACCCTTACCTCCTAAGAAAATTATAATTTTAAATATCTTTATCCAACATCATAAACAACCTAAACTCACTTTTAGATTGATCCACACTTATATTTTTGTTGTCTATGATCATCAAACAAGGTCAATCCTTTTGGAATATCTTGTTCCCTAGTACTATCTGATTCCACTAGCTACATCCTCCTACCAAATAATGACTATTTTATTAATTCAAAATTTCCAAATGGCTCATCCCACATGTTTCATAAGCTCCATCCAAATGAATTCCAAAGTGATCACTATAAAGCTAATTTTTCAATCCATTATTCACTAGAGGCTTATGTGATTGAAAAAGAATAAAATATCTAACTGTAATTAAGATAAAAACACATTTTTCCCCCAATTTATAATTGACACAATCCTAGTAATCTTGAGCTAAATTTTAATACACCTCCAAGGTCATAATTCATATTTGAAGCATCTAATCACTCTAGGATTGGACTAACATTTATAATTTTGTACCAATATTTCACACACACCACCATAGTATGAGAGAATTACATGGAGTTTGATCCCTCTTCATAGTATTACTATGTAGACAGTGCTCAACATAGGGATTATTAATATGGAGAACAACTTCAACCACTAAATATTTTTCACCCCATGATTACATTCATCCTCTTGTGTCATTGAGCTAGGGTTTTGGTGAAATAGTGCTCATTTGAATATATGAATGCATATACAATTGGATTGAATAATTTTTCTTGCTTTTTTAGGGATACATAAAATAGGCTTATGACTTGGTTGAGGACTACTTGAGGTGCTTAGAATGTGAATTGGGAATAATATGGATTTTTTTCTCAATGTGCACTTATGGTAAGCCTCTAAAGTTTAAATTTATAAGTGAATTAATAAATTAATTGAGTGTGCCTTTATATCAATTCAAAAGGGATGAACACATGCTACGAAGCCTAAAAACATATAAGATGACCTAAGAGAGGTTTTAATTTGAAAATATTATTGTTGGGAGAGAAGGACAAAAATGTTAGCTAAGGACAATAATTTTTACCATTACTATCCCTATTATGCATTATTTTCCACTAGGGGAAAGTTCTAAAATTTGGATTTTGGTTAGGGTATACAAATGCATAATGGTGTTTTTAGCAGTAAGAACGTCTCTATATGTGGAAAATGATGGGATTAAGATAAAAATAGGTCTTCTCTTGTGCTTATGATAGGGTAAAGTGGAAATATAGGTACTAATTAAGTACACAAGTTTAATTAAGGATAAAAAGGAGTAAAAATAACATGATCAAGTTTTTGTGACCAAATTTAGGTTTCTATATAAGGTGATTATTTTTATTGACTCAAAGAGTACTCATAGTTTCATTAATAAAAATTTAATGACATGTTTGAACTATTTTATTTACCCAAATCCTAAATTCTAGGTCATGATTTATGATGGGGGCATAATAAATTATCCAAGGAAATGCCATAATATCAAGTAATGAGATACCATAAGATAGATTCCCATATGTTTTTTATTCACATGGATTTATTAGACATTATTTTAGGAGTCTCATGGCTCATAACCTTGGGCACAATAGATATCAATTTATAGGAGCTATTCATTCACTTTCACTTTGAAGGTAGGACATTTGAAATATAAGGAGTATGGGGAAAATCTCCATAATTGGTTAGTTCTCATCATATATATAAGATTATAAAAAAAAATAGATGAAGGATTTATAGCCATATTTTTTTCCATATAATTAAAACAACAAATTCATCTATACATCTTGATCTATATAAGATTATTGATGACTACTCAAATTTTTTGGAGCAATGCCAAAATTATTAACACCAAGAAGAGAACACGATCATTCCATTCAATTACTTCTGAGAGTCAACCCAAAAACATATAATCATACAAGTACCCATATGTATAAAACATAAAATTGAAAATCCGGTACATGAGATGTTGGAGGCATGTATTATCAAACATAGCTAAAGTGAATATTCATCCTTGGTGGTCATGTGCATAATAAGGATGATACTTGGAGGATGTTCCCAAACTACATAGAACTCAACAAGTTCAATATCAAATATAATTTACCTATCCTAATAATTTTTAATTCAATAGATGAGTTACACCATGTTTTTTATTTTAAAAAACTATTTCTTAATTCTAGGTACTATCAAATTTGGATAAGAGATGAGGATATCTTGAAAAGAACTTTAAGAATTCATGAAGGCTATTATGAGTTTTTGGTTTTTAATTTTGGTATCACAATGTGCCATATACATTTTAAAATTTTATTAACACTATTTTTAGTCCTTTTTTATTAAATATATGTTTGTATTTTTTGATAACATCCTCATATACAACAAATCTTTGGAAACACATTTTTATCATGTGAAACATGTACTGTTAATTTTATAACAACATTAACTTAATAAAAACCTTAAAAATGTGATTTTATATTAAAAAAGGTGGTTTATTTGGGTCATATTTTTTCTAGTGAAGGAATAAAATTAGACCCTCAAAAGATCAAGGCTATGATGGAGTGGTAGGTGCCAAAAAACCTTAAGAAATTCTAAGGCTTTTTGGGGCTAACAAGTTAATATCATTGATTTTTGAAAAATTATGGTAACATAGAAGTACCAATAAAATCATTTTTGGATAAGAACTCATTCCAATATAACAAAACCTATATCAAGGCATTTGATAATATGAATGAGGTAATGTGCACCACTCCAATTTTGGCTATCCCTAAATTTTTAAAAACTATTATTATTGAATGTGATGCATCAAGATATGGCATATGGGTAGTACTCATCTAGGAAATAATACCCTTTGAATTTGAGATTAATAAAATCAAGGGTAATAATATTATAAATCAAATTTATGAGAAAGAGATGATGATTATTATTCATGCATTCAAGTAATGAAGACCTTATCTACTGGGTAGACATTTTAAAGTAAAGATTGATCATGATTGTCAAAATATTTTTTGGGACAATGATTTTAATGTGAATAAAAATAATGGATATGAATTTGAAATCATTTATAATAAATGAAAATATAATTTTGTATTATATTAAATATATAGGAGGGATTAATGTATATAGGTATTGATATGTGCAATGACCATTTAGAATTCATATTGGTTAGAAGAGGCAAGATCTGAATGGTAGAATGAAAATGATACACATGCTATAATTATTAATCTACAAAAGGTTAGGGTTCCTCATAAATAATTTAATGGAAAGGATATTCATTATATTATAAATATAAATTATACCTATGCAATAATTATGTCCTCAATTACAATATCCTTTCAGAGATTTATGCATCTCCAATTGTGGGGGGGACTCATTATTTTTTTAAACCTCTCATATAAGCATGATTTATTTTTTGAAGGAATTAAAGGGTATATATAAAAATATATGGTTGAATTCATGGTGTGTCAACAAAATAAGGGTGAAACTATTAAGACACCAAGCTTTCTACAACCCTTATCTTTTCCTAGGTAAAGGTGGGAGGAGGTCTCCATGGATCTCATTGTAAGGTTACCATGGTTTGAAAGTAAAAATTTAATCATGGTAACTATGGATAGGCTCAAATTATATGATAATTATTTCTCCTTATCACAATAATATTTAGTTAATATAATAGTAATGGATTTTTTAGATATAATTCAAAATTTGCATGATAACCCCAAGATCACTGTAAGTGATTGTGATCCAATATTTACCAATAATTTTTGGTCTAATTTATTCCCATGTTTAGGTTAATATTTGGCCCATATCTCATCATATTATCCTAAATATTATGGGTATATAAAATATGTCAAAAAATGCATATAAGATTATCTTCATTATTTTGCATCTGATAAACAAGAGATATGGGTTCATTAACTACCACTAATAGAATGGTGTTACAACATTTCCTTCCAAACCTCTTACAAAATAACTCAATTTTTGGCACTCTATGGGTACCAAAATCCATCCATAAATTCATATATGATAGTTCAACCTAAGGTTTAAGCTATGGAAGATCACACTCAACACCAACATGAGGTACTAACTAATCTTAGAGAAAATTTAACAATGACACAAAATTAAATGAAGCAACAAGAAAATTAGCATTGTAGCAAGAGACATGTTGAAGTAGGTTATTGGGTATTTGTATGCATAGATTCATCAAATAAAATGTCCATAAAGCAACAAAAAAGGATAAAAAGCTTTATCCTAATATTATGGTACTTATCAGATCCTACAAAAAAGTGGTAGTGCAACATATAAGTTAGAGCTACCCCAATCTACCTACATCCATTTATTATTTTATGTTTATTTTTTGAAGAAGGTAATTTTTAAAAAAAATTATCTACACATACTGAGTTAAATGAACTAGATGAGGAAGGTATAATAATTTATGAATGTGAGGAGATACTTTAGACATGTACAAAAAGGTTATGAACACTAGAGATTAAGGAATATTTGATCAAATGGAAGAATCTAGGCAATGAGGATGTATCATGGGAGGATGAAAGATTTATATATTAGCATCCTAAGTTGTTAAATTTTGATGGAAGAATTATTTTTAAGTGGAAAGGAATGGTATGTCCTTAACCTATAACATGTTTAAGGATATGTGTGGCTGACTTGTGGACGTAATAACTATTATCCTTATCTTGTCACATTTATCTAGGATCTTATATTATTAGTAAGGTTGGCCTATATAATAACCATGTATAGATTGGAGTATATATAGGAGGTAGTGGTTAGTAATTTGATATCATATTATGAATTCCATTCTTATTTTATTGTATAGAGATTTACCCCTCAAAGTGGCTCAACCATATTTACCACATATTTTGCTCTTTTTCCAATTATTGGTATATATATGCTTATTATACTCTTATTTATTTGATATGTTATTGTTAATATATTATCAATATTTCATTGGTGTGAATTATTTGGTTAATTTAATTACATGGAGATTGGTCATCCTTTTGGCTATTGTATTCTCACCACTGATCTTGATGGTTGTAGTCAAGCATAGCCTGAGATCTGTATAGTGTGTAATTATTCCTCTATTATGGTTTATTGACTCAAGAATTATAGAGAGTCCCTTGATAATGGTGAATTATTAAAATATTACTTGTTGGTCATTGAATTTTGGCCTATTGAGTAAGTCTATTTGAATAAGATTATAAAATCCTTTATCAAGTTTGTTGCTATGGAGTTTATCCATTTTTGACATCACTTGAGTGCATTTTATAAATAATTCTTAGCATATCTGGGGCTAATTTGGGGCTAAATATTTAGGATGTCACATTTTTTCCCTACCATTGTGAGTGTTTATGTAAGGATGTGTAGGTTTTGCTTAAACTAAAATTTATTGTGTAATGTTGCAACTTTACATTTCATTTATGTTTTCCCAATAGATAATACATGTTTAGTGAGGCTAATTTAATAACCCTTTTTATATCCTTCATAAAAATTTATTTTGTGATGCCTCTAATATATTATAATTTTTTTTTATAGAGATCTCTATTTTATAATTTTTATTGTTGTTTTAGGAAATTGTCCCTTGAGATATATCTTCCATTTCCCTACATATCTTAGAGGCCTCTATTATTATCATGAACTCCAGTTTATAATTTTTAATTCAAATTTATGTATCCATATAAATTA
This sequence comes from Torreya grandis, assembly GCA_037957365.1. Classification (NCBI taxonomy): domain Eukaryota; kingdom Viridiplantae; phylum Streptophyta; class Pinopsida; order Cupressales; family Taxaceae; genus Torreya; species Torreya grandis. The sequence continues at coordinate 1,723,165 of JARHVA010001661.1, read as the reverse complement.
GTGAATACTGAGCTTTCAAGTTAAAAATGTCTCTATTCATAATTATCTACTATAATCTTGGGCTAGAGTCTGAGTAGTTTTTGTGAACTAGGAATTTGACATAAAGGGGAGGTTAGTTTTGTGGTAGTCTCATAAAATAAATGAAATGGACACACTCAGGTCCTAACACCTCTGGACTAGACATTAGGGAGATCTTAGGTAACAAAACTAAATTAAATCATTAAAAAAAATAAAAGACACAACTCTTTTACCTTTCTTGGGAGCTCCAAATGGCTTTGTTGAATGGCTTGCTCTATTTTTGTATCAAGAAGTATACATCAATGGAGGTTGTTTGGCTCCTCTCTTTGGCACCTTAACTTTGATGTTTCTTGGCTTAATATTTGGGCATGGTAACACTATTTCCATGAGTCTTATGGAGCAAATACTACATAATAACTCTACAATATCTAATCTCTTTTATGAAGAGGTATGGCCTTGTATTTATAGCCTTAGGAATTAACTCTTAACTAAGGTGATTCAAGGTTGATTTTAGGCTTTAAATGGGTTCAAACTAATCCTTGGTGAGTTAAAACTAAATTTACTTGACTTAATAACTATCAATTAATTATGATTTTTAATTATTAGACATGGCTCTCAAATTAGATATTTTAGGATATTTTCAAATAACTTGACAACTCATAAAGGCAAATATGAAAAGACTTGATATTTTGAATTTTGGAATTTCCATTTCTAAATATTCATTAATTGTAAATGGATAATTCAAATAGGAATTTAATATTTTTAAAAAATTTAATTTATTTTTATTATCCTTTTCTCTCTTTTAAGATTTTGAATAAGTGTGTAAGTTCCCCACTTAATAGGTCCATAGGCCAAATTGACAATGATGATGCTACAAGGTGATTAGGGATGAATCCATGAGAGGTTATTTTTGCATTTGATAGAATACCCCAATTAGGGATGTCTCAACATGATTCTAAGATTTTATGAATGATGCACAAGTAAATTTGGGATGTTTAATGATTCCTAGGATTAATTTACAATGTTTGGTAGGAATCGGTCTAAAGTTCTAGTCAGAAGCTAGTTGTGGCCATTTTTAGGTATCTATAATTTTCCCTTGTTTGGTAGTGTATTTAAATCTATATGCACAGTAATGTATTCTTAAATAATGAAAAGGTATTATTTGCCTACTAATTCAATGGTAATGGATGAGCTCTAGATGTTCCTCTTAAGGGAGAGGTTGGTAAAAAGGGTTGGTGATTGGTCCCTCAAAAAAAGGAAATAATGGGACCAAAAGGTAAAAGGGGTGGAAAAAACTAATTTTCCCATAGGTGGTTATAATCAGTGGCATATGGAGCTGCCCCAGTTGGGTAGACAAACATGATGATTTTCCCATAGGTATTTATAATCATCAGCATAGGTAGGATGAAAAAAGATAATGATTTTCTCAAAGGCAGTTATAATCATTGAAAAAGGGTTAGGGTAGCAATAGAATGATTTTACCAAAGGTAGTTATAATAATTAAAAGGGAAAATAATGATTTACCCATAGGTGGTTATAATCATTGGTAGGATAAAAATATGCACCAGTTAGGCAGATATATATATAATGGATTGCTCAAAGGTGGTTATAAGCATATCATAATGAAAACATTCCCTAGTTGGGTAGAAGAAAGATACTAATTTTCCCAAAGGTGGTTATAATAATTAACCTCTAAATATATCAAAACATGATGATTTACCCATATGAGATTATAAAAATTTGTTTAGCGGGTAAGACAATACATAATGATTTTCCCAAAGGTAGTTATAATCATTGGAATCATAATTGGGATGGTACACAATGATTTTCCTAAAGGCAATTATAATCATTGGTAGAATGATGGTGGAAAATTGGTACAAAGGAGTAAGATGAATTTGGTAAACCTACTAGTATGGATATGCATGTATTAATTAGCAAGGATTAAAATTATTTCATGATTAATTACTCTATATATGGGGAATTATTTGGCTAGATCAAATATTTTTAGGTGCCAAGGATTACCACAGACTCATTGCTTTTAAGACATGCTAAGCTAAGTTTTTCTATATCATGTGATAGTAGGCATCATGATATAAAAAAATACCATAACTTATCCAAAATATGCATAAGGATTGACACATTATCAAATAAAAAATCAAAAATAATGCACTAATGATAAAAATCATGATCACAACATGGATATATAAATATAGATGGATTCAAAAATAATGTACAAAGAATCACCCAAAGAACACACATAGATTAAATCAAGGAACAACAATGAAATCACATAAACAAGAAAAAAACCAAACAAATATAAAGACAAAACACCAAGAAATGAAAAAGAACAAAACAAACAAAACAACATGAACACAAATAATGGGTAATCATAATATTAGCACAAATAGAGAACACACAATATGCTAAACATTTTCCCTAGGTTATAGAAGACAAAGAATCAAACAAAAAAATGGGGGAAATAGAAGAAAAGGAAGGTGTAGTCAAGATGGCTCTATATGTACTAGGAAGGTGGACATTGCCTACATAGTTTCATGAATGTGAGGTCCAACAAAAACTTTAGGCTAAATGTAGTTCTCCCAAGATATATGATAGAATAAAATTATGATGATAAAAACATGATTGATATTGTAGAGGAATATGGTAATGGTCTTGTAAAATTGTGAGTGCATGGTACATTAGGCCAATAAGATAGGGAAACTAAATGACAAATGGTTTCTTGTGAAATAGCTAAGGACCCCAGAATCCTTAAGGTAAATAAGTGGTCAATGTTTAGTATTTCTAGATCATTTTCAAATGTTTTTGAAATTTTTTAAGTATCTCAACTTGATTGAAAATGATGAGATACTAAATGGTCAAACTTAAAAATGGTAAAATCATTAAAACTTAAGATTGATCATAAAATGGTGAGGGCATTCAAACTTAAAAGTTCTCACAAAATGGTGAGAGTGTGGAAAAGGGTGACTGAGATAACCTCAATGTGAATCGAGCATTGCCTACATAATCCTAGTATGGGACCTCAGATCACTATAGTTTTTCCTTACAATGGAGGAATTTGAATAGGGAATAACAAATTCATAAAATAGGAAAAGTAGGCAAATGACATAATATGACATAGGAATGGCAGGGTGGTACTTCAAGGCATGATAAAGGTGTTCTTCCTAATTTACCCATGGGTGGTTATAATTAGGAAATAATAAAATAGGTAAATGATACTAATTTTTGCGTAGGAGATTATAATTAGTAGCATGATGGTGGTACTCTAATTTTCCCAAAGGCAATTATAATCAATAGTATAAGAATGAAATGAAATAAGAAATGAAGGATGTAATTACCAAACCATTGTTATACTACTACAAAAATGGTCACTATCTATAATGTTGAAGCAACTATGAAAAATTGATTTGAATCTAGTTGTTGAAAGTGCCCAAATAACCAATAGAATGGAACCAAGGTCAAAGGGTTGGTTAGGGAGAGTAAAAACAAATATGGTCAAAATGGAAGATATGGGAGAATGGTACAGGGTAGGGAAGGTAGGGTATAAATAAGATCATAATATGGTACAATGGAAATTATCTTCATAGACAATAATTTAAGTTTATTAATCAAATTAATGCTTGAGTTGTATACTGTTCAATGACTCATCAAGTTGATCTCCATCTAGTGTAGCGAGCCTATATGCTTTAGAGCCATAATTTGAAATAATTATAGATGGGGATTTCTAGTTGAGTTTGAACTTGCCCTTGTGATTCTTCTCAGCCATGGTATTATGTTGGTTTTCATTGATAATAAGGTTACTAAGTTCAAATTATATGTATTTCATCCACTAATTATAATGGCCATAAAGTCTATTCTGGTGTGCTTTAAGGTTGTTAGCTTTGACCATGTATTTTTATCAAGTAACTATATATCTTATAGGTGAGCTACTCAATAATATTAATCATCCAAGACATGCTTTAAAGAGATGCAAAAATAAGGTAGCTTGACCTTAATGGGGAGAATGGTCTTAGTTCCATAAAATAGGGAATATAGAGTGGCTCCTATTAGGGTATGGTAATTAGTGAAGTGTGCCCATAGGGCATGGAATATTTATAAGTATCAATCATGACCTGCATCATTGACAATATTTTTAAGGATGTTGACAATGGTTTTATTGGATGCTTCTGCTTGGTCATTACCTTGTGGGTAATATGGCATAGAAAAATGTTGAGTAATGTTGTACATGGCACATAGAGATCTAACATCTTTATTTTTGAATGATCTACCATTATTATATATAATGTTAGATGGGATACTATAGTAGTAGATGAGATGGTTGAATATGATTTTTTTTTTTTTCAATCATGTAAGTGAGGGGTATAACTTTGACCCACTTAGTGAAATATTTAGTATAAGGATGTGTTTATGGCCATCAGATAAGGTTGGGTTAATATTCCCAATGAGATCAAGGCTCCATGTGGTAAATGACCATGGTATAATCATTGGTTTGAGTGTTTTGTCTAGGGCATGAATTAGATTTGCATGCCTTTGACATTTGTTGCATCATTTAACATATGCAGTTGCATCTGCATCCATAGTTGGGAAATAATACCTAGTACATAGGATTTTTTTTGGCTAGGACTTCCCTATTGGTGTGGGATCCACATACTCTTTCATGAACTTCCTATACAAATAATGTTGATTCTACCAAATTTAAAAAATGAAGTAGAGTTCCATCAAAGTTATGGTGGTAAAGGGTTAGTCCAAGTAAGGTATATCATGAGGCTTGGTGGATAAAGGTCTTTATTTTTTTGCATGATAGGTCTAGTGGAATAATATGTTCATGAAGGTAGGTATAAAGTTCTGAATACCATATAGAGCTAGGACCAATAATATCATAGATCATTACAATAGTTAAAGGTTCATGAGCTAGCACTAGAAGATGTTCAATGAGGAATTGATATTGTTTTACCTTGTTAGTATGATGAATTAAATATCCAATGGTGGCCATGGAATCCACTATTCTATTACTAGACCTTGGTATGTGTTCAAATTATATATCAACAATCTGTTATTTGAGAGTGTCAATCATGGCCTTGTATGGCACCAACTTTTCTTCTTTGGTCTGAAAGTGGTCTATAACCTAATTAATGATTAACTAAGAATCACCATAAACCTTGAGATGCTAAATATTCCATTATACTACCTATCAAAGCCTTGTAACAAGTGATTCATATTCAACCATGTTGTTAGTACAAATAAAGTTGATACAAAATGATTTAGGGATAAGATCCCCATAGTGTAATAAATAATAGGCCTATCCCTAATCCATGTGCTATGAATGATCAATCAAAATATAGCTTCCAATGTTGCTTCTCAAGAGGTGTTTAATGATGGTCATAATGGACTCATCTATGGATTGAAAAGTTAACAGTTTTATATCTATAAGGGGAGCTTTAGTAAGTTGATCTACAAGTACTTGTCCCTTGATGGCCTTCTAGTTGATGTATTCTATCTAAAAATTGTTAATAACCATGTTCCATTTAGCTGTATAGCCTTGTAAAATTGTCTTGGATATTAGATACTTGAGTGGATATACTTTATAAATAAATATGGTCTTGTTGTTTAACATGTAATGTTGTAGTTTTTGTGATATAATGTCCATAGATAAACAAGTCTTTTCAGTGGGCATATAATTATGCTCATACATGACCAATGCAAGAATTAGATAGTACATGACATGTTATTTTCCATTATCATCACTTTGAGCTAGAAGTGCCCCCAAGGCTTTATTTGTGGTAGATAGATACAATAAGAATGGCTTTCCTGGCATAAGTGGTAAAAAAATAGGAAATTTTGTAAGATATTCCTTTAAACACTAAAAAGTTTTTTGGAATTCATCATCCCAATGAAACATACCACATTTCTTAAACAATTATGTAAATGGATGTAATTTTTCATCTAACTAAGAAATGAAGCATTTGATAAAATAAATTTTTCCCTAAAAATTGTGGAGCTAATTCAAATTAGAAGGTGGTGGTATCTCAATAATGGATTATACTTTGGCTAGATTGACTTCAATGCCTCTACAAGACACAATGAAGCCAAGAAATTTCCCTGAAGTAACTCCAAAAACACACTTCTTAGGATTGATTCTAGCTTTGTATTCATGCAGTCTCTCAAAAATATTATTCATAGTACTATTGGATGATCGGCCCTAGTCTTTTATTTTCCTAGTATGTCATCGATGTAGTCTTCAATAATGTCATGCATCATATCATGAAATATAATGGTCATGGCTTTTTGGTATGTGGCCCTAGAATTTTTTAAACCAAATGGCATAACTTGATAATAAAACATTCTCCATGGAGTGGTGAACATTATTTTATGTTGGTCTTCTAGCACAATCTTGATCTGGTTGTATCCTAAGAATCCATCCATCAGTGAAAATATTTCATGCCCTACTTTAGAGTCGACAATCATGTCAATGTTTGGAAGAGGAAAGTCATCTTTGGGGAAAGCCTTGTTTATATATATGAAATCAATATAGATTCAGATTATTTTTAACTTCTTATTGACTGGCACAATATTTGAGATCCACTCTGAATAGTTGATTGGTCAAATACATCTCACTTCTAAGAGTTTTTACAACTCTTTCTTTACTAATACAAAAATACAAGGATGCATCTTACACAATTTTTATTTTATGGGTCTAGAATTAGGATGTATAATAAGGTAGTATACAATCAAGGTGGGGTCTAAACATGGCATATCTAAGTAGGACCAATCAAAGATGTCAACAAATTCCCTCAAAAAGGATGTAAATATGTCACATTCTTCCTTAATGAGGGACATGCCTAGTTTGATCCATTTTGGGTCATCTGGAGTCTCAATGTTGACTTCTAAAGTGTCTTCTACAAGGAGAGTCAAACCATCTTCTAAAATGGTTGAAAATTATTTGAATTGGCTTACAATAATAAAGTCCTCTATTTGGACTGGCTCTTCAAATTCTCTTAAACAAGATGAATTAGAATCTCCTATTGGTAAGTATTTCCATGTGACAAACAATGTTGGAAACTCTTGAAATATTTGATCGAAGGCATGTTGTTATTTAAATTTAAAATCAGACCTAAAATCAATTTCATCATTGGTAGTCTCATGAGATATGTTTGAGGAAAGGTGAACATCCCCATCTAATGACAAAGAAATAGGTTTTCACTAGACTAGATTTTCTCTTTATTTTTACCCTAGTCTAAAAGCATCTCAAATAGGTTCACTTTGGTACCTCAATGTTTAATTTACTTTTTGTGGCTAAGGGTGTTTACCCATTCTCCAAAATAGGCTATAGGATCTAGTTTGATTGAGAACCCTTGTTTATGGTCTCCCAGTGAAATATTATCTCTTAGGCCCAGAAATTTGTAAAAGGCCTCATCATTCTCAAATTCATCTATAGGCACTATGGATTCTTGTTGGTCCTAGGATATAAGTTGAGGGTGATATAGAGGAAGTGGATTATGTCAATTAATTAGGATAAGGGTATAAATGACATGGGCTTCATCTAGATTGGTATTGGCCAAGCCTTTGTAAAGGCTATGATTGGACTCTATTTCACTGTTAGCATCATCATCACTATTCATTGGCATTAAAACATGAATAAGATATGTGGGGTCACCCCCAGGAAGTATAAATTTGAGACCATAGGTTCTTTTGTATCAAGTGATGGAGATTGGATCAAGTGTACCCTATTGATTTAGATCAAGACCTCCTCCTTGATAGGCATAATTCTCCATGATCTTATTAGTAATGGGGTATTTGGAATTTTCATAACAATCAACCTATTTGTCATTGTATAACCATGATTCATCATTTGTAAGTGGGTCTTATTCTTGGACAATGGTTAATGTAAAAATGATAAGAGCTAGACCATGTAGTTCACCTTTTCCTTATCATTGTCATTCCATACAAGGGGGTTTGGTTTTAGGTCTTCCATAAGACTTGGGGTTGTTTAGAAGTTTGGTAATGTGGAATGTATCATGAGTCAAATATTCTCCCAGGCCATTAGCTATGATGGTGAAATTATTGGACATTTTTAAGAGGTGGTATATGGGAAGATGAATCAAGGGTATATATATCTATATAATTAGCCTCTAGAAAATAAACAAGTATTTATTTCCTCTTGTCCTTTTTGGGAACTAGATCCAAGCCAAAGTGGTAATTTTAGCTCTCATACTTTGCCTCAAAATGCTTGCAATGTTTATAGGGATATAAATCTCCATGAATGGTGAGCTTCATGCCAAAATGAGAGAACTTGAGACACTGGTACAATGTTGAAATAATTGCATGAATTTCATGTATCCAAGGTATTCTCAAAAGAAAATTATATGATATGTCTAGGTCTAACACATGGCATAATGTATCATAGGTCAAAGGCCCAATGATAACTAGCAAGCTAATGATGACTTATGATTCTCACTCTTCATTTTCATAGGCCTTGATTGTGATCATTTATGGATGGAGATCAACTATTATGTATTTATGATGCTTGATGAGCTTTAGAGACACAATATTTAGGCCTGATCCATTATCTATGAGGACATGATTCACTTTGTGCCTCATTAAAACAAATTCAATATATAATAGATTCTTATGGAGAGGGCTGAGGGATGACATATCATTTTTGTCAAAGGTTAACTATTGTCTTAGGGATAGATGTCTGATCAAAGCTTGGAATTTGTCTAGGCTTATGTCATTTGGAACTTTTTATTAGCCAAGGAACTCAGTTAAGATGTTTTTGTGGATAGTAGACATTCATAACAAATCCAAAATGGAAATTTATTTGGGTTTTTTTGAATTTGTTCCACAATATCAAATGTCTTTTATTTTACATTGGTAAATGGCTTGTTCCTAGCCAAAATGATTGATTGGATGGGTTTGGTGGTAGATGACTATGGGTCTGGAATGGTAATATTTGACCACCAAGTTTTTATTATGTAAGTAGTATTAGAGATAGGACCATTATTGTTAATAAATTATGGTAGACGGGGACTAAATAGGATAAGTCTCAATTTTTAGTGTACTTGTATGTGATCATAGGGTAATGATGAGTTATCAGTATAAGGTCCAAAAGTAGTAATCCGTGCTTGATTTTATGCTTGTATATAGTCCCAAATTAAGGAAGGATCACTAGAATAGGTTGATTGTAATTGGTTAGTAATGGTCCTATTCAGTTAGCACTTGGTCTTGGATTGATGGTGATGGTAGAAACATGACCTCCTTCAAGATGGCCTACAACTTTATTGTAGTCATGTGTAACTTTATGGTAAGTTTATTAATTATCGGTATTATTATGGCCTTAGTTCTGTCCATTTGGTTGACATTGTTATTATTACTACTAGTATTTTTATTGGTGTATTGGATATTGATAATGTTTCTACTATTATTCTAGCCTTAGTTGTTGTTATTGTTGGTTGTTATTATGTTGTGAAAAAGGGTTTTGATAAATACCTAAGTTTTGATTGGATGTAGAAGCTCTATTATCTAATGTTATATCCCCATTTTCAAACATATTTTGAATGAGATGTTTGATTTGCACATAATGGTGTAGGTTATGTTCATTAACTAGATGATATTCTTAAAACTCATTCTCCCTATACCAATCCAAATAAGTAATGCCCTCAAGATAGTGTTTCAAAATTAACCAAATAATTATATTAGCGATGACTATCTTACGAAACATGGCTTAAATGGATTGTCCAAGGTTACTATAAACTCAATGACTAGGCACATTTATACTTGGAGGAGATGTTTGAAAAGGAAAATATTGTTGCATTTGTTAAGTTAGTCTAGGTTTCTATGAAGGTTGTACTTGCTAAATGGGTTATTGGTGAGGAATAATTTGCATTTGTAGTGTTAGATAAGTAGGTAGTGTTTGCATCATTTGGACATGTTGTGACTCAATTACTTCATTTCTAACAACATTATTATTGTGGGTAAACTTTTTGGATTTTTCATAATTACTAGCCTAGGCTAGTGCTAATACTTGTGTTTGGCCTTGGTTTTAGTTTTGATTTTGGTCATTTCCTTGGTTTTGGTTCTATTTTTGATTTTATGAGGTAAGATTGATAATCCCTTTGTTAATAAGGTCATTTTAGATTAACAAACATTTGTCAATGATTTCCTTAAAAGTGTATGCACACTATAATTCTAGATGGTAGGATATATTGCTATGCAAATTTTTGATAAACATAGTGGCTAATTACTTATTTGGTATTATGTGAGTAAAATGGTTGGAAAAGGCCTCCATCATTGTAAATAACTTGTGAATAATTCACTGGCCTTATGTTTGGCTTGAGTTATATCTACCAATGAAATCTCATGTTTGAAATTCTAGGATAAATACTACATAAACTTATCCAAAAGGTTATAAAAATTAGATACTAAATTATTTGGAAATTTTAGAAACTACTTCAAAGCCTATCTTGCTAGACTCTGAGAAAAAAAATAGCATGTATATTTCACTATAAGCCACTAGCTAACAAACAACAAAGAACTCTATTAAATGGGCCTTGGGGTCTCATTTACCATTGTATTTGTCAAACTTCAATGATTTGTATCATGGAGGAAATTGTATCTATAGATACTCAATGTTGAATGGGTAAGAACACATGTTATACAACTTAAACTTCTTGGTCTATTTCCTAGATTGGATAGCAACAATCACATCCCTCATCTGCTATAGTTCTTATGCTAGGAAACTAGATGGAATATTGGTTTAAGTGGAGGTTGGGTTGTCAAAGGTGGATTACCTTGACCAAGGTATAATGAATTCATAATTTTTTGTGGATTGTTAGTTTTTCTATGGATCCAACCAAGAATATGCATCCATATATTGGGGTGTGATTATTGAAATTACACATATTGTGGTGCAATATTCTGGTTTGGAATTGGTATATAGGCCTGGTTTTGGGGGAATTATGTTTGAGATGGAAGGATATGGATTTGAGTAAAGTATTGTGCCTATTAAAATTGAGTAGGTAATTGCTACCAACTATTCAAACTTGTTTGAACAAGGGGAACATTTGAATCAAGGCCCTATCATTAAATTTGTGGCACACTTAGAATAAAAGGAACTTGTTGCCTAATTAGTTTTGTAGGACAATGGTACCTCTTGATTGTGTGAATACTTTTTGGGAAGTATATTATCTTAGAGTGTCTAAAATTTATTGCTAACAAATTGACATATTCTATTGATTAGATAACATTTATGAAGGTATGTTGGTTTATGAATACTGAGGTATGCTTGTCACTATTTAATGAGGTAGAATATTCACTACCCCTTGTTAAGGTGGTAGAACGTTTGATCTCTACTAAATTGGTATGCTAGAATATGACTATTGTTACAAAATTTTAGTCATCACTTGTGGTGGAGTAACATTCATCACATTTTATTGAGGCAAGGCACTAGTTATTGCTTAACTACTTAATCCTTGTGATTGTGTGCTTGATAAAGCAACTAGTTGAGGATTAGAGGTAGCTTGTTATGATTAGGAAGTAAAAGTTCCTACCCCATGTTATTGTAAACAAATCATGGTGTTAACTAAAGTCACCTATTATGGACTAGTTATTTGTGCATTTAAAGCACTTTGGCCTAGATTAGATGACACGTGTTATCTACTATATTTGGCACATTTATCTATATAGAAGAAGTAGAAACTTCTTCAATTGATGGGGAATTTATTATGTATCCAAATGAATTGATTTTCATGAATGGTTCTATACCCAAATTATCATATCCTATCAATTAGATTAATACACCTATTGAATGAGCTAACTTGATAAGTGGAGTATTTGACATGGTCATATTATTAAAATTGTTTGCTAAGTTTAAATAGGTCTGGTATGTTATCTACATTTATATAAAGTGGTCCTCTATGAGTCCTTTTCCTATGAAAATCATATGTTAATCTTAATATGACATCAACATGAGCACTTGAGGATTTATAGTAGAGGCATGTTTTATGGTTTGGTTGTAAGGCATAGTTGAAGGCACTCTAACTAGACTAGGCAAATTTTTGTGGGGGAAGTCTACTGGAAACTTGGCCCCTACCTCTAAGGCTCTAATTAAAACTTAATAATTTTTTACAATAAATTTAATATAAATAAATAAGGATCATATGCTAATGGAATCATAATTTAGTATGATTATTGTTAAATTTGGTTAATAATTGATGGTACACTAGCTAGGTACTGCATTGTTTGCTTTTGGACTTGCTCTAAGTATGGAGGTGTATTACCCAAATAGTGGGCTAAGGGATATTTGATTTATTCCCAATATTAAGCATTATAAATATGATATGGATCCTTATCACAAAATAAATCATCATACTAAGGGTATTCAATAAAGTTATCTTATGTGACCACATTATTGTATCCTAGATTGTACATGGCTTTGTTATGAGTATAGTGAGTTATATTCAAATCAATGATCAATGTTTCATGAAAAAGGAATAAATTTATATAAAATATTTAAAAAAATGTCCAAAGGACAAGTGGTCCAAACTTGGTCTAACTTGGTCTAAAAAGTGGAGCATTATCTCCAAAAGGTCTATGCTAAAACTTGGTACAAAATAGTCTAACATCAAATGTCTTGCACAAAAAGTTTAAGTGGATGGATAAAAACTAAAATACCAAAATCTAGGTACAATGTTTTTCAAACAATTCTAATCTAAATAAATAAAAAAATTCTAGGTCTTTTTGAAAACAAGAGACAAAAGCTAGGCTCAAAATAGGCATGTGCTAGGTCTTTTGGAAAAGGCATAAAAGCTAGATTTTAAACAAAAACAAGTTATGAGTTTTAATCTAATTTTTTTGAAACACTTTGGCATAAACCAAGAATTTATATTTAAACATGAACTTGGCTATTTTGTATAAGGCATGAAATTATAGGCACTTAGAAGATAGAACACTTACCCAAATCTAAGCACAAACAATAGTTTCAAAATTAATTAAATAACTAACCTAATTTACACAACCCAAAAGTGAAAGAGTGATATCTAGGCCAAAATTAGACAAGGAATAGGTAAAAATAAATCAAAGTTTTTATTTAAACTTTGTCAAGGTTAATTAAAACTCAATTTAGAAAACTAGACTTCTTTAAATAGAAAACAAGATAGACAAGAATGAATGGCATAATAGTACTAGGTATAGATCCCAAAGGCACACGTGGCTTTGGTTTCAAAATGGGAATTTGGACACAAAAAAACAAGTCTTTGAAATTATTTGAGTAGTGTAATGATTTTATCATGTTATAAAGATGTAATCAATGGTTTGGTTTCAAGACTCCAAGGCATAATATTTGAAATGAATTGGGCAATGTAATGACAACCTTTTAAATCAAGTGACACACAAACAATTTTGACAAATAATTAAGGCAAAGGTATGGCATTAAATGGGAAGTTTAATTCCTCCTCAAACAAAGGAGTGATGATTAAACAAGAGTCATTTTGACGTGGTATAAAAAACAAAATATATAGTTTGACTCAACACCATGTAAGAAAGGATAAAATGACTCAAACACCTAAGTGTAACATCTTAAATCCTTATATTGACAAGGTTTCATAATAATATTGAATTCCTTAAATATAATCACTCTTGAGAGGATTTTAATTGTTAATCCAAAAAGTAAAAGCACATGAAAATTAGGTTTCTTAGGCCCCCTCTTCTCTCAAGAGTTTTTACTATAACATGGAACTTTGGTCTACTCGCCCTGCATTAATAGTATGTCCACGATAAGTGGGGTTGTTTTAAACTATCAAATTTTTCACATTTATAGATAGTCCCAAGTGTGGTTAACACTAGAGATTCTCATGTCAATTAGATCTGCATAAACTAGCTTGGTGTGGAAAGGTCTTATCTTTTTCACAACCATTACATTTATTATTTGCTTAGTATAGTGTGATGTTCTAGTTGATCATACATTTTGAGGGTGGTAGTCACTAAGGGAGGTAACTTTAACCACTCAAACTATCATCCTAGTGATTCACTAGCTCAATTTATATACCCCACCATGAGTGGGGTTAAAATGATGTTGAGAGATGAACTCCTAGGTCAAAATTTCCCTATATAACCTATGAGGAGGTAGTGAAATCTTGACTATAAGCTAAAATGTATGAAAAATAAAGACAAGTGAAAAGACTTTATTGTCATTTTGGGGTCACCCAAACCATATGGATTTGGGGAGGATATTAATTACTTTATTTTCATGCTTTTATACTAAAGTGACAAAGGCAAAAAATAATTGATTTTGGTCACCCTATTTCTCTAAAGGGGATGGGGGGAAATCATACACACATCACTCAGTTTGATATAAATAAATAACTTTAAATAAATAATCATAAAATGAACAACTCTTAGGAGTATGTAACTAAATGTGAAAGTCCAATTTAGTGCACCAAAACAAAGTATGTTGTGAAATTTGAGCCCTTTATCATTAGTTGTTTAATAAACTTTGAAAACCCTTTAAAACAACTAAGGCATGGAAAGAACTAAGTTTATTTTAAACACCAAAGATAAATTGTGTAAGATTTAACCATATTTAAAATTTAGTTTTTCTACCTTAGGACCTATAATTCATTAGAGGGTTTGCTTGATTATAATCCAAAAATTAATTAAGAAAACAACATTTTGGGTTTAGTTCTTAGATTTATTGCTTTTTGTCTTAGAGATGGATCAGCATTGATCCACATAGGGATTGACATCAATCTATAGATATTGATGTCAATTGATCCACATAGAGACCAATGTCGATCCATTGAGATTGACATTGATCAACAAGAATGATAATGTTTTTTGAAAAAACACAAAAAGATAGGTTATTTTTCACAAAAATATTGTTAGTAAATTGAGCTAAAAACTAAAAATTATAACTAGATCTTTTAAGGAAATGATTAGACAAATAATATGTAGGTTATTAGACATAGAATAAAAGCTAGAAAACTCTCATTAGTCACATTTCTATTGTGTTCTATTTCTTTAGCATAATGATCAATGTCAGTTCTAGTAATTAACATCAATCTAGGATAATCAACATTGATCTTTCCAATGTTGAAATAAAATAATATTGATTACCTATAACTTGTGAGTTGCTAGAAATAGAAATACATGAAAAACAAAAAAAAACTTGAATTTTGAAGATTTTTAAGCATCCATGATCAAAACTAAAAGTAGTATATCATCCTCCTTGATTATATGGGATCATTGAGAGTCCCATTAGGTGTTCCAACATGTGAAATATAAATTTTACATTGAGGGGAGGTTAGTTTTGTGGTAGTCTCATAAAACAAATGAAATGAACACACTAAGATCCTAACACCTCTATCCTAGACACTAGGTAGAGCTTAGGTAACAAAAACTAAATGAAAGCATAACAAAAACATAAAATACAACTCTTTTACCTTCCTTGGGAGATCCAAATGGCTTTTTTTAATGGATTTATTGACTTGTGCATCAAGAAGTCTTCATCAATGGAGGTTATTTGGCTCCTTCTCTCCTTGGCACCTTGGCTTAATATTTGGGCATGGTAACACTATTGTCATGAGTCTTATGGAGAAAATATTACATAATAACTCTAAAATATCTAATATCTTTTATGAAGAGGTATGGCCTTGTATTTATAGACTTAGGAATTAAATCTCACCCAAGGTTGAGTTTAGACTTGGAATGGGTTCAAACTAGTCCTTGGTAAGTTAAAACTAATTCCATTTGAGTTAATAATTGTCAATAAATTATGATTTTCAATTACTATGCATGGCTCTAAAATTAGATATTTTAAGATATTTTCAAAGAGCTTGATAACTCATAAAGGTAATGATGAAAAGGCTTGATATTTTGATTTTTAGAATTTCCATTTTTAGATATTCATTAATTACAAATGGATAATTCAACTAGGCAATTAATATTGTTTATTTTTTAATTGATTTTGATTATATTTTTATCTCTTTCAATATTTTTATTAAGTGTGCATGTGCCCCACCTAATATGTCCATAGGCCAAATTAATAGTTGTGATGTTGCAAGGTGATTAGGGATGAATCAATGAGAGATTATTATTACTTATGATAGAATACCCGAATTAGGGATGTCTCAACATGATTTTAAGCTTTGATAAATGATGAAAAATAAAATTTGGGATGTTTATTGATTATTAGGCTTGATTTATAATGGTTGGTAGGAATCGGTTTGAAGTTCGGTCAGAAGCTAGTTGTGGCAAATTTTAGGTGTCTATAATTTTTGGTTATTTTTATAGTGAAATAAAATTAGGTAAAATAGTGATATTAGCCAAATTTAATTTATATATGTGTGTTATATGAAGCCTATTATGCACTATAGATTAGTGTAGGTTTTCTTCCCTTGTTTTAGGAGACCTATAAGAGTAGAGAGTAGGCCACCTCTTATATTTTTTGTCCTTAGGTCTCATATTTTTTTAGTGTAAAGGGTCAATAGGAATTAATAGTATAATGACCCATCCATATATTTAATTTTCTTCTCCTTTAGGCTCACAAAATCCAAGATTATAAATTTAGGGGCTAAAAAACTAGTTTTGTTATCGGTGAGTATTCAATTAACTTGGTCATTCCTTTCCATTTAACACATTTTTAGGGACTCAAACCATTGTATATTTTGAGAGATATTTTTATTTAAATCCTTATTTTGTACTATTTGGTATTAATTTATGTTCATTGTGGATGATTTAGTTTAATATGGCTTGTAAACTCTATTATTAACTAGTGCCTTTGATAGGAAATTTTGTTCCTTATTCTCTATGATTACAATTTTTAGCCTAGATATCAAGTCTATGTGTCATATATAAGTATCATTTTATGGTATTGATGACTCCATTGAATTTAAATAACTAGACCAACTTGGGTAATTTTTAAGCTTCAATTAGATTTCAAGAAATTACAAATTATTATTTCTTTATGGCCCAAGAACCATCAAGCCAAAGGTCGGTGCATTCTATTGTAGGTTTAGGTAACATCTATGTTTACTTGTAAGTGAATTCTATTTCAAATAATTTTGTGGTTATAGTGGAAGTATGAATTCAATAAAAGGTATGAACTATTATATTGGGTTCATGATTTCATATTATGTAGATCATTATTAAAATGGTTTAAAGACTTCCCTTTCATATTTACCATATGTCTAATTATCAAATTTTATTTATTTATCAAAGATATAATCTAGTTAATATGGCTTGATTTCAAAAATTTCATGTTCCTTTCCCTACAATAATTAGGAAATCTTGCCAAAGTTTGATGGTAGCAATGTATATAAGGGAGAAGGACATTAATAAGATTTTGTTAATTTGGTTGATAAATTTGAGATAGAAAATGAAGGTTTTGTGATTAGGTTATTATTTTAGAGTTTAGAAGGAGATGAATTATATTGATTTCATGATTTTTTTGATCAAATTATAGACTCATGGGAGAAGTTCAGACATCTCTTTATTCATAGGTATGGTGATAAATAATATCACACTATTTTTATAATATTAAAAATAGCAAGAGGAGAGTATTTAAGATTTAAATTTTAAATTTAGGAAAGTTCAGAAGAGGTTTAATTATAATTTGAGACTAAATGAGGTGGTGGTCATTTTAATTTATTGTGATGCTTTTGATAGTGACTTGAATTACTACTTAAGAGACAAAAACCCACTGACTATATTTCATGAATATAATTTGGTCCTAAGTTATGATATGCTATCATAATTTTTGGACTTATAAGATTATAATAGGGGTTAGTTTCTTTTTTATTCCATTCAAAAAAATAGAGTGAGTAAATAAGACACCTCAGGCATAATCCATTAGACTAGGAAAGATAAGTAAGCAAAGAACAAATAGAAAACACAATCATAATTATTATACCTTTATCATGAATGTTCCTTCTAAAACCTATTTATTCTTATTTGTGATCAAATTGTAGAGTTATGAGTATTAAACAATGTGACTAGTGCATTTTGGGAGCAACTCCCCTTATCTACTCTATGATTTGACAATTCAAGGCATGGAGAAGTGTGAATATCTCTATGTACTCTTACAGAGTAATTTTAGTTTAAAAGAGCTTATTATGCCTAGAGGGGTCACCCTCTATTTATAACCTGATCTAATTTATTATGACCATTAGATCAAGATTAAAATGTGTGGTTAAAATCATCCAATATTGGATGACTTATGCCATTAATAACTATGATTGAGTTTACATTGATTAGGTATGGATTTTAAATTATGATATGTGTTTGATATTTTTCAAATGCTTGACAACATTCATGATGATGTCATGATCCCTAATATTTGACTATGATTTCATGATGTCATCAATAACTTAGCCACTTTCCATGATAATTAAGGAATAAATCTAATTAACAAATTTTAAAAATAGGGGATTTCAAAAGCTATGGAATTTCTCGTTATAAAAAGATTAGGAGAATTGAGGAATAAATCCAATTAATGAATTTAGAAAACAGGGAATTATAAAATTTATGAAATTTATTATTAAAGGAATATTAGGTTAATTAACAAAGGTTAATTAGATTAATGACAAGTCATGTGACTTTAGACAGTCAAAGAACCATTTGACCTAATTAATCCAAAATGTCTCTTGCATAGTTGTAATTTGACTCGAGATGAATTAAGTGAATCTGATGATTGAATATAATGTTTTTCCATAATTAGGGATGCACCAATATGTTTTAGAATGTGTACATAATATTCATGAAATAATTTATGTGTTTTTATGACTTTGTACTTTATTACCTGAAATCTATTATGATCACAATTTAGACATGAATGTGATGAAAATTAAGTGTCTATGTTTTCTCCTATTTGAGAAGGTGTTCTAAGATAATAGAGAAAGCAAAAAAAATTCAAAGAATGAAAAATTAATTAAAATTATTTAATAAACATTGAATAATGATGTGTTTAAGTTTCATTAATTGTTGTTCAATTTACTAAAAACAAATTCATAATGATGCCACAAACAATGTTTGGGATGCCCATGATACCCTCTTGAGGGAGTGGCTAAAAAAAAGATTGATGGATGGGCCCTCAAAAGGAATAAAATATACAAAAATAATATGGAAATTAACCCATGGATGAGATTAATCCATATGAACTAATGCTTTCATTCTTTGATATCCAATACTGATAGGGTAATGTGACTTGCCCCAAAGAGGGGGAGAATTAGGAAGGATGCATCCAAAGACAAGTGGCATGCTTTAACTTTCCTAAAATAGGGTGAAAGTTATGGTTTCAAGGGATGATCTATTTTGAAACAAGATACACACTTTTGATTTGTCCCAAATAGGGTGAAAGCTACAAACTCAAAATTAGAAAAAATATCAAAAGATTGAATTACCCCAAAGAGGAGGAATTGATTGACTAATGAATTTTCCATATCAAGGTGGATATAATCATTGATAAAATTAGTTGTATTTCCCTATTAGGGTAAATTTTATCATGGATCAAATTAATTGGTCGATTGATTTATTAGAAGGCATAACTCAAGGATTGAATCTATTACACAAATTAAAGATGAGATGAATGACATAGATGTATATGTGAGGGTACAATGAAATTTAAAAAAATTAAGAAGCCCAAAAAACTAGTCATTTGAGAATGCTCAAATTTAATGAAATAAATGATTGGAAGAACATAATAATGGTTAAAGAATAAGGAGATAATGGTGGTTGAGCTAACTTCATAAACTAAATGTAATTGAGCACTGCTTACATAGTCCAAATGGCCCTCATTCTAATTTAGTTATCCCAAGATGAGATAAAATGTATGAGGAAGAATAAAATATATGATTATAATAATAATTATGATGAATCACTGTGTATGACTCTCTTTTATATGCTCATTTATACATGCACATCTTGATTGAAATATATGTATCCATAATGTTTAATTATTTTGATTTAATCAAGGAAATTGTGATGACGTAATGTGGTAAAAGATGACTTAGATGATAGTATTATATAATAGATGATTATACAAGGGGATAAACTACTGTTGTGACATTGCCATATAAGATCTTAGTACTTGATTTTTGATATAACACAAAATTAAATGCATCATGATATAAAACACCATGATGAGCTAGATGAAGTTTGTGTAAGTATTGACTCTTGATAAAATAAATAAATGACAAAAAAACACTAAATATGAAAAATAATGATGATAATGCTAATGTATGCCAATGGATGAACTCAATTAAAATTTCATGACAAGGAGCATCATGATGATGATTTAACTAACACAATGGATTGAGTCAAGGTGAAAACAAAAAAATGAAATAAGAAAGAAAGAAAACAAAAACTAAAAAAAAAATATAGGCTTAATGACACTGATAATTGGATGGTGTACCCAAACAAGGATACACGCAAGAGAAGGACAAATATCATGGGGGAAAAGACACATCCCAAGGTGGATAAAATGATTAGAAAAAATAATTAATCTTCCCTAATAGAGTAGAGTTATGAATGACACATCTTAATGGTCGCTAAAATTAGTGGTTCAATGATAAATCAAGGATAATGACTAGATTCAGGACAAAACAAATATTTTTGACTTTTGTGGCTTAATATCTATCATGAAAATTTTAGTCCTTTTCAAATATTTAGGATTTTGTGGATTTATATCTCTCATGGATAGATTATCCTTTTTCCAATTTTTAGGATTTTTGGACTTTTCAATATTTTTATTATTTTTTGGAATAAATATCCACAAAGTATCATTAAAAAATGGAAAACCTATTCTAACACCATAATGGATAATGAATCACAAAATTTCAAGATAATGGGTGGCATAACTCAAAAAATGGTGAGAGCATGAAAGAAGGGTGGATGAGCGTACCTCAAAACATGAACACTATCTACATAGTCAAAATGGACCTCAAGCCATTGTATTTCCTTTAGAATGGGAGATAATAATGAATGAAGGACAAATGGATAATGCTATATAATAATGTAGGACAATGAGGGAAAGGACTACAATTATCCAAGGACCATGTCATGTAAGAACCAAATGTGTTGAGTCATCAAAGTGTCAGTTGGATAATAGGCCAAAATGTTTCCTAAAATATGTCTCAATATACCATCTAATTTATAATAAGTTCAAGATGGGAAGACTAGTGGTCAAAATAAGATGGGCTTGATATGAATAACATTAAATGAGACGGCCAAAATTGATTGAATGTAATGGAATGGTCTATAATGAAATATGGTCTACTAATAATTGTCAAGGTACTTGTAGACAATGAATTATTTATGCATGACACCAAAAACCTAGTTTTCATCATGGTAATTATCCAAGGCATCATAAACATGGTTTTCACTATTATACAAATTATTTATATTTTTATTTCTTTTTTATTTGATTTTTTTTATTGTTTTTTTATTTTTAATATCTCAACTCTATGTAAAATTATGAGAGGCATAATGTTGACCCTTTTAATGTCTATACTATACTTGATTTGAATAGATTCTCTACTAGGATGCTACTACAGATGTGAACTACATTGATAATGTAGTTATATTCATTGGTCATTAATTTTGTTTCCTTCAAACCTCTCAACAAGATGTATTCGTAGTCTCTTTTAAAAAGAGTGCTACCAAGAAAGGTAAAGAATGTTAGGCATTAGATAAAGATATGATTTGGTAATGTAATGTAGGATTTTAATGAATAATAGGATCACAATGAAATGTATAATTGCTAGTGGACAAATTAAGATTAGGATTGTCAATCACACACATTGTTTCTAATTTTGGATTTGACATGATTTTGGTTGTGACGAGGACAAAGACCTATGAAAAATATCAGCCCTATGAGAAAGTTTTGGATTATAGGTGTTTAAATTTGGCCTAGGTGGATAAATTATCAACATTCTTGGAAACTCACAAGGGTTAACCTACCTTCTGGTCAAGAGAACTAGCTATCTCATCCTATGATCAGGGGATCCACACATTGCTATCATGAATAATATGAGACCTTGAATTTGGATCTATGACCCTTTAAAAAACAATATTAACTAAATACCCTTCCAAACACACAAAAAACCAAAAAAGAAACACCAAATAAGGGATAAAACAAACACACCACACTTGTGTTGACAAGCACTTATTAGAAACAAGATCAAAATAACCTAGTATAAACAACTAACCTTAACATGTCTTCTTCCTCAATAGGATGACAATAATTTTATGTTGTAGGCCTAAGAGAAGTATTAATTTGAATAATTTTTGGATTATCAGTTGTACCGATATTGACTTTAATAATATCTTCATCAAATAATGAGGAACTAATTGGCTCAACTATTAGTGTTTTGAATAGGTTTTTACCAACAAAGTCTTCCATATTTTGATTATACCATATCACCTTGAACAATATTTCACTAAAGGATGCTAACTTTTGAATTTGATCATCCCCTGACACCACAAACAAGCTTTTGCTAGAAGATGATGATTTTAGACTTTGATTATCCCCTATCACCTCAAACAAGGTTTCACTAGGAGATTTTTATTCTACATGAATGTTATTTTGGATCCAAAAAAATTATACAATTGATATGTAACCATGGAAAAAATTTAAAATTATATGATTCTTTCAACCCCAATAAATGGATTTGGGAGGATGGATGTCAATATAATGGCTAGGTTGATTAATGTTAAAGGGATTGTAATGTAAATGGAATGGTAAAAGGAAACACAATCATCATAGAAGATACTAGGAGAGCTTGTGTTGATGCTAAATAAAATATCCTCAATAAATTTAGGAGGATCAAAAATGTTTTCAAGTGGATCTACTAGATGTATGTTGCTAGTGTTAGAATAACTATTAATGTATGCTAATTATGAAGCTCATTATAACTTAAGTGGATTTAGTATAAGTGTATAGCTAATGTTGTGATATCCACTAATGTATTATTATTATGAAGCTAATTATAACTCAAGGGGATATGAATATGATGTATATTCTGATGTTGGTGTAGATACTAATATTGATTCTACTTTTGATGTTAAATCTAATATTGGTTCTAAAATAGAATCCAATTTTAATGTTGATACTGACAATATGTTGGTTCTAAAATGGAACCTAATTTTAATGTAAATGTAGCCACAAAGATTTCATGTTGAATTATGTTGTCCATAAGTACCTTATTCACCTTTTTATTGGAAATGAAGGCTTTGGGATGAAGGAATTTTATAAAATGGGGAATGTTTGGTAGTGGATTAGTAATGGGTGGTTGCTAAATAATAATGTGCTCTTTAAAGATGATTTCATTGAAGATAAATCCTTAATAAAAAATGGGGTTTGTATTAAATATATGTGAATTATCATAGTGAGGCTCATCAATGTGAGATAGATCAAATATGGGTGACTTGACAAAAATGTCAACAATAGGTTGACTATCTCGATCTTCCTTTGGAAGTAGATGAATTTGATAAAGCTTGGGAAGGGGACCATGACATATACCAATTTAATAGTTATTAAACTTGGACACACTTAGGTCTTCAATAAATAATGGCCTTATAATGTAAATGAGAGGTTTTACCATGTCTTTAAGACCATATTAGATTTTAGACTAATGGATGAAATGTCAATAGTAGATGCAAAATGGGATAGTTGTTCACTAAGCTATAAGAGTTGATATATCACATCTTGAATAAAAAATGGCCATGATAGATTAGGTTTAGGATTGTGAGATGTCATGACTTGGATTAACCTTAGAATAACACCTCAAAATAAGGATTCATGGAAGGGAAATTAGATTGGAAGAGATTGGCCCTAAAGAGGGAAAATTTGGTCTTTGATTAAAATGGGGCTTGTTGTAGCCAACTCCTACACCCTAAGAGAGGGTGTTCAATATTATCCTATATTTGGATAAAATGGGATTATCTATAGGCCTATGGGTTTCCTATAGAAGAGGTAAACCTCTAGGTTAAAGGGCTAACTCCCTAGATTTATATCTTAAGCTCACACACTACACTAGGAAAATCACTTGAGGGTGAAAAGGGAAGAAAGAAACAAAATGTAGACCTATAATAGTGAGTTTATACACTAAAAGGTTGGTCCAAAAACACACTTGCATAGACACTAATAAATTAAGCTACTAAAATTGACCTGAACTCTATGACTTTTTAACATAAATGTTTCTCATAGAAGTAGATTGTTATGAATAACTAGAGGTGGGTGTAAAGAAAGTCTTATATAGGACACTACTATCCCATCTCACACTTCAACTACACATTAACCAAAAATACACTTTATAATACCTATTAGAAGAGATGCCACTCATACAATGCATAAAGGGTAGAATGAAAGTAAGGAGAAATAATCTTCATCATTTTCAATAAAATACACCACTTGATATACTTAGGTAAGATTTGTAGAGAATAAATCAACTTCATAACTTTATTCAAAGGATAAAAGAAGGTGTCAAACTAGCAGGGCCTTGCCATACTAGGTGTTTACTAGATACAATTGCTAAAAAAACATGAATTTATAGAGAAAAGGAGAAGAGAGAGAAGATAAGTGGAAGGGTCACAAGTCCATGTGTCAAGCTATGAAAACTAGTTATAATTCAATTGAATTAATAGATCTAGTTTAGATTAGCAGAAGATCAATACTATTTACATAGAAAAAATAAGTAAATTCTAACATAGTTTTTCATAATATTATTTCACTCTATATATTTACACTACATAATTCCATATGGGAATATTAAAATTATATAGGAAGAGTATTTATTATATTTGGGGAGATCAAATCTCTACCAAAATTACACACAAACAAACTTTGGCTAACCAACCCACTAAATATGAATATATTGTTATTAACAATATATTAAAATAAATAATTATTATCACTTGGATTTTAAACCTTTGAGAATATTCAAATCTCTCCTCATCCAAGTGGCATAATGGAATCACCTTTAGGCTTGTGGGAATCCTAAAGAATGAGGTGAATATCTAGATAGGGCTAGCTCCCTTGATGTACCACTTTGGATTGCAACTACTACTAAACTTGGGGGGTGAAAAGGGAGAAGGATAAATAAAATAAAAATAACATAAGGGAGGTGATATAATAAATAACATGATGACATCTAACCATATGCATATTAACTTGAAATCAAGCGACTAACTAAACATACACTTCTCCAATCTTCATCTTCTCACATTAATATTACATTGTGAGGTTATGGATGAATGTAAAAAGTTAAGAGGATTAGAAAAGAGGAATATGAGGGAGATAATGAATATAATAACTCAATTAAACCATGAAATTCTCCTAGAACACTTCACATGCCTTGCAAGAAGAGGTTGAAAATTGGTCAAAGATTAGAACAACATGCTAAGGAATCCATAGTTTTCAATAAGCAAGATTCATCATCAAATTGAACACACTAAGAAAATTCATAGAGGAGATAAACATAAGTATTATTATTGATAAAAAGTTATAAATTTTAGTAGAGCTTCATCATACTTACATGGAGCATCCAATACAATGCCAAAATGGCTAGTTCTTATAGAACTTATGAGAGAGATAAGAAGAGATAAGTCCAAGGGTCACAAGGACACTTTTCAAGTGGATCCAAGGATTTAATTGTGCATTTTAATAGGATTTGGGATGAAACATGTAAGTTCAATAGCTACAAGTGTCAATCCAAGTCACAAACTTCATGAAAAGTGGAAAAAAAACTCCTCATTCTAGCATTAAAAAACTATCTACATGATTAGTCCTATTTGAATGCCTTATAACTAATTATAAAAAGGTATGATGATTTTAATTAAGTTTAAGGACATCATACATTCCTCTCCATTAATTTTTTGTAGGCCTGGTCATCTACAATCACCTAAAATGGAGCAATCATCATATACAGTCCAAAAAACACTCCTTTCATGCACCTTGCACACTTGGCTTCCAAAAAGAGATTATTTGATCATGAAAATACATAAAAGGAAGTTAATTACATGTTTTAAGGCCCTCCATGTCCTTATAATCATTATGGGCACCTTAAAAAACCATCCACTTGAAGTTTTTCCACTTCTCCCTAGCTTGTCCATTAGGCCAATTTTGACTGGATGAGTTGAAACACTTAGTTTGAAAAATTATGAGTTGTTTCAAGGAATGAGATGATATTAATATTTATATTAAGTCTTAATATTTCCATCCATATACTTTTCATCTCTTAAAACCTCTTACAACCTACAAAACACATAAAATAGTGAGAAAAACCCTATTTTACCTCCATCCATACAAGTCCATACAGGTAGTTAGCATGTGAGGGAGCCTGAGATAGTTCTCTTCAACATCCAATCATTTTTTTGGGTAAACTATGTGATTAAACTAGCTTTCTTGGCTCATTTTCTCCATCGGGTCCTGGTTGAGGGTTTCTACGTAGTTTTTATTCTTAATCTTTGTTCATAAAGTCCTAACAATGGATTTTACAAAAAAATACACAAAATTTATATTAAATGACTCTATAAACAACCCTAATATCCTAATATTCCCATGCATAACCTCAAGGGAAATGTGAGAATCTAAACTATCCTTTGAGCTTGTTTTTCCTATTTCTTGTAGGATTGGACTGTTTGAGAGTTATAATTAGATTTTTTGTAGGTTTAATTTCATGATAAAATTTCATATATGCCTATTTACATCCTCTAAACATGTATCAATCATCTATATATCTCATCAATATCCAAAAATGAGGTTGGACCTCCAATTGGCCCTAGGCCTAAACTTTGCCTAACATGGCTATCCACACCTTTGAGGATCTATAACTTCCCATAAATATTATCCCATTTATGGGATGATATTAATGCTTCCATATATGTGTCTCAACTCACCAAGTCACCCTAAAACTTTCCAAGTATTCTCCCTCATCAACTTTTCCTTTTCACTAATTAGGCCTAAAGAAGGTTTGCCTAGTTGGACTGAGTGTAGTGGCATTTTGGAGAATTTGAGAGGTCTGACCCTAAATCTATTCTTCCTAGAATATATTTACTCTCCATAAACCTCAAAATATTCTTCCTTATGTTTTAAAAAATTTATATCAAGCCTTTTACCCACTTTGACCTCATTAGCTTGCCTTGTTAGAGTTTGATTTTTTCCCTAGACTAATTGACCTCTGAGACAAAATAGTGAGGTGTTACTCTCTTCTCCAAGGAAGAATTAATATTTTATAAGTTTTTTAATTTCCTAATTAATCTGTGTACCAAAGGGAAAGGTTATAATCCCTTATTTATATACCTAACCAACTCAAGTTGTCTAAAAAGGCTTATAAAAGGACTATCTTCCTACATTTTTCACCTCCCCCTAAGAATGGCCTCTCAATTATAAATCCAAGATGTTTATATCTATTAAACATATTAACCACCTCAAATTCATGTTCACGAAGCTTGGTATTCACCCTAAAACATTCCTCTCTTTTAGATTCCCATTCTTACCCATTGAAAAACATGGGTTTCCTAGCACATCTATACAAACTACTAATTTTGACCAATAAGAATAGTAGGTGATCACCTTGAAGGGGTTATAATTTTTTTTAAAAACTTACCAATCAATCATGAATAATTCTCATGTTACTAGCAAACCCTTTTCCACCTCCTAAGCATTCTCACTTCTTACCTTTATCATGACTACACACTCAACTAGAGGTGTATATAAGGATTGTTTGGGGCCTATGTATGTTTTTTTATCATCATGATAATGTCTACTGAAGTCAAAAAAATCCTCATTGAGTTTTTCACCTGATAATTCATTAGGTTTAACATCCACCTAATCTTCATAGACACCTTTAACTACAATTGAGTCCTCCAACTATTTGTTGACTAAGACACCCTAAGTTTGACTACTGTAGGTGTATGTGGGTTTATAAAATAGCTTGTTCATGGTGTGGATTAACTTTACTTTAATATTTATGATGTCACAATCTACATATCTTGAGATAGAATTCACCTTTTAAGGTCTTAAAGTACCAATTAGTCACCAAAATGGAGTCACTATTTTGACCCTACTATAGGTGCCTAATTTTTGAGTGAGGACACCTATAGATAACCATGGGATTTTCCAAAACCATGTATTAACATCATAAAAATGACTTTCATATCCATTTATACTCTTACTTGATCAATGTAACACTTCTAGCCAACATGAGAGTGTGTTTGCTTGAGGGATGTTAAATGCCATTCAAACCTTCAATCCTGTAGACATTAGAGCAATTATTTAGTGTGTTTTAGGGTGAATTTAAGGCTTTTCATTACCATCTTCCTTTCATTTTCTGACCCTCACATTTTACATATCTATTTTCCATAATAAAGAAAATAATGTTTATTAATATACATGTCTTGTAACATCTTATAAGCATATTGTAAGAAGTTTGTAGCAACCCCTTAGGCCTCTATTTTGACAATTTAGGGAAAGTGGATCTGAACATTTTTATCACCATAAGAGATGGTTTACACTCCTACCTTTTTCCTCATTGACACTTAAAACAAGTTTAAATTATTCCACCACATGTTAGGACTTGTAAGCATCTTTACCATATTTTCAACTCTCCCATTCAAAGTCTTCATATCCCTGAGATACTACCTATGGGTAATCATCAACATACATAGATAGTAGAGTGAATTTAGGTAGTGTATAATATATCTTTGTTTATGAACTTTCCATGCCTTCACTAGGTATCTCAATGCACTTTTATCAATCTTAATATATGACGTTAGCAGAGCTCCTGTAGGTGATTATTGGCTATACAAATAGTTAGTGTGAAATAGAGGAATAAGATGGACAAAAATTCCTCATGGGCATCTTAAAACTATTTAAAACCATCCACACACATTTTTTATGATAA
The DNA here is from genome assembly GCA_037957365.1 of Torreya grandis. Taxonomy (NCBI): domain Eukaryota; kingdom Viridiplantae; phylum Streptophyta; class Pinopsida; order Cupressales; family Taxaceae; genus Torreya; species Torreya grandis. The sequence continues at coordinate 1,694,240 of JARHVA010001661.1, read as the reverse complement.
TAAACTCTTCAAATAAGCTTCAAACATTCCTTTCAATGTGGAAATCATCCTTATAACCACCTGTATATACATACTCCAATGGTAGACTAGGTGAAGTGTGTTTATGCATGAAAACTATGAAGATTATTTTTAAGAATTAATTTTTATGGTGAAGGTAACAATGAGAACACTTTGAAACCATTTAAATGAACTTAACACAACTTTTTGAAACCATGGAGAAACACAAAGTTCCTGAAAATGGTGAAAACTACCCATTGCACTCAAAAGAGACTAGTCTATAAATTTGAGGTTATTGGCTCATTCAATCACTAAAAAACATGAAAACAAGAATGTATACCATTGGAGTAATAATCCAACATCATTTTGGTGTAACAATATCATCTAGATTGTATGAAATCTCCCAAACAAGAGCAAAACCCATAGGTAAATGAAACAACTAATAGATCTCCACAATCAACTTGTTAGCAATGGTTCATAAATTATAGTTGATCAATTTTCAAAATAATTATATCAAAATTAAAGTATCTAAGTTTAATATCATCCCCCAATATAATTTTTCCTTAAACCTCATGAATTTTTCATACCAAGTACAAACCTACAAGTCACTTTTACTTGCCAAGAAGGGTGAAAAGAGAGATGAATGGTTTTGAGAAAGAAATGACACTTAAAAATCAAACCAATCATGAAAATAAGCATGTGGGAGCTAAAGAGTAATATTTCAACCTTTTACAAGTGGCACACTTCTCAAGGAGGTTGTATAAGTGCCAAATTCCTCTCCTACCTCAAGAAAATTACCCCTTCTTCTACATAACCTACCATATTTTAGTTATGTCAATTAATTAAGACTTATATGGACACATGGGGCATGAAATAATATTTTTACACCTTCACATTTCCCCAAAAACTTGTACAACTTCATTAAATACACCTTTTTAACCTGTAAAATAATCCAAAATGATAAATAAACATAAAAACTAATTGACTAAGGATAATATAACATTAATTGGCATCAATTGAACTATAATACACCCCATGACACTCATATTACACCCCCTATAGAATTATAAAATCATGTTTTTACCTATAAGTGCCCCAATTTGACTAAAAAGTCAAAATTTGTCAACAAATTGGTGACTCATTAGGGTAGTATGCCTGCTATACTAACTAGACTAGTAGCCTTATTAGTCCATTAGGATTAGGAGTCATCTGAAGCTTGATACAAACAAGGTAACCTTTGACCATTGACTTTCATCTTGACCAAGATAAGACAACTAATGACTTCCTCAACCACATAAAGTAAAGGACACACACAACAAAGAGAGCAAACACACATGTGCTTAAAGCACTTAGGGGAATCAAAAAATAACTATTATGTACAACTAGAAACTAAGAATACCTACCTCTTGGATCAAAAGGAAATAGTGAGGGTCTTCTTGATTCATGAAATGAAGAATTTAATGAGGCAAATAGCCTTTTGTCCTTTAGTATTGATGCCTCCAACTTTTCCATAATGTTTGCCAACTTGATTGACATGATGTCCAATGAGAACCAAGTAGATTAAAATAATTTGACTAAGGAAATTAACTCCTCTTAAATACCAATATACTTAAATTTATCATGTGGATCTTCCATTATAGCTTCAAATGGTGAATCAATAAGGCATACCTTCTTGTCTTCCATAGTGCTCTCAACAAGATTGGGCTTCCTCTCAACTACAAGTTCTTCTAGCTCATCAAAGAGATCTAAAAATTCTTCCCAATATTTTTCATTGTCCTCTATGTAAGACTCTTCCTTCAACTTGTCATACACCTAGCCCTCAACTTGGAAAATCTCTTCAAGTTTTTTGAAATAACTCCATTTATAGCTGCCAATCATCCTTGTCCTCTTTACCATCTAGTGCCACTACTTCTTCAATCTTATCTTCTTGATATATTATGTCATCAAGCTGATGTTATTTATTATCCAAAGCATATGATTTTGATTCAATATTAGGCTAAGGTATTAAATAATATTCAAGAGCAACAACTCCCACATTGGTCTCAAGAGATTCTTCTAGGACTGCCACCTCTTTAGGGATGACTTGAAATTATTATCCATATTTAATAGCACATTCATCTTCATGTTGGAGGTTATCATCCATAAATTTTTTTATTATATGTGTATTATTCTTCAATGGCTGCTAGATCTTCCATCTCTTTCACCATCATGGTGATGCCAAGACTAGGCATCTTGAAGTCATGTGACCTAACCCAATGAGGTTGCTAAGGAGGTATGTCCTCTTTAATCAAGAGTTATCTTTCTTTATGAACCAATTGATCTTATTTAGGTTACAATAACACAATTACATCAAGGTATAGGGTGATGGGATGAAGACAAAAGTAACTAGTTGGTGGAGGTGGAAAATATGGCACAAAATTAGATTGAGAATGTAAAGTTGGGAAATCTTTTGGGTGCTCCTAAGGAAGGGGAGGCAGAAGTTGGTCTAAGACAGCTTGATTTTATTCCCTCCATTTTAAAAAAACTTCATTCACATTTAATTTAGATTTATGACTCTCTTGAGGAAGGGTAGATGGGGTGTGTTTAGGAATATGATCTTCTTTTGGGTTTAAACCTTTTATCACACCTTGATTTAGCAACCTCATATTTGACTCTAACTCCTCAATTTGCTTGGCTAATTTTCCTAGAAAAGTTTCTCTTGAAGTTCATAGAAAACATCATGATCATAGGGAACACATGAGGTCTGACATGGGACACAAGAAATTTCTTGAGGAAAGGTAGAGGAACTTGTAAAATCTCAACTTCATTCACCACTTCACACTCCTTATCAACTAAACTTCCATCCTCTTTCTTTCCTCATGATTATACTATCTTACTCTAGTTTAGGATATTAGGATTAGAAGCCTTTGATTAAGGAAGGGTGGGAGGGGTTTGTATATGATCAAGAGTCTTCTCAACTTCACACTATTTTTAAAGACTTTTCTCCTCTTTCTTTCCCCAAGACTCTACTATCTTATTCCAGCTTAGAATGTTAGGATTGGAGTTCTCCTTTTGAGGTGGTGGGGATATAATATGAGAGGGAAATGAGTGATTACAATCCAATTATTTTGACTATAAATTTGACTTCTATAAATTCATTTTATCCAACTCAATTTGCCTATCAATATTAGCTTTAAACACAAGATTTTTCCTTTCAACTCTGTCTTCCAACTGATTGGGAAGAGGATGACTTTGATATCTTTGATTTGGCTCATGATTAGGGGTAATATATGACTAATAACAAACTTGGGGAGGTGGGTATGAAGGATGATATATATATTGAGGTTTCCCTTAATGAACTTCTATCCTATCCTCTAAGGAAGAAACTAGACCACTCACATCAAGCATCTCACTTCTGAACCTTTGCCAATGAGCTCTCTCAATAGGTACCCACTCTCTTTTGATAAATTATAATTACTATATAATCCTATGAATAATATTACTATTAATATCTATACCACATACCATTTTAGTATAAAGATCCAACATATACCTTTCATATCCCAAGAGTGTCTTCTTGAAGGTGGAAATGGGTTGGCTTGAAGAGTGGCTAGGTTGACTAGGAGCAAGACATAGAGAAGGCTTATTATAGGACTGATATACTTCATGCATGGGATGAAAAATATCATATTAGAGTTGATAAAATTCATATTTAGGCTGGTAAGGATCATGACAATATTGACCAAGGACTTGTTCATATTGATAAGGAATGGCACAAGCTTGCAATGTCTCACCAACTTGTAGAGAACAAAACTCAACACCAAAGTCAGCCATGAAACTTCATTGAAATAAATAACACAAATAAATAAATTTATAAAAATATTTAAAGGATAACCTGGGATATTTGACTAGTTGATGTATCTTTGGAGTCACCATTGATGATTTGATAGATGCCTCCAAAGGCTGATTGTTGAGAGACAACATAAAAAATCTCTCAACTTCTTGGGCCAAGAGTCCCACAAAGCATGATAAAAAATATTGTCACTTATATTTTCACCCTTTAAGGATATTTAAATCTATTATCATCTAAGTGGCACAATTGAATCACTTCTAGGCTTATGTGCAGCCTAAGGAACAAGGTGAATCTCTAGATAGGGCTAGCTCCCTTGATGTACCACTTTGGATTGTAACTACTACTAAACTTGGGGGGTGAAAATGGATAAGGATAATTGAAATAAAACTAATATAAGGGAGGTTATAAACCAAATAACATTATGAAATCTAACCATATTCATATTACACTTGAAATCAAGGGACAAACTGAACATACACTTCCCCAATCTTCATCTTCTCACATCAATGTTACATTGTGAGGTTATGGATGAATGAAAAAAATTAGGACTATAAAATATTACTATGAGGGTAATAATTAATATAATAACTCACTTAAATCATGAAAATCTCCTAGAACACTTCATATGCCTTGCAAGAAGAGGCTACAAATAGGTCAAAGAATGGAACAACATGCTAAGGAATCCATAGTTTTCACTAAGAAAGATTCATTATCCAATTAAACACACTAAGAAAATTCATATATAAGGTAAACATAAGTATTATTATTTATCAAAAGGTATAAATTTGAGTATGTATTTTCCATACTCAAGTGAAGCATCCAATACAATGCCAAAATGGCTAGTTTTATAGAACTTGTGAGAGAGAGAAGAAGAGAGAAGTTTAAGGGTCACAAGGAAAATTTTAAAGCTGATAAAATGAGTTAATTTTGAATGTGAAGATTATTTGGGATGAACCATGTAATTTTAGGAGCTAAAAGTGTCAATCCAAGTCATAAAATTCATGAAAAGTGGTAAACAACTCCTCATTCTAGCTCAAAAAAATTGTCTGCATGATTAGCCCTATTTTAATGCCTTATAACTAATTGGAACAATTTATGAGATTATAATGAAGTTTAAGGACATCAAACATGCCTCTCCATTCATTGGTTGTAGGTTTTGTCATTTGAAATCACCTAGAAAGGAGCAATCATCATCTGTAGTCCAAAAAACACTCCTTTCATGCACCTTGAACACCTATCTTCCAAAAAAAGATAAGTTACTCATTAAAAAATATAAAAGGTAGTGAATTACATGTGTTAATTCCCTCAATGTCTTTATAATCATTAGGGTCACCTTAAAAAAACATCCACTTGAAGTTTTTCCACTTCTCCCTAACTTGTCCATTAGGCCAGTTTTGATTAGTTGAGTTGAAACACTTGGTTTGGACAATTAGGATTTTTTTCAAGGAATGAGAGTGATATTTAGAGTTATATTGTCTTAATATTTTCATCCATGTAATTTTCATCTCTTGAAACCTCATACAACCTAAAAAACACATAAAATAGTGAGAATTTTTTTTGCCTCCATCCATACAATTCTGTACAAATATTTGGCATGTGAGTGATCCTAAGAGAGTTATCTTCAACATAAAATCACTTTTTTAGGAAAACTATTCCATTAAACTATCTTTCCCAGCTCATTTTATCCATCGAGTCTTAGTTGAGGGTGTAGGAGTGTTTCTAAGCAGTTTTAATTCTTAATCTTTGTTCATAAAGTCATAACAATGGATTTGAAAAAAAATTACAAATAATTTATCTTAAACTAATATATTAACATCCTTAATATCCTTATATTCCCATTCATAACCTCAAGGTAAATGTGAGCATCTAAACGATCTTATTGAGCTTTTTTTTCCATTTCCTATAGGCTTGGACTATCTCAGATTTAGAATTGGATTTTTTAGGTTTCCTTGCATGATAAAATTTCTCACACATCTATTTAAATCCTCTCAACATGTATTAATCATCTATATGTCTCATCATTAGCCAAAAATGAGGTTGGACCTCCAGTTAGCCCTATGCCTAAACTTTACTTAACAGGCCTACCCATACCTTTGAGGATCTAGACCTTCCCATTAAGTATATCACCTTTATTAGATGATATTAATTATTCCATATATTTGTCTCAACTCACCAAGTCAGCCTAAAACTTTCCAAGTATTCTCCCTCATCAACTTTTCCTTTTCACCAATTAGGCCTAAAGAAGGCTTGCCTAGTTGGACTAAGTGTATGGGAATTTTGGTGAATTTGAGTGTTATGAGACTAAATATGTGCTTCCTATCATCTATTTACTCTCCATACACTTCAAAATATACTTCCTTATGTTTTTAAAACTTTATATCAATCCTTTTACCCACTTTGACCACATTAGCTTGCTTTGTTAGAGTTTGATTTTTCCCTAGACTAACTGACCTCTGAGACAAAAAAATGATGTGTTACTCTATTATAAAATGAAAAATTAATATTTTATAAGTTTTATTATGTCATAATTAATCTCTATACTAAATTTTAAGGTCAAACTCCCTTATTTAGGTACCTAAACAACTCAAGTTGTCCAAAAAGGCCTCTAAAAGGACTATCTTCCTATGTTTTTCACCTCCCCCTATGAATGGACTCTCAATGCTAACTCCAAGATTTTTATATCTCTTAAAAACATTAAAAAAATCTAATTAATGTTCATGAAGCTTGGTATTCACCCCAAAACATTCCTCTCTTTTGGATTCTCATTCTTACCCATTGAGCAACATGGGTTTCCTAGCACATCTGTACAGACTACTACTTTTGACCAATAGGAATAGTAGGTGATCACCTTGAAGTGGTTATGAAAATTTTTAAAACCTTAATAGTATATCATTAATCATTATTTTTTTACTATAAAACCCTCTTCCACCTCCTAATCATACTTACTTCTTACCTTTATCATGACTGGACACTCAATTGTAGGTGTATATAGGGATTATTTAGGGGCTATGTAGGTTTATTTCTCATCATGTTCATGGCTCATGAAGTCACCAAAATACTCATTGAATTGGTCACATAATACTTCATTAGGTTCAACATCCACCTAACCTTCATAAACTCCTTTAGCTATAATTGAGTCCTTTAATTGTTTGTTGACTGAGACACCCTAAGTTTGACTACTTAAATATATGTGGGTTTGAAAAATAGTTTGTTCATGGTGTGGATGAAATTTACTTGAATATTTATTAATTCATAAGCTACATATCCTTTTAAGGTCCTAAATCACCAATTAGTCACCAAAATGGAGTCACTATTTTGACCCTATTGTAGGTGCTTAATTTCTAAGTGAGGACACTTATAGATAACCATGGGATTCGCCAAAACCATGTATTAACATCACAACATTGACTTTCATATCCATTTATACTCATAATTTATCAATTTAACACTTATATCCGACATGAGAGTGTGTTTACTTGAGGGATGTCAAATGCCATTCAAACCTCCAATCCTATAGACATTAACATAATGCTTCAATGTATTTTACATTGACTTTGAGGCTTTCATTTCCATCTTCCTTTCATTTTCTGACCCTCACCTTTGACATATATATTTTCCATATTAGAGGAAAGAAGGTTTATTAATCTATATGTTTTGTAACATCTTATAAGCATGTTGTAAGAAGTTTGTAGAAACCCCTTAGGCCTCTATTTTGACAATTCAAGGAAAGTGGATCTGAACATTGTTACCACCATAGGAAATGGTTCACTCCTATACCTTTTGACTCATTGACACTTCAAACAATTTTAAATGAGTCCACCACTTGTAAGGACTTCTAAGGGTCTTTACCATGTTTTCAACTTTCCCATTCAAAGTCTTCATATCCTTGAGGTACTACCTATGGGTAATCATCAACATACATAGGCAATAGAGTAAAATTGAGTAGTGTAAAATATATTTATGTTTATGAACTTTTTATTCCTTCACTAGGAATCTCAATTCACTTTTATAAATCTTAAAATATTGAAAACCCTATAAATTATTTTACCTCTCAACATGATGTCAGCAAAGCTCTTATAGGTGACTATTGGTTGTATACAGATAGTGAGTGTGAAATAGAGGAACAAGATGGACAAAAAGTCCTCATAGGAATATTAAACATATTTTTAAACCTCCAAACACATGATTTACAAAAAGGACCTCTTGAAACAAGCTTCAAACATTTCTTTAAACACGGAAATCATCCTTGCAACCACCTATATATGCATACTCCAATGGCAAACTAGATGAAATGTGTCTATGCATGCAAACTATAAAGATTATTTTGGAAAATGAATATTTAGGGTGAAGGTAACCATGAAATCACTTTTAAAACATTTAAATGAACTTAACATATCTTTTTGAAACCAGAGAAACACAAAGTTCCTAAAAAAAGGTGAAAACTACCCATTGCACTCAAAAGAGACCAATCTATAAAACTGAGGTTATTGGCTTAGTCAAACATCATAAAACATGAAACTAAACATGGGTACTATTGGAGGAATAATTAAACATCATCTAAGAGCAATATCAATAGATATATTTTATGAAATCTCCTAAACAAGAGCAAAACCCATAGGGTACATGAAACAACTAAAAAATTTGCACAATCAAATTATAAGCAATGGTTCATAAATCACAATTGATCAATTTTTAAAATTCTTATATGAAAATTAAGGTATATTAGTGTAATATCATCTTCGAAGGTACTTTTTCTTGAAACCTCATGAGATGTTTGTACCAACTACAAACCTACAAGTCACTTTAACTTGCCAAAAAGGATGAAAAGAGAGATGAACAATTTTGAGCATTAAATGACAATTAAAAATCAAACCAAGCATGTAAATAATCATAAGGGAGCTAAAGAGTCATATTTAAACCTTTTACAAGTGTCACACTTCTTAAAGATGTCGTACAAGTGCCAAATTCCTCTCCTTCCTCAAGAAAACTATCCATTATTCTGCATAACCTACCATCTTTCAGTTGTGTTAGTTACTTAATACTTATATGGACACATCAAGCATGACATCATCTTTTTACACCTTCACATTTCCCAAAAAATCCATACAACTTCATTAAATGCACCTTTTTGACCCCTAAAATGACCCAAAATGATAAATGGACATAAAAACTAATTAACCAAGGCCAATATAACATTAATTGACATCAATTTCACTATAATACACCCCATGACACTCATATTACATCCCTTATAGACCTATAAAATCAAGTTTTTACCTATAGGTGCCCCAATTTGACTAAAAAGTCAAAATTGGTCAACACTAATGTAAGCTATTAAATTAATATTTTTATAACTAAAATATTTACATTATTACATTAATAATGTGAACACTATACCTTAGCATTCACCCCTTGTGAAAATTATTAATCCTATCTACACCCCCTTAATCTGAAAATGGGAAAACAACTCTCCCATATCTGCACTTGTACTCATGATTCTATGATTTTCAATGGACAACAACAAACCTCACTTGATGGTTGTATAAATGGCTAACCAACAACTAAAATAGGATGGTTTTCATGTGGATAACTAGAAACCACAAATAATAGTTTTACAAGTGGCTTAAAATAAACCACATCATGATGTATAATTATAATTTTTTCTCTCATCACTATCACATTTTAGAGAAGTTATAAAAAAATTTATAGTTCATTTATTAAAAATGTTAACATGGATACAACATTTTTTCTTATTCACACCACACCTACTAAAATCAAACACACCACACAACTAAAAATAAGTTCACCACTAAATCAGAAAGTGGTCCCATCACTAATGGCTAATGAGAGGCTATGAAACCTCTAGCCTTTATTTCTTCCTTCCTTCGATATGTGATACTACTTACATAGAATATAACAACTTGAAACTCATGTCTAAAGATTTGAGGAAAAACCCCCTCATAATTCAGATGTTGTGAATTAGCAAAAATGCTTCCATGAGGATTTTTTTATTTTATTTTACAATTTTGAATTTATATGATGAAATAATTTTGACAAAATGACAAACCTTATCAACTTTTATTTTTTTACATAAAAATAACTTTAACAATTTTGACACTCTTTTACAAAAAAAATGACTCAAAATGTTTTATTGATAGAAAAATATTTTTTAATTTTTGACTCATTTTATATTGACAATACTTAAATTGAAAAAAAAATTAAAATGTGGCATTAACCACAATGTTAATCCTATAAAACCAAGAACCTTGACTATAAAAATATACCCTATAAACAAACTAAAAAAATTAAAAAGGACTTCATTGTTTAATAATTGAACCTTGATAAAAAAAAACATATATTATTATCATAAAAAATTTAGCTACACCTATTGACCCAAAGACTAAAACTAAAGACAAAATATAGTAAAATACCAAACAACTATACTACTTAACTCACTTGACTAAAAACTAGACAAGCTTTGAGCATGTCATACCAAGAATTGGATCATAAACATGTGATTATTAAGGTCCATGCTTTGATGTACTATCATGTACCCATGTGTTTTTGATAGTTTTTTTATCATTTAATGAACCATAACACAAATCTAGAACTGATCTGATTTGTTCCTCCTCATAATCATTATAAAATCAAAATGTGATAGATCTACACACTAGAATAATGAATTGGGAGGTGAGTTGCATAGCTCACTAGATATGAGATGAGTTGTGATGTGGGATGGGGCTATTAATAGCTGGTGATAGATGGTCAAATGGAGGTTTAAATATTTATCTAATCAATTTGAGTGTAGTCGATCCAAAACTAACTCAAAATAATATATAAGTATGCAAAATCAATAGAATATATTACATACCTATCACTAACACAACAATTGAAGCTAAAAAAAAGATTGAAGGATCTCATCATAGCTAAGTAGGGATCAAACTGTGAATATTTAAAATGTAAATGTATCACATAAAATGAGGTGATAGTTTACGAACTTCATTGAATAGATTGAGTTTATCATCATGTAAGGCCCAATGGGAGAGAACCAATGTGAAGAACTCAAAAAAATTAATGGTGAGTTGGCATAGAAGTGTAAAGAATTAAATGCATAGATCTTTTTAGTTTTAGTAAAACTCTAATTACTAACATATAGAAATCATAGGTTACATGATATCCACATAGACTATATGTCAAGATCTATATGATTTTGTATATATGCTCTAAATACAATTTGATACCACCAGTGACCAAATAAGATGCATATGAATGAAAAAAGATATATTTATGAAGGCATGAGGGTGGGACATACTCACAACACCAAAGCAAACCAAAAAACAACAAATGTAACCTATATTACAAAGATCTTCTCAAAAAATATATTTTTTCATCTACAATAGTGACATATAAAACAATAGCTTCTCTTTTTATTTTAATCCTCCATCATAGATATTGATCAGTGCTCTGATACCAGATAATAGATATGGTTTAGATTAGTAGAAGATCAATATTATTTACATAGAATAAATAAGTAAATTCAAACATAGTATTTCATAATATTCTTTCACTCTATATATTTCCACTTCATAATTCCATAAAATAATATTACAATTATATAGGAATATTATTTCCTATATTTGGTGAGATCAAATCTCCACCAAAATTGCACACAAACAAACTCCTACTAACCAACCTACTAAATATGAATATATTATTATTAACAATATATTTAATTAATTAACATAAGCTATTAATGCAATATTATTATAACAAAAATATTTATGTTATTACATTAATAATTTGAACAATATAAATTAACATGAATGAGGTGGAAATGAGTTTAAGAAGTCCTCTTGGACAAGTTTCCAACACAAGTATGACATCTTCCCTAAATTTGGCATAAAGACTCTTCACCTTCCTCTTTGAAATTGTTTTGATGATGAGGGCTCCAATTGATTATCCAAAACTACCATAGTGATATTTGAAACAATTGAAATATCATGATAACATGTAAATAATTTTGTAATGTCTCTCATATATATCCCTAATTCATAACTTCCTTATTGACATTGGTGCTCACTCTCTAGTAGTCACTCATTAGCATTCCTCAGTTTGTCTTCATACTTGTCATTTGAGTGACATACAAATGCTCATGGATATGTATTTAAAAGGTGTTATCACACCTTTTTAAGACATATTTTTCCTTTGGTATGTAAAAAATACCTTCATGAAACTCAAAATATCCTTTTCACTTCCAATCTTGGATAGTCACCCTACCTTTTCACTATTTCACATAGACTACTTGAAATGAATTAATTGGTAGAGAGGTTTATATGCTTAACTAAGGTGAGAACTAATTATGGAGAGTTTAAACAATTATTTAATCTCTTCCTATAAGTATTTTCACTCAATAATCCACCTATAGAACATTTCAAATCTTACAAAAAACTAAGAATTGGGTCTTTCTTCATAGAAAATAGTACAAACCAAATGAAATTCAAGGAGACTATGAGAGTTATAAAAAAATTCCAAAAAAATTCTTGAGTATTTTATCACCTTTGAATGAAAATTACTTCATGTCTTCACCATCAGATCTGAATGAGGGTTTTAAGATGGTTTTTGGTGGTTTGGATTGTTAGCAATTATTGATAAAAACTAAACATTGAAAATCCAAAAAAATCCCACTAAGTTTGATATTATTACCCTCCTCAAATATCCCTAACTCCTTAGGTCACATTTTAGTCCCTCTGTACATGTGTGAGCAAAGGAAAGTGGCCTTAGAGCTCTTCTAGTGCATTCTAGGTGGGTATGCGATAGTTTTAAGCCAAATTGACCACTCTTGAGATTATCTCTATAAACTAATAGCTCCAAATCATATTTTACTCTCCCTTTAAGGTCTTCATATAGTTTTTAAGTTTTATGTGGTCTTATGGATGGAGTTAATAATTATTAGGGTATGGGCCTAGTTTTAGGCCTAAAAACCTAGATTGAGTATTTGAATATATAACCACCTATAAAAATTTTAATTAACTTTAGGTATTCATTTACATCTATTTATATCCAATTAAATTTTATATATCATCTCAATTCCATTCCAAGCTTTACCTTTCATCCACTCATCATTCATGTTCCAAGTCTACAAACTATGTTTCTTATGGAGTGCTCTCTGTCTGAGACATAACATAGAGCATCTCTCGAGCTTATTTAACCAAAGTAATGGAAATATTAATTGGGTCATTTTTTTTTTATGTACCAAGTTCCAAATCTTCATAATTCCTCTAACACCCTTAAACACTCAAACCCCTAAAGACTAGTTTTTGGGTATATGACTGTGTGAAATGTTTAGTTGACTATAGGTGAGGTTAGAACCCTATTTGGTCAAATTTTCCCTACTTAATTATTTTTAAGGCTCATATAGGAATGTTATCACTATGAAAGTAACTTATATTTGGTCCCATTTAATACATACCACTACCAAATCGCCAAGTTTGCATTCCTCTATGGGCTTAGACTAGTCTATGCTATGTATGATTGTGTCACATGTAGGTGATCATTAAGGAGGAATTCTTAAAGTTTATTGTAGGTTTTAACTAGATTTAAACATTATATATTATGCCCCTAATCTCACTTGAGATATCTAAGAACATTTCACACCTGATAATCCCATATCATACCTTATAAACATGCCCTCATCAATGTATTAAAGACCTACAGTCAGAATGTAGAAGTCACCTATAGGTGATCATTAAGGGAAGAGTTAAAAAAATTTCATGTAGGTATATATTCATAATTTATTACTATGTATCATACCCCTTACTTCCTTATCTCTAAAGAGACCCACTCTTGCCTTTAGACCATGTTCTCATCCCTTGAAAATAATATACTTTATTTCTATCTTACATGTTATAGGTTCATTTAGTTTCAAGATCATTATGTTTCAATGAAAACATATAGGGGAAAATGACTGGGTTGAATCCACCCAACCATTCTTCTCCTTGACCTATCCATCACCTTATTATTTCAAGATGAGGCATTTAGGTCTAGGATACAAGATAGACACCATTAGGGTTATCCATAACTCAAATCACTTCACTATGAGATCTAATATTATATGAATAAAACCTTGTTTGGAGAGGTTAATGTATTTATTCCCATTAGCAAGGTTTTCAACTCTGACTAACTGCAGACTATATATAGCTTTAGGATCACCACCATAAATATTATATGACTTAATAAAATCTTTCAAGTCATGAAATTGAACATCACCTATGCCTTGGATTTTAAATGGTCTTCCATGATCTGTGCATGTCTATGTATGACTATAGATGACTGTACATTAAAGATTTTTAACCAGTCTTTGTTCATATCTTGAGAAACTTATCTCAATAAAACTTCAAGACTTCCAATGAAAACCTTCCATGGAGAAATGAACTTACATGTTTTTATATGTTAAACATAGGTATATTATTTGAACTGAAACCATTTACAAATAAAAACCTTACAACTGATGAAACCATGTCTGCAGACCACTATATTTACACTTCCAACATAAGTAGAGTGATTATACTTGTATCTCCATATCCACATGTGTAAACCAATCCTTGAAAACCATCTAAGGATGAATAACATGCCTTTCAAGAATGCTTTCAACAATTGAAAACATCATATCATAGAAGTAAATGAGAAAACCTATAAGTGATAGGAATGTGAAGATAATTTGGAGGTAGTAATAGTATTGAAGATGATTAATGAAGCTCAGTCCACCAATTTTTTAACTATGACCATGGGGTTGAAGGCCATGAATATTAATAACATCCAATAAGAGCATTTAGAGTAGTTTTCTTCCTTCTATCTATATGAGTAAAAAAATGGTTGGTCTTATTTGACTTGCATAAGAGAGAGAGGGGAGAGACATAATGGTTTTTTCCATTTTTAGAATTCTTATGGAAATATTAGTATTAATATGAATTTTGGGGAGATTAAGTGTCACTCAAAAGTATCCACACATGTTAGGACTATTGTATAGTTTGTACAACCACCCAAAACTCCTCCTTTTTGTAGTTATCTCCTTGTTTTCAATGTGACACCTACAATTTTCAGTTATAGAATAGTACCTTGACATTGACCTGACACATGGAATGTTGAAAAATAATTTGACACACTTTTCCCTTTTATAAAACCATACAAGTTCATTAAATGATCCAAAATGTGACCTTAAATTGACATAGAATAAACTATACAAATGTGATAAGGGTGAAAACATAATGTTTGACCTTATTAAGACCATGGTACACATTTTAGGACCTATGGGGCCCTATGGAAGTTTGAACCTACATGGGGGGTTGAATTATTTGACCAAGGGTTCAAATTAATCAACATTTTGGTGATTTCCTAGGGGTATCAAGCTTGATATGCTAAGGCCCAGTTGCCTTCTCCTATCCTTAGGTAATAGAGTCATATATACACCAATTTTGACACTAAGAAGACTTTGATCAAACATAAAAACACACACCAAATATAAATGGGAAAAAACACATAAATCAAGAAAAGGACACTATTAGAAATATTTTTATTGATGTTAAAGGTCTAGCATTAGTGATAAAGGCCCCAAAGCATTTATTGTCTAAAGGTGTTTTTAATGTTAATATTTTCGCTAAAATGTGTTGATATTTATTTAATATTAATGAATATATTTTTTCTTTCATAAAATTCAAAAAAGGGCCCATGGAGAAGCCAAAGAGTCACGAGGTAAAGACTAAAGAGGAATGGGATGCATTTTCCCATGAAGAGTCATATTGAGGAATTTCAAGAGTCACCAAGTAAAAAAAAATGAGGGTATGGGACATTTTTCCATGAAGATTCACCTTAAATAATTCAAAAGGTTACCAAGATAAAGATAAAAGAGGAAAGGATGCATTCTCTTATGAAGGGTTACCATGTGACTTTTCAAATACAAGGATTCAAAGGGTCATGCAAGTTTGGTGTCATTTTCCATGAAGAGTGAAGAGTCACAAAGGGTGAATGCCAAAGGTCATTTGGAAAGCTATAAATAAAGTCTTGGGAAGCCATTTGTAAGGTTTGTAATTTTCTTATATAATAAAAGAGGAGAGAATAGAAAGAGACATTGTAGAGTTATATTATTTGTTGAAAAAACAACGTTGAGAGATAGTTGTGTTTTATACACAATAAGGGTTGGTGATCTTATGAGTTGGTGCTCACAAATAGTTATTGTGTTGGTACTTGATAAAGGGTTTGATGCTCCTACAAGTTGTTTCTTAAAAAGTTATAATTTGAGTTGGTGCTCATTCATATACTTGAGATTATTTTATGTGGTTTTTCCCACTTTGGGTTTCCACATAAAAATATGGTGTCTCTCTCTCTTATGTAGTGCATATTATTGTTTCATTTTTATTACATATCTTGAATGTATAGTCAAGTGGATTTTGATTAAGTAAAATATTTATAAGATATATGATATACTGATTCACTCCCCCTCTCAATATATCTTGTGCTTAACAATTGGTATTAGAGCAGGTTCCTTTTGAAAAAGTTTTATAGATTGAAGGTAAATCGAGGAAAGCACGATGGCTAGATCACATGAAGGTTTTTCTATAAATAAGGCACCTTTTTTTTATGGTACAAATTATGATTTTTAGAGCATAAGGATGAGGACTTATTCTATGTCTCTTGGATTTGACATTTGGAAAGTATTTGTGGAGGAATACAAAGAGCCACACATACTTGTGACTACTCTAGTAGAAAATAAGGCAACTAAAAATAATGATAAAGCTTTAAATGTTATTTTATGTGGTTTATGTGAATTATAATTTGTTAAAGTTATGAAATGTAAATTTTCTCATGAGGCTTCGGTAAAGCTTGAAAATATTTACAAAGGTGATGGAAAGGTTTAGCAAGCTAAGCTCTAGAATTTTAGAAGATAGTTTGAAAAAGGAAGAGGAAGAAATTATAGTGATTTATATTTTTTAGGTTGATCAAATGATTAATCATATTCAAGGCCTTCGAGAAAGGTTAAAATAATTAGTGGTGGTACAAAAGATTTTGAGATCTCTACCAATGAGATATGATAAAAAGGTTTCAACAATTGAGGAGATGAAGGATCTAGTCAAGCTAAAGATGGATGAACTATATGGTACTCTTATAGCATATGAGATGTGAAACAAATAAGAGAAACCCTCAAAGAGGGATGATACTTTCAAGACATCAAAGAAAGACAAGGCTAATATTCAAGAATTAAGTGATAGCTCTAGTGATGATAAAGATGACAATAGAGCTCTATTCATTCGTAAGCCAAAAAAGGGCATAGGTAAATATCAAGTAAAATTACCTTTTAAATGTTTTAATTATAGAAATATTAGAAATTTTACAACTAAGAGTATAGATAAGAGTAATGGTGATAATAAAGAGGGAAGGTCTACATACAATAAGAATTTCAAATGCAAATTCAAGAAGGTATTTAAGAAGAAGAGTTTATACTCTAAATATCCTAGCTCAATCAAAGATAATGGAGTTAGTGATTCAAATGAATAAGAGATTGTATTCATAACCATACATGAATATTCCTTTTTAAGCAAAAGTATAGATGATCAAAAAGAAGAAAAAGATGAAGTTGAGGTGAATCTAGAAGGAGAACTCATTTGTGACTTAGAAGAATTAAAATTTATTGAGAAGAAGAATCAAATATTGAAGTGCCAAATCAAGAAAAATGAAAAGGAGTCAAAAGAAATAATTGAAGATCTATAAGAACACATTGAAGAATCCAAAAAGACTGAAGAAGATCTAACAACTCAATTACAAAAAGTAAGTAAATAATGTGAAAGGTATGTTGTTGAAATTACCTCTTTAAAAGTAGATCTTAAGAAAATAAATAAAATAGTAAATGATAGAGAAACCAATGATTCAAAATTTGAGAATAGCACTAATATGTTGAATAAGATATTATAAAGTCAAAGATCAATGTCAGAGAAGATAGGTATTGGATTTGAAAAAGAAGAAGGTGAGGCCACTACTTTCATAGACAAGGTTAACATAGAAAAAGAAAAGAGCTATGTTGAATCTCTTACAAAAGAGGAAATGAAAAAAGAACAAGTTAAGAATACAAAGGACATCTCAAACAAAAAAGGTTGGAAAGAATAGAACTACAAAAGGCAATTAATTCAGAGATACACAAACATGTTCTATTTTTATGGTTACTATTTTTATTGTAATGTATATGGTTATAAAAAAATAAAATGTCAGAAAAGGGCTAACAATTTAATAAATAAGGAGAAGGAACTCATGAAGAGTCAAGAAAAAGTCACAACTCTTTTGCTCCTCTATCAGACTTTAATTAAGAGGCCATAATATGTTACAAGTGTAATAACTTCAGACACATAGCCCAATACTATAGAAGTGTGTTTCAGTTAGTCAAGAAGGACCAAAGTTTCAAGGCTCCATTCATCAAGAATAAAGTTTAGATAGGTTCATGGCAAAAGAAACAACCTAAAAAATCTATGTTGGTTCATACAACTTTGCATGCAAGAAATGAAGAAAAGCCATGGTTCATTAATAATGGATGTTTGAGGCACATGAGGGGATACAATAATAATTTTATAACCCTAAAAAAGATTAATGGTAGCGTAGTAAAATTAGGAGACAATATTGCTGCCAATTTTTTTAAAAAGATACACTAAGTTTGGATAATGGTAGAACTAAAACTGAAAATGTTTTGTATGTAAAAGGTCTTAAGAATAATATTTTTAGTGTAAGTCAAATGTGTGATCAGGGATACACACTAATTTTTTATGTATAAGGTTGTGAAATTAGGATAAAAGATTCAAATGTGTTGATTGTAGATGCTGAAAGAACATGCCAACATTTGCATATGTTATCATATATCAAAGGTAAAAAATGTTGTTTGAGTCAAGTTAAGGAAAGTTGGCTATGGCATAGGAGAATGGGACATATAAAATTTGATAATATTGTAGAAATTAAGAATAATCAAGCAATTAGAGATCTTCCAAAGATTATAAAGCCATCCAACATACTTTGTGAATCATGTCAACATGGGAAGTAGGTCAGAAGATGGTTCAAAATAAAAAAAATACTCAACCACTTAGATGTTAGATCTTGGTCACACTAATTTCTGTGGACTTATGAGAACTCAAAGTACTCAAGGTGAGAAATATTTCATGTTACTTATTGATTATTTTGCATGTATGACTTGGGTGATGTTTTTGAATAAAAAATTAGAAGATTTCATCCACTTCAAAGCAATCAAGGCTTTTATTGAGAATGAAATTGATTTGAAGATTAAGTTCCTAAGATTAGATCAAGGAGGATAATTCATGTTAGATGAGTTTATTGAGTATTATCAAGACCATGGGATAAAGAGACATTATTCATTAGCTATAACTCCACATCAAAATGGAGTAGTTGAGATAAAAAATAGAAGAATTCAGGAGATGGCAAGGATAATGCTAAATGAATCCAAGATACTAGATAAATATTGGAGAGAGGTAGTAGGTACAGTAATGAATATTTAGAATAGAGTGTTGCTGAGAGTTAATAATGAAAAGAATCTCTATGAGCTATGGAAAGACAAACCAACAATAGTTGATTATTTTAGAATTTTTGATAGTAGATGCTTCATAAAGAGAATTGATGAAAAATTGGGTAAGTTTTAGTCTAAAATAGATGAAGGTATATTTATTGGATATTATTGTAAAAGTAAAGCTTATAAATGCTATAAAATAAAAGAACTAAGAATATTGTTGAAAATTAAAGTGTTAGGATAGATGAAGATGTAGCAAAAAGAGCCAATGATCCATGGACACTCCTAAAATCATTAAAGAAGAAGATTTTAAAGAGTTAGATGAAGATGAGAAGGAGAAGAAAAAGGACACCAAGACCCCATCTAAATATGTTTAGATAAATAATAATAAGAGTGATATCATCGAGAAAATAAATGAAGGAGTTCACACTAGAAGGATGATGATAAGTGAATTTAAGAAAGTAAATTTTTCTTTGTTATCCAAAATTCAATCTAGAAACTTTTTAGAAGCTAGACATGATGAGCATTGGGTTAAGGCAATGGATGAAGAATTAAATTAGATATAAAATAATGATACTTAGTAATTAGTGCCTAGACCAAAAGATCAAAATATGATAGGAAAAAATGGGTATACAAAAATAAGTTGAATTAAGATGGTGAAGTTACTAGGAATAAAGCAAGGCTAGTATGTAAAGGATATGCTCAGATTGAAGGTATAGATTTTGAAGAAATGTTTTCACCAGTGGAAAGACTAGAGGTTATTAGAATGTTTCTTGCATATGCAATGTTTAAAAATTTTAGAGTGTTTCAAATGGATGTCAAGTCTACCTTCCTAAATGGGAATCTGGAAGAGGAGGTCTACATTGAGTAGCCTGAGGGATTTATTCTCTCAAATGATAGTAGCCATGTATGCAGATTTAATAAAGTATTGTATGGATTGGAACAAGATCCCAAAGCTTGGTATGCAAGACTTGATAATTACTTACAAGATCAGGGTTTCAAGAGAGGTTTAACTAATAGTAATCTCTACATCAAAATAGAAGGTAATCATCAATTGATTGTTGTGGTATGTTTATGACATAATTTTTGGAGGAAACATTGAAAATATGATAAAAGAATTTGTTGATAATATGCAAAAATAATTTGAGATGTCTATGTTTTTTCTTAGGGTTGTAAATATTTTAGTCAAATAAAGGAATTTTCATATCTCAAAGTAAATATGTTAAGGAAATGTTGAACAAAATTGGTGTTGAGGATTTTTCACCAATTGGCACACCAATAATTACAAGGAATAAGGTAAAACTAAAGATTCACCTATTACACATCAATCTTTATATAAATATATGATTGGCAGTCTTTTATATTTGATAACATCAAGGCCAAACATCATGCATGCAATAGGCATAGTTATAAGATATCGGGAAACCTTGAAGGAGAGTCATGTTTAGTTGGTGAAGAGAATATTTAGATATGTCAAGGGGATATTAGATTATGGATTGTGGTATTCCATAGGCAAAAATTTCACTTTGGTTACTTATATAGATTCAAATTGAGCAAGTTACTTAGATGATAGAAACAGTACAAGTGAAGGAGCTTCCTTTCTCAATGATAGCTTAATATCATGGCTAAGTAAAATGTATAATTTATTATCAATTTCTATAGCTAAATTAGAATATATTGCAGTAGTATTGTGTTGTACTCAAGTGATTTGGATGAAGCAAACTTTGGAAGATATCAAGGTAAAATATGAAGAACCTATTTCTATTTTTTGTGAAAACACAAGTGCTATTAATATTTCTAATAATTTAGTGATGCATTCAAGAACAAAACATATTCTTATCAGATATCACTTCTTGAGAGAGCAAGTTATAGATCAGTAGGTTAAGATGGAATATATCAGTACTACAGAATAGATTATAGATATTTTCACAAAGGCACTACCAAAAGACACATTTGAGTATCTATGGGAGAATTTGGGAATAATTTATTTTACTTCCTACCATTGAGGATCAGCATCAATTAAGGGGGAGCTAAGTGTTATCTCTAAGATAGGCCCTTTGCCATTGATGTCAAAGGGGGAAAATAATAGGAAATAGGAATAGGTATAGGTATAGGGAATAGGTATAGAAACAAGTACATGGAATAGATATAGGATGCTATAATAAGGGGGAGTTACTGTATGTTTTTCAAATTGCAATATGTGTAGGTTGGCATGTCCAGCATAGGTTTTTATGTGTGGCAATTTCAGTTTGAGGTTGCCATCAATGACAAAGGGGGAGATTGTTAGAGGTATTTTCATTGATTTCAAAGGTATATCATTGGTGATAAAGGCCCCATTTCATTTATTATCTAAAGGTGTTTTTAATGTTCATATTTTTGCTAAAATGTGTTTATATTTATTTAATATTATCAAATATATTTTTGGTTGCATAAAAGTCAAAAGAGGGCCCATGGAGAAGTCAAAGAGTCATGGGGTAAATACAAAAGAGGAATGGGATGAATTTTCCCATGAAGAGTCATCTTGAGGAATTCTAAGAGTCACCAAGTGAAGACAAAAGAAGGTATGGTGCATTTTTCCATAAAGATTCACCTTAAGAAATTTGATAGGTCACCAAGATAAAGCTAAAAGAGGAAAGGATGTATTTGCTTATGATGGGTCACCATGTGACTTTTCAAATACAAGGATTCAAAGGGTCATGCAAGTTTGGCACAATTTTTCGTGAGGAGTGAAGGTTCACAAATGGTGAATGCCAAAGGTCATTTGGAAAGCTATAAATAAAGGCTTGGGAATCCATTTTTAAGATGCAAGATAGTGCATGGTTTTTAATTATTTTATATAAGAAAATAAGAGAGAATATAAAGACACATTATAGAGTTCTATCATTTATTAAGAAATCAACATTATGAGATAGTTGTGTTTTATACACAAGAGGGGTTGGTGCTAATGTGGGTTGGTGCTCATAAATAGTTGTTGTGTCAGTGCTTGGCAAATGGTTTGGTGATATTGCAAGTTGGTGCTTGAAAACTTTGTAATTTGAGTTGGTTCTCAACCATATACTTGAGATTTTTCTCTATGGTTTTTCCCACTTTGGGTTTCCACATAAAAATATGGTCTCTCTCTCTCTCTCTCTCTCTCTCTCTCTCTCTCTCTCTCTCTCTCTCTCTCTCTCTCTCTCTCTCTCTCTCTCTCTCTCTCTCTCTCTCTCTCTCTCTCTCTCTCTCTCTCTCTCTCTCTCTCTCTCTCTCTCATGTAGTGTATGTTATTGTTTCAGTTTTATTGCATATCTTGAATGTATGGTTAAGTGAATTTTGATTAAGTAAAATATTTATAAGATATATGATATAATGATTCACCCCCCCTCTCAGTATATCCTATGCTTAATAGACACACACTTTTTCTATTAAGAACACTTAGAAAAGACACACACAACATAAACAAACTAAAATATGTACAAACTAACCTGAAGCAAGTTTTTTCTCTAGAATAAAATTGAAAATTGGCACCATATCTTATTCCATGGGATATAGGAATATATGAATCAAGTTTCCAATTAAGCATGGGCTTTTATGTATTTAAATTTTTGATGTTTTCCAACCTCTTTAGCATGACCCTCAATGTAATCAGGGTAGATTCAAACAAATCACCTATATAGGTGAATTCTTATAGAACTCCAACCATATCAATATTTTCATGAGATTCCTAATTTTAAACTTGATTCAATGATGTCTCAATTAGACATGACTCCTTGATATCCATGGTACTTTGAATAGGATTAGATTTCTCACCAACTATAAGTTCCTCAAGCTCATTAAGGAGATTTGTATAATCCATCCAATCTTGGTCATTATCCTCCATGAGGAAATATTTCTCTACATTCTTGTGCTCTTAAAATTTAACATTGTAAAGATATTCAAGTTCTTCAAGAAACTCAATATATTGTACATTCAATCATTTTGGCTCTCTTTCTCCTTAAGAATAACTTCTTCAAACTGATCTTCTTATTTATGTTCATGAATGCCATAGTCATCATATATTGATTCATTATGTTATTAAATACATGATTGTTAAATATTAACTTTGTATTATTCTTCAAAAATATCCTCTTTCTCCCTTTCAAGAACTATATTCTCAAAGCTTTCATACTCATTAAACATCTCTTGATAAGTCTACCACATACTTTAATCAATCTCTTTATGAATAGCTACAAGTTTGTTTATATCTTCTTTTTTTTGACTCAATAATAATGAATTATGTTTGTTCTCACCAAGTGGAGTCCCTATGATGATATATCCTTCATAATCACTTGAAACGTCTTCTTAATCTACTGCACACTAAGTTTGGTCTTTTTTATTTGCCTCCATTAAGATGGATTCTCCTTCAAGAGGGGATGAGGTGGGAGGGTGGTGAATTATTTCATGGATTGGAGAGGTATTATGAAGTGTGATGTAGGGATAATAAATGTGAATTGGGATGGAAGGAAACACTTGAAATAACTCTTGAAGGGAGAGAAGGTTTTGTTGGGTCATGGACATGTCACTTTCTTTAACAAGTACCTCATGATTCTCATTATCTTCTTGAAACTCCTCCAAAATTGTAACTTCAAACTTATACTTCCTAAACCAAGGCATATTTTCATGTTTAAACTCCTCTTGGATGTACCTCCAAGATGGTGTAGCTATAGGATTTTGAAGAGAAGAAAATGTGGTTTGCCCATGCATAAGGTTTTTATTCTTATCATCAACCTCTTGGTTCCAAGATGGAACTTTGGGGATATTAGGTTATTTTGGAGATTTAATGGGATATTCATGAGTAACATAGGACAAAACTTGATAATGGAAGAGATAGACCTATTCTTCAAACAAATTTTCACTTTCCCCATAACCTTCATGAGCTCTTTCAATAGTTGAAAGTTGCCTCTTGACCTCTTGATTTTACCACCTTGTAATCCTATCAATCCACCATTGTATTTAACATCTCATATCATGAAATTATTTAATAATGATGTAGTTATATTCTTCTTCAACCAATCTCCATTTACTCAAAAGGAAATGAATTACCTTTCTCATCTCCTTTATGGAAGGACTAGGCATCATAACAAGCTCTTGATCCCACTTCTTCATCAACCTTTCGAAGTTTAGAAATTTAGGAAAAAGTGCCAAAAAATACTTATATTGAGGTGAAATTGGAGAAAGAGGAAAATGATAAGATTTTTGGTTTGACTTGAAGGAGGTTGTATAGGATTTTGATAGGATGGACAAGACTGTTGGGGAAGGATGTTTTAAATAATATGACTCTTAAAATATTTGACTTATTATTTAATAACTTGGAGCTTAAGAGATTATATATATTCTTAAATATACTTAAACTTATCTCCTTGACAACCTTATTTATAGTCTTCTTCATAAGACTCCTCAACAACTTCATGACCAAATGGAGGAGGAGTAGGTCAATCATATGGTGGATAATAAATTTGATAAGGTTGTGTATAATAGGAGTTATAAACACATATATCCATTTTATATTCATTAGTAAAATAAAACATAATAATTTATTAAAATAGTTTCAATAAGTATCTAGATCTACTTAACAACTAGATGATGTATCTGGAGTCACCATTGGTGTTTACTTGAATTATTCCAGACATTGATAGTAGTAAGAACACACCAATAATTCTTCAAATTTTGTAGATAAAAATTTCACCCTAGGAGAGGTTGTTGAAGACTATCCCATATTTGGACAACATGGGATTACCTTTAGGTTTTTGGGTTGTTTATAACAAAGTTAAACCTCTAGGTTAAAGGGATAGCTCCATATATTTATCTCTTAAGCTTAAACACTACACTAGGCCAATCACTTGGGGTTGAAAATGGAAGAAGGAAATAAAATTTAAACCTATAATAGTGAGGTGATATAACAAAATTTGGTCCACAAACACACTTACATATACACTAAGAAATAAAGCTACTAAAACTGACCTAACCTTTATGACCTTATAACATAAGTGTTTATCATAGAGGTAGATTATTATGAATAACCAAAGGTGGGTGAAAATAAGGTATAATATGAGACACTAATATACCCTCTTACACTTCAAGTACACATTAACCAATAATACACTTTATAAGACCTATTAGAAGAGATGTCATTCACAAAATGCATACAAGGGTAGAATGAAAATAAGGAGAAATAATCTTCATCACTTGTCATTCAAATAAACCACTTTATATACTTAGGAAATATTTAAAAATAATAAATAAACTTAATAAATTTATTCAAATTAAAAAAACAAGGTCTCAAACGAATAGGGCTTCACCATACTAGGTGTGTACTAGATACAATTGCCAAAAAGGCATGCATTTATAAAGCAAAGAAGAAGAGAGAGAAGAAGAGAAGTGGAAGGATCATAATTCCATGTGTCAAGATATGAAAAAAAATTATAAATCAATTTAATGAGGTGTAAAAGATGTTATTAAGTCCTCTAGGATAAGTTTTCATCACAATTATGAAATCTTCCCTCAATTTGGCATAGAGACTCTTCACCGTCCTCTTTAAAATTGTCTTTTTGATAAGGGTTCTAATTTATCATCTAAAACTACCATAGGGATATTTTAAAAATTTTAAATATCATTAAAATATGGAAAAAGGATTTTAAAAAATCTCTTACATCTCCCTAACTGATAACTTCCTTCTTGACACTTATGTTCACTCTCTAACAGTCACTCATTAGCCTTCTTTAGCTTGTCTTCACACTTTTTATTTGGCTGACCTATAGTTACTCATGGATATGTATTGAATATATGTTAAGACAATTTTTTAATACATAATTTTCCTTTTTTATATCAAATATACCTTTATGAAACTCAAAACCTCCTTCTCACTTCTAATCTTAGACAGTTTCCCTACCTTCTCACTATCTCACTTAGACTGTCTGCAATGAATGGACTAGAAAAGAGATTTCCATAATTTAATGAGGTGAGATATTAGTATGAAGAGTTTTAAAAAGTATATAATATCCTCCTACAATGATTTTCACTCAAAAATCTACCTTTTCACCTATAAAACACTCCAAATCTTTTGGAAAACTCAGAATTAGGTTTGTTCATATAGAAGGTAATATAAACCAAATGAAATTCAAGGAGAATATGAGATTTATAAACAAGTTCCAAATATTTTATTGAGAATTTTATCACCTTTTAATTAAAATTCATTTATGTTTTCACCATCAATTCTGAATGAGGGGTTTAAGAGGGTTTTTGGAAGTTTGATTGTTAGCAATTATTCATAAAAACTAGATGTTTAAACTCCAAAAAAATCCAACTAAGTTTTATCTTAGGACCCCCATCAAATATCCCCAACTCCTTGGGTCAACATGAAGTCCCTTTATAGATGTGTGAGCAAAGGAAAGTGGCCTTAGATCTCTTCTAGTACATTCTAGGTGGGTTTAACATAGTTTTAGGCCAAATTGGCTAATCTTGGGATTATCTCTACAAACTAATGGCTCCAATTATTATTTTAATATCCCTTTAAGGTATTAATATATTTTTTAAGGTTCATTTGGTCTTATGGATGGATTTTATAGTCATTAAGGTATAGACCTAGTTCTAGGCCTAAAGACCTAGATTGAGTATTTGAATATGTGACCACCTATAGAAGTTTTCATTGACTATAGGTATTCATTTAAATTTTTTTACCTCCAATTCAACTATATATATCATATAAAATCCATTTCAATCTCTACCTTTCATCCATTCATCATTCATGTACCAAGTCTACAAACTGTGTTGCATGTAGAGTGCTCTCTATCTAAGATAGAAGAGAGAGCATCTCTATAGCTTGTTTAACTAAAGTAATGGCATAGAAAGATCACTTGGTTCATGTTTGTGTTTTGTAAAAAATTTAAGATATAGTAAGTGACTCTAATACCCTTAAACACTAAAAGCCCTCAAGACTAGTTTTTGGGTATATGACTATGTGCAATGTTTAATTGAATGTAGGTGAGGCTAGAACCCTATTTGGTCAAGTTTACCATGTTCATTTATTTTTTAGGCTCATATAGGAATTATATCACTATGAGAGTAAATTATATTTTGTCCTCTTCAATATATACCTCTACCAACTCATGAAGTATGCATTCCTCTATAGGCTTAGACTAGGTTGTGTTATGTATGATTGTATCACATATAGGTGATCATTAGGGAGTAATTATAAAAGTTTCATATAGGTTTTAACTATATTTTAAAACTATACCTTATTCCCATGATCTCACTTGAGGTCTATAAGACCTTTTCACACTTGATAATCCCATCTCATACCTTATAAATATGCCCTCATCAATGTATTATAGGCTTGCAATTAGAATGTAGATGTCACCTTTAAGTGATCATTAAGGGAAGAGTTTGAATGTTTCTTTTAGGTATATATTCATAATTTAGTATTATTTCTTAGACCTCTTACTTCCTTCTAGGATCATTTTATCTTTAAAGAGACCCACTCCTTCCTTGAGACCATGTTCTCATCCCTTGCCAACAATTTACTATATGTCTATTTACATCCTACAAGTTAATTTAGTCTAAAGATAAATATGTTTCACTAAGAACCTATAATGGATACAAATGGGTTTAATCCATTGAAACATTCTTATCCTCAACCTAGCCATCAACTTATTATGTCAAGATGTGGCATTTAGGTTTAGGCTATAAGATAGACACCATTAGGCTTATCCAGAACTCAAAGTACTTCACTATGAGATGAAATATTATATAAATAAAACCTTATTTAAAGAGGTTAAGGTATTCATTCCCATTAGAAAATTTTCAACTCTGACTAATAGTAGACTATGTGATATATCTAGGATTACCACCATGAATCTTATATGAATTGAAAAACTACTTCAATTCATGAAATTGAACATCATATGTGCCTTGGATTTTAGATGATTTTCCATGATATATACATGTCTGTCATATCTTGAGAAAATTCTCTCAAGTATCCTCCAATCCTTCCAATCCAAACTTTCCATGGAGAAATAACATTATATATTTTGAGATGTTGAACATAGGTACATTATTTGACTTGAAACCATCGATAGAGAACAAACCTTCCAACTGATGAAATGATGTATATGGACCATTGTATTTGCACTTCCAACATAAGTAGAGTGATTCTACTTGAATCTCCATATCCAAAAATGAAAAAAAATCCTTTAAAAACATCTAAGGATGAATAACATGCCCTATAATAATGCTTTCAACAATTGGAAACATCAAATCATATGACAAAATGAGAAAACCTACAGGTGATATGAATGTGAAGATAGTTTGTAGGTAGTAGTAGTATTGAATATGATTCATGAATCTCAGTCCCCTAATTTTCAAACTATGACCCATGGAATTAAAGTAAATAAAGAGTAATAACATCCACCAAGAGAATTTAGACCAATTCTCCTTTTTCTATTTGTACTAGTAAAAAATTGGTTGGTCTTGTTTGACTTGCACAAAAGAGGGAGGAGAGAGATATAATGGTTTTCTCTATTTTTGGACCTGTCAAGGAAATTCGAGAATGAAGATGAGTTTTTTGTAGATGAAGGGTCACTCTGAATTAACCACACATGTCAGGACTATTGTATAGTCTGTACAACTACCCAAAATTCCTCCTTTTTGTAGTTATCTCCTTATTTTGAATGTGGAACCTAAAATTATTAGTTATAGAATAGTACCATAACATTAACCTAACACATGGGATGTTTAAAAAAACTTTGACACATTTTTCCTCTTGAGTAAATCATACAAGTTCATTAAATTACCTAAAATGTGACCTTAGAATGACATAGGACAAACTATACAAATGTGACAAGGGTGAAAACATAATATTTGACCTTATTAATACCATGGTATGCATTTTAGGACCTAAGGGGAACTGTGGAAGTTTAAACATACATGGGGGGTTCAATTATTTTACCAAGGGGTCAAATTAGTCAATATAGCCCAAAGAGGGAAATCTTAGTCTTTGATTAAAATGGGACAAAAGAGGGAGGTCTTGGTCTTTGAAAATTTGAGGACCAAATAAGGTGGTCTTTGACTTTGATTGAAATGGGTCCAAATAGGGTGGTAATGGTGTTTTATTGAAATTGGCCCAAAGAGGGTGATCTTAGCCTTTGATTGGAATGGGGCCCAAAAAGGGTAGTAATAGTCTTTGATTAAAATGGGGACCAAAAAGGGTGGTCTTGGTATTTGATTGAAATGGTCCCAAATAGGGTGGTCTAGGCCTTTGATTGGAATGGGCCTTAAAGAGGGAGGTCTTAGTATTTTATTTAAATGGCCCAAAGAGGATAGTTTTGGTCTTTGATTAAAACATACCCAAAGAGGGTAGATTTGATTCAATGTAATTGGCTTGGCTTGGCTTAACCCAAAGAGGTTGTAATGACTTGATATGATTAAAATGAAATAAATTATGGATTACATGTCTAAATCATTCCTAACTGATAGGTGTAGGAGATTAAATGAAAATACAAGAAGTGATTTAGAATCAAAATGTGATTGAGTTAGAATAATTGGATTTGGTTGAAACAGACCAAGTTTATCATTGTTCCAATATGTGATTTTGAAGTTGAATTTGGTCAAAATTAAATTGATTTAGAATATTGACTTAGTTTGACTCCAATATTTTGAGTTTAACTAATTAACTCTGGTTGACTTTTCAAAACTTAACCAATTTAGAATTAAAATTAGAATGTGGTTCAATATAGACCTAATTTATCTTTGAATGGCTTTGTACATGGTTTAAGATGAACCTAATTTGGCTTTTAAATAGTTTAGGATTTGGTTCAATAAGAACTTAATTTGGATTTGACTCAGTTTTTTATTTTGTTTAAGATGAACCTAACCTAGATTTGATTTTGGAATTGTTTTGTTTTGGTTCAGGATATAGTGTATTTGGCTTTATTCTCACATAACAACACCACATGGATAACATAACAATAAAATCAACCAAAATATTATAAAATGGGGTAAATATGGCTCAAAATTTGGGTAAATTAACACATTATCATGAAGATGTAATATGAAAATGTTTAGACATGCATTGATTGGATTTAGTTTAATTTTGTTTAAAGGTTATAATCAATACAAGTCATAAAGAAAATCAAAAAATACACTCATAAATAACATTCCCTTTTTTTAATGTTAAAATGGGTTGGTAAAGTGATATTAATCCACATAACTACCTTACTTAAAAGTGGTGATATATTGGTTTCACACAATCCTCACTATCTAGTGGTACATCATGAAATATTGGGGTAGTTTGGTTTATCTTACACTATAAAATAGTTTGCAACCAATGGTCTTAAGATAAAGTTTTAAAAAGCTATCTAGATTGTCCTTGATATATATTGTAGTATGTGGGGCTCAAAATTCTTCAAAGGTGAAATAATAATGGGTAGCATAAGAGGGTATAGTACCTTCACACTCACTTTAGTTGTAAAGGTCTTAGTGAAGTGTTAATAAAATAGTCAGGTGTTGAGGGGTACGATCCAAGTTTTATGTTGGAGCATAAAATCCCTTTCACTTCTTAGGTACACTTAAACATGTAAATACTCAACTAATAATGTCCAAATACAACATGTATTTATATAACCTATTAAATGTACAAGGTTGGTACGTATATTGGGGAATGAAGTCCCAATTTCCATGCCCTGAGGACTTATTGGAAGGAGATGAAATACATCACCACATGTAGTTAACAAAAAGGAATTGTTATTTTTTATTCTCAAGACCCAAAAAAGGGTAAGATAAGAGCATAATCTAATGTTATTTTAGATAATTATAATGACAACATAAGTGTATCTGTTTTTTAGGACCTCACAAATGGGTAATAGAAGAGCATCCATAAATAGACTATCCAATAAAAAAGTAACCTATAAAAAAAATAAGTGATGGAAATTTTTAAATGATGTAAAGAAAGTAGATTCAATGGAAATAAGTGTTTTAAATATCCAATTGAAATATGTGTTCTTTGATTAAGAACTAAATTGAAATGTTTGACTTGATTTTAAAACAATAAATGAAATGTGGAAAAATGTGCTTGTTTGATTAAAAAAACCACTTCTTTAACTAGAAAAACCTATGAAAAATAAGTTATAATTTTTGTATTGGTCTTTTTCAATAAAAATTAAGTTGATAGTTATTATTTTTAAGCCTAAGTTTTTTCACATAGCGTGATTCCAACATTTAACATAGTGTTTCTATCAATTCGTAGGGCACTTATATTATTCTAGAGAAACAAACTTGGTAAAGCCACTAATTAGTAGGATGATATCGCTTATTTATGAGATAATGTCATTATTTTACAAAGCATTTCCACTAATATTAGAAAACAACAAAAAAAAAGTTGTAATATTACCTTGATGATTCCATTACTTTATAGGTTAAAGTCATCACTTAATATGTCATTTTCATCACTCTTTGGTCCTGATATAGTAGCATTGTTCTCATTAATGTGCATACTAATACTACCAATGTGAAGGGAGATCTTTCCATTATGTATAAGTAAAAACATGGAATAGGAAATTTGGTGATTCCACCATTTAATAGGACAAAATTTCATCATTCTACAGTTTGATTCTATCATTTTACTAAAAAACACAATAGAGATAAAAACAATACAAGTGTGATATCACTATTACATAGATCGATATCACTAATTACATTTCATGATTTTTTTGATATGCAAAGTGATATCAATGATTTATAGTAAATAAAAATATGAGAAAATTAGTGGAAATGGAGCAAAAAATGAAAGGATGATGTTTTTTAAGATTTTAAAGGTGTTAAAATGTTCCTAAGGAGGTTGTGGGGTGCATCAATCACACCAGGCATGCCCAATGTAGATTAAAAGTACAATAGAGGTTAGTTTATTCACTATTCCATTCAAAATAACAAAGTGAGTAAACAATAAACTTTAGGTAAAATCTCTTATATTGGGCAAGTCAAGGAAACAAAGAACAAATAGAAAACACAATCAAAGTAATTATACCTTCTTCATGGATGTTCCTTCCAATCCTGGTTCATGTTTATTTGTTCTTAGATTGTAGACTTAGGAGTCTTCAATAATGTCACTATTTCATTCCAAGAGCATCTCCCTTTGTCTACTTGATGATTTGATGATTCAATGCATGAATAAGTGTGAAGTTATCTATGCATTTTTACAGAGTAAGTTTAGTTCAAAAGAGCTTGTTATACCTAAAGGGATAACCCATTATTTATAACCTGATCAAATTGATTATGACCATTAGATCAAGATTAATATGTGTGGATAGAATTATTCAATCTTGGATGCTGTATACTATTAATAAGTGTGGTTGATTTTGCATTGATTAGGCATAGCTTGAAAATTTTGATATTTATTGGATAGTTTTCAAATGCTTTAAAACTTTCATGATGACATCATGACCCCTGATATTTTCCTATGATGTGATGATGATATCATCAACCATTTGGCCACTTTACATGATAATTAAGGAATAAATCCAATAATTAATTTAGAAAATAGGGAATTCCAAAAACAATAGAATATCCCATTAGTGGAATATTAGGTTGATCAATAAAGTTTAATTAACTTAATGAAAAGTGATGTAACTTTAAAAACTTTAAAGAACCATTTGACCTAATTAATCCAAAATGTCTCTTACATAATTGAATTTTGACTTGGGATGAATTAAGTGAAGTTGATGATTGTGTATGTTATATTTCCCTAATCATAGATACACTAATACATTTCATAATTTACAAACAATATGTGTATAAGCTTTTGGGTGTTGTGGTGACTTTGTGAATTATTTCTAGGAATCTATTATGATCATAATTTTGGCATGAAAGTGATAAGAATTTAGTGTCTAAAAATATGAACCTTATGTGAGTAAATATGAAAGGGGATGTGATTTAGAATTTTTGAACTTAAGGTATGAATTAGAACCTATATTGGTTGATGAGATTAGAGAAGTGAAACAATAAATATATTAAAATTATAATGGTAGTAATGTTGATCAATTGAGCACTACAAATGAAGTTTGTCAATCCCATATTACAAACATTTGTGAGCCTTTTTTCACTGATGAGTTTCCTTTGTGTGATATGGATTATGTTCTAATCTCATATTGTGATTTTTCATCTAAATTTAATGAAGAAAACCATGATAATTATTACATTCTTCTAGTTTAATTTAATCAGGATGATGTTTATTTTGTACCCATGAATGAAATAATTCCAAATGTTGACCCATATGAAAATATTTTGGATGAAATGTTTTATGTCTTACATTGTGCTATTTATTTTGAAGTAATGAGATAACAATATGTTAACCACACTATTAATGAATTCCTTTATGTTTATGGTGATCAAGAGACATTTGAGGCTTTCATTTTTGATCATAGTGAAGTTCAAGTTAATATGTCCTAAGACTATGAGGTTTTCATATTTGATTTCAGTGTGTTTTCCATATTTATGATTAATTCTAACCATTAATTTGATATAAAATGTTTTAATAATTTGAATTATAATGTGTAATAATTAAGTACAAATCTGAATGTAAAGGATTGTAATTGATTTGGAAATTTAAATTGATAAATATGAAAATTACAAAAAAGGATAATATACTCATCGTTATTCTAATCTATAGAGGACTGAGACTATAAGTAGTTGGTAGGGTAGGAATAAATTTAGATTTCATGATATTAAGATCAATATTTTGAGTTCTTATCTCCCTATCATGGTACCATCAAGTTTAGGTTATTATTTTATATTTATGTGTTCCAAGTTTGATGGTTTTGTCTACATGAATGTCACACTTATATTAAGGTATATCACAATGTGACTAATTTTATAATGAATGTATGTGCATATCAAAGATGATGATATACTAATAACACACAAGATATTTCAAATATTTTACACTTTAGGATCACACTTATGTAAAAATATACACATAATATTATATAAATCAAATTTGATAACATAATGGAACTTTTGTTCTTATTAAATTTCATAAAGATTTACATAACACTTCTCATTGCCAAAAAGGGTGATGAGAGTCTTGTTTGTATAAATATTGAATATCCTCATAAATATAGGTGGTTGCATTAATGAAAGTGGTTTCAATTTGAGGGCTAAAGTCCATTTTGGTCTGCAAATTGGACTTTAGTGTATTTTAACACATGGGTGTGAAAATTTGACTAAATTACATTTCCAAACACATTATTTTTTAAATAATAAAATAGAAAATCCTAGGAAATTTTATTACTAAGTAAACCTAATTCCTAACAGTGTAATTAGTAATTTACACTAACATCCCCCTTAATTTAAACTTAGGGAGGCTTCAAAAAAATTGAGGCTCAACCTTTGATATGGGTACCAAAAAATAATACTTGATGAGGTACCCATGAATAATATGATTAAGAAAGAATACATAGACTACCCCCCCCATTCCCCCTAGGATAACTTACTTCATCCCTATAAGTGCTTGAATATGAATATAATTGGACATTATGAGGATTTTAATGAATATGTGGGCCACCTACAAATCTATGTGATATAATTGAATATCAATGATGTGTTTGTGAATCAGCTATAA
Source organism: Torreya grandis (assembly GCA_037957365.1). Taxonomy (NCBI): domain Eukaryota; kingdom Viridiplantae; phylum Streptophyta; class Pinopsida; order Cupressales; family Taxaceae; genus Torreya; species Torreya grandis. The sequence continues at coordinate 1,659,239 of JARHVA010001661.1, read as the reverse complement.
AATATTATACATTTGGGCCTCAATATATTTGGTGCACTGATGATCCACATGATTGTGTTGATGATTAATTTTTTTGAGTCAACTAATCTACCCATTTTCCTTTCATGAATGCCAAATTATAATTATACTTGTCTAATTATAGGGACCTATGACTGAATAAATCAATTTCAAGACATGCAAAGATGTATTTTATATTTAAGAATATTTAATACTTAAAGTTATAGGAATCAAATATTTTATTTAAATTATACTCAATTACAAAAGATATATATTTCAATATTAGATTCAAATTTAGATTCAAATTATAACACATTATTTTTAGTCAAGTCAACATATTCACTATCTCATCAAAAACTTAGGTTATTTTACATATACTAGAGTTTGAACAAATGTTATCAATCCTATCTGACAGAGCAAAGTTTATGATTTTTTTTTTGTCTTTAAGGATTGAACACTTTAAGTTATTTATCAATATCTCAATTAATTTATTCTTTTTATCAAAATATATTTTTATGTTTCCTTTAAACCATGCCAAAAAATCAAAATAAGAGAAAATCAACACAAATAAAGAAAACAAGGAAAGTGAAAGAATAAAGGAAGAAAAAACACAAAATGTTATTAAAGTTAAATTATACTAAATAATTAATAAAATTTCAGCTAAAGAACTAATTAGAATAAAAATTAGTTAAAAAATTTGATATGAACTATGAGAATTTATGAATTAAAATATTAGAACAAAAACTAATATCAAAAAAAATAAAATTATTTAGGAAACTAATCTATGAAAGAGGTAAAAAAAACAATTAATAAATTAAGCATAAATTATAAAAGTATTAACTCATGTCATGTAAAAAGAAAATATTTTTTGAGAAACCATAAATATATCATGATTGATTACAAAAGAACCAATAAAAATATATTGTAGATTAAAGAAAACTCAACAATATGTCATACATTGTATGAAATATTATTTATTTTCATGAAAAGTACAAATTTTATTCTGTGTATAGGACCGTATTATTCTACAGTCATTAAAGAATTAATAATCTTGACCATTTTTAGATAATAAGTTTGTAAATAAATAATTAACCTATAATTACTTGAATTTACCAAACAAGACATCTCACCATTAGAAAAGTTGTGATTTGGTATTCCCAAAGACTTAAAATGGAAGAGAAACATAATATGAAATCTTGAATAAAGAGATCTTATACCTATATGCATTCTTTCTTCAACTTATGTATGTCAAGTCATTTTGAACATTCACTTAAGGTTCAATTATACTTTAAGTGATAACTACTTTTAGGTAACTTAAAAAAAATGGGTTAAACTTTATTAAAATTTAATAGACTTTATAAATTTAGTTTTAAAATTTTAAATCACTTTAAATAAAGTGATATTAATAAAAATAATCAAATAATTATTTATAAGGCCAACACATTTATTTTCTCATGGGTGGGTGCTTTCCTAATTTACTAATGACTTATTTAATCACTAACAAAAGTCATAATGCATGAAAATTATTATAAATGATTAAAATATAAGGAAGAAAACACTTTATGTCCTCTTAAATTTCATCCAAAATGATCAAAATTATCAACTCTTTTTCTACAAGAATAGTAAAATAATAATATCAAGTGAACACAATAATATTGAGGTTAAAAAACTGTAACTTCATATGCTAATATCATCATTTCATATATAATTTGATCAAAATTCCAAATAAAAAGGAAAAAATGAAAGCATGTTCTGAGTATAGTCATATCAAAATCTGATCAATTATCACCAAAATTAATACATACATAATACCATCAAACTCACTAGTATGATATTACTGTTGTTAATATGAAGAGCACTCTATTTGAAGAAATGAAAGCAAACCTTCTCTTCATCTAATACTATGGGATCCTCTCAGATTTTTGATGACTTTAAAGTGATAATAACCTTCAAAGAGGGTTAGTTACCTTGGATCTATCACCTAAACTAGTTTCTTGATTGGAAAATGGAGAGAAATTGACAATAATTCATGAAAACATGTAAAATAAGGTGATGCACCAATGTTTTGGACACTTATAATTGCATACGGCACACTATTAGACACTTTCAAACTTGAAAATATTACTTCACTCACTCTTTGATCAGCTTTCACATAAGTATTTCACAAAATGGCATGAACTAGATATCAATCTAGCATGGGAGGGTAGATCTCAGGTCTTTTCCACTTCTAAACCAATCAACAAACTATCTATGGCACTTAAAATTATTTTCAAGAGATACAAAACACTTCATGAAGGTGAGAAAACTTAGACATAGGTAAAGTAAATCAAATATTCACTTAACCGCATTAATGAATTCATATAACATTATTCAATTTAGCTTGTGAATGGAGAAATTTAGTCTTTTATTACATCAAATAGGTGTTATAGTACAAATCTTAGCATAGCTTTGGCATGCCAAAAGCATATGTCTCTCTTATTACAAGAAAAAAAGAATCTATATGTAGATAATGAGGAAGGAGGAGGGGACTAGCATGCAAACTAATCATCAATGCCCTCATAAGTAGCTCTAACTACCTCAAAATTGATTTTTCATTGAAAATGCATGAAAAATTCTAATTCTCATGAGATTTCACATGAATAAGGTCTTCAAAGCATAATAAGAGTGTAAGATCCTTTTGAGGAGCTTATTTTTCATGTTGATGGAGTCAATCACACCTATTTTAGTGGAAAAGTCACCATTTGAAACCCTCAAAGTCATCCTTTATTCTCTCTCCAAGGATATAAGGTAGTTTCATGAATAATTATTCTCATAAATTCCTCTTGAATGAGTTTTTTGAAGTTTGAATCAGCATTAGTCTTAGTTCTCCTTGAAAGTGCATGTATAAAGACCTTATTTGGTGTTGGAATCCTCTTGGATTCTTCAAGTCAATAAGAGATTGTCTTTTATTCATTTGAACATCATGGGCATCACCATTGGAGACCTGTAGAACTAACACAAGGGTCAAAAATAAACATATACCTACATTTTGTCCTTGGTGCCTTTGATGTCTCCTATATTTAGTGAAGAAACCATGAACACTATATCTTTAAATACTCTATCCTCGATGATGTTTATTTAATTCTAAAATATGACCATTGTCTCTTTGGACACATGTCTTCATCTCATACCCTATATAAATTTTATCAAATTTTCTCCCTCGATCTCCTTGGGAGTCTCCTAGCCTTGACTTTTAATGTTGGTCATAGATATTTGATCTAGGATTTTGAGGTTATGACACTTGACATCCCCACATGCCTTTTGTGTACCCTATTGTCAGTTTCCATGTAGTTAACAGTCTTACACCATATGGTGGCCTTGCATGAAATCTAGGATTATTGACTTATTGACTCGATTCACATCATCAATCTCCATATGCATTATTTAATGCATGTTATTGATCTTTGATCCATATGGTTAAATGTGCACCATTGATCCACTAAACATATGATCAAATGTGGGCCATTTATTTGATATAGATTCATTGTGGTTGTGACGCATGTCACCATCACATTCAATATTAGGATCATTTGACCTATTGACTTCATGCTCATTATTAGATCTTCCTTTGCATGATTGAACACACATCATAGATATATCTTGAATTCTTGACTTTGGTCTTTAACATAGATCATTGATTAGAATTTATACATAGAATACACACTATTGATCTTGATCTGGGGAACTTTAACTTATGACTTTGGGTGATCACCTATGTGTCATTGATCCTTGACCTGATTAAGTAAGGATTCAACACTTGGTATCCTTATGATGGTTTTATTTTTGGATCCAAATGGTTATTTTTGATATCTTTAAATTGACATCCCCTGGCATGTCCCACACTATTAGATCATTTTTAAAGGCATATATCTTGGGATAGGAAACACACCAAAACACCAAAATTGTAGAGAATATTCATGGTAAAAAATACATCATTTACATGTAATCCTTTAACTTTGGTTGACTTCTAAATTACACATATTAAACACATAACCAAACTAACCTATTAATCATTTCTTCTAATGATCATTTTAAATAATTCCCAAGACTAACTACTAACTCACAAGACAAACTGGCATGATATGCAAAGTTTCAAATGGTAGGGGTGAAAATTTGGCCTTTGATCTCAAAATTATCAAAATTTTTGTGACTCAACTGGGAAGCATGCCTAATATGCTTGAGAATTATACCATTTACATTACTTTTAGACTCATAAAATAATGACAAATATAATCCATGACTACAATTAGCCTTTTTTAATTGAAAATAAGAGCACCTATTCCTCTGAAACAAGGAAAGAAACACACAAAACAAGGAAACTAACTAACAAAATAAATGTACAAACAAATCACTTATTTGAGGCAAGACATAAACAAAATAATATAACAAACCATGATAAATCATGATCCACCTAGATCAAAAGGGAAATTCATGAACTCACTCATTCTAAGAGATGGTACAAGTTGCAAAGTAGGGTGTTTATTGAACATGACCTTTGATGAGCCACTCTTATTGCCTACCAACTCTCTTAACATATCCTCAAATGAGTCATCAATAGCAAACCAGTCACCAACAAAGACAAAATTATCTTGTAATTCAAAATATTTTTCATACTACTTGTCAATAACAACCTTTTCAAGTGATATCTCATCTATGCATTGTCCTTGAGTGACCTCATCCTTCTTATCAACTACTTCAAATTCATCAAGCTCTTCAAGGAGCTTTAAATATTCAACCCAAGTTGCATCATAATATTGAATGAGTGATTCTTGATCATAATTCTCACAAACATGCTCTCTAATGGGAAAAATATCCATACAAAGCTCTTCAATCTCTTGTAGAAATTCAACATAAGTTTCCAATCATCCTTATATTACTCATTTTGATCAATTTAAATAAGATTAACTTGTAAGGTATTTTTATCCTTCTCAAATGGATATATCTCAAACTCATTTATGAATTTATCTTGTACTATCTCATCAAGTTCTTCCACATTGAAACTATCCTTATCATTCTCAACTACAACCTCATTCTCACTTACAACCTCAAGTGAAGTATTAATAAGAAATTTTTCCTCATACACACTTGAAGCATTCTCTTCTCACTCTGTAAGAACTTGTCTTGTAGCTACAACCTCTTTCTCTATCCTCCATAGAATAGGCTCCTCTTGAGGAAGGGAGATGATGGGAAAGTGATGAAATTCATTTATTTGAGAGGTAATATGAATCATGAAAGGTTTATCATGATTATATTTTAGGATCTTGAGGGAAATGGAATAATTTATGGATTCTTGGAGAGGACGGAAAGAGAAACTATTTTAGACCTCTACATTCTATTCCTTCCACTTGGGCATCACCTCATCAAAGTTTGAAACCTCTTTGTCCTTATGGATAGCTTGAACCTAAGGTACAAGTAAGAAAGAAGCATAAATACAAGAAGGTTTAGTCTCTTGAATAGGCATATGAGTTTACTCTTGATTCCAACTAGGAGGATCCCTTAGCACACATTGAGCATGGTTAAGAACTTCATGACAATAAGGAACATAAGAAGACTAGTAAGGAATACAAGAGGGTCTTTGAGATAACTAGTTCGACTCAATTTTCCACCTCTCTAGCCTCCATCTTCTCTAATATAAGATTACACAACTCATTCCTCTCTTATAAATCATTTGACACATTTTTAAATAGACCATTCACTTCCTCATACTAAGAGTTTGAACAAACTTTTCTTGCATATTTTCATATTTTGAGATCTATCTCATCCATTCTTTATTGGAAACAATGATGCTCATATGCAACATTATATCCACATGGGAAAGGTGAAATATAGTCATGAGACTGATATAGTTCACAAAGAAGGTAAGATTCATGCTCTTGATAATAAGGATCATGAGAAACTTGATAAGGCTCATCATAACTTTGATAAAACTATTGGTAAGGATGATTAAGCTCATAAAAAGGCTCATATGAATCATGAAAATAATGGTATGATCCATCATAGGGATAATAAGGATGTATAACATAGTTTTCCTCATACACAACCATGAAAACAACATCAGAATAGTGCAAATGAAAATAGAGTTACTTAGAAACTATGCCTAGATTGTTAGAAGTAATTGCTTGAGCTTATAATGACCAAATAATTCATGAAAAACACTACTACAACTATAATTTCACCAAGACTAGATCTAATGCAGTCCCACCAGGTGTGTCAAAAGTTGTTATTAGTCTAAAGATCACCGTATTTGAATAAATACAAGCAAACCTTCTCTCTAGCTAATCTAATGGGATCCTCTTAGAATGTGTGTGACTCTAAAGTGAGAAGAACCTCTAGAAAGGGTTGGTTCCCTTGGATCTATCACATAAACTAATGTTTTCTTGGAAAAGGGAGAGAAATTGATAAATATTCATGAAAACATGTAAAATAAGGTGATGGACCAATGTTTTAGACACTTATAATTTCACATGACACACTATCAGACACTTTCAAACCTAAAAATATCACTTTAATCACTCTTTGATCAGCTTTCACATAAGTATTTCACAAAAAAACATGAACTAGCTATCATTCTAGCATGGGAGGGTAGATCTGAGGTCTTTTCTACTTCCAAACCAATCAACAAACTATCTATGACACTTAAAATGACATGTGAGAGATACAAAACACTTCATGAAGGTGAGAAAACTCAGACAAAGGCAAACTAAATCAGACATTCACTTAGCCACATCAATGAATTCATTGAACACACTTCAATTCAGTTTGTGAATGGAGGAATTTAGTCTTTTATTGCACCAAATAGGTGTTGGAGTAAAAATATTGGCATAGCCTAGGCATGCCTAAATCATATTCCTTTACTTAAATTTTATGTGTCATTGTCCTTTAATTGACTTACATTTCATTTATCTACTTACATTTGATATTATTAATATCACTTACATTTATTGTGCATCTTATGTTTGATTTAGATTTGTTATATTTATCTACATTTGATGTATTTCTTACAATATTATTGTGCATCTCTTGTTTGTTGGATTTATATATCAAATTACTTTAGTGTCATTTTTACATTGTGTGTGTGTGTGTGTGTGTGTGTGTGTGTGTGTGTGTGTGTGTGTGTGTGTGTGTGTGTGTGTGTGTGTGTGTGTGTGTGTGTGTGTGTGTGTGTGTGTGTGTATTTGTTTATGTGTGTGAATGATCATATTGGTAATAAAAAAATGGAATATATGAGATAAAACATTAAATTATGATATTACATATAACCATGCTATAATTTTATATATACTATGTTTCAGATCAATGTTTCCATTGTATAGAAAAATGTGAAAATCAATTATGTATGTAGATCAAATTCTTTCTACATCTCATATACATCCAAGTAAAAATACATATATACATAAAAGGTTATTGTCCATCTTCATCCTTAGGTGGGGGAGAGGCCACATAGTACTAAGATATTGTATCTCTAGCCTATATAAGAGATCTTGCTAAAATATTGATCCTAGAATGTAATCTTTTGGCCTCTCCCTTTGCTCAAGCTACCCATTCCTATAGCATAGAAATATAAGCCATCATTTTTCTCTCTCTATCTTCTCCCACTACTATCATATTCATATGTATTCTCCTCTTTATTTCTTGATCCATATGCATTATAGCTACATGTTTCCAAGTTGTAGCCTCTCCACTTTTCAATACCACCTTTAAATTAGAAGGAATATGAACCTAGCCCCACAACTATAGTGTTGTTTTATCATAATTTTTAATTAATTAATATATTAACAATAATTAAGATACAATGCATATAAGGATAACAAATTCTTTAAATAACTTGTAACTAGCAAAATGAAATTAAAAGTATTAAATTTTTCAAATCTTTAATAAATGAAAATAATTGAATATCATCAAATTTTTCAAAGCTCGAATGAATGAAAATAACTAGCTATGGAAAACACAAAGAGAAAAAATAATACTTAATTAATTGTTTCTTGTATGTTGACTATGTGTAACTAAAAGAATGATGAAATGATCAACACAGATTTGATTATGTGCATCAAATTAAAATAAGTGTTGTCACTAATCTATGATAGAATTGACTATAAAATAATAGGATTAACTACCACTATTTTCTTTTGTGGGTTGATCTTGATCTCTATGAGAAAATAGAAATTTGACAACACATTTACCTACATCTATTTGAAATTCACCTGTGTATGGAAAGTTTATCTTAAGGTATGCATGGATGAAATTAAAATGACTTATTCAAAGTTGAAATCATAATAGATATTTCAATAGCTAAAAATAAATCCCACATATTTATCCTAGAGTGTTTTTTTTTATAATAGTGCTCATTTTTTCACATGTTCGCATCCAGTGACTTCCCTAGAGGCTAATTCTAGTGATCATTATCAAATTTAAAAATAACAGGGAAAAAATTTTCATTATTTAATTTAATAAGTTTGCTTCAATAGTGTATTTTTCAAATGATTACCAAGTGATAGAATAGGTAACTTAGATGTGCCTTTAGAATAATACAAAAGGGTGATAGCTCACACTACCTATCCTAAAACTATGTACCAATTTATAATTTATAGTTTTAATTTGAACAAGATCCAATTTTAAGGGACAAAATTAGATTGACCCTTGATTTTGTCTTGTACAGTTTGATTTTGTCATGGGAAGGGTAACATTTGATTTTATAAATTTGAATGTTCATAAAAATATTTAAAGAGGATTTTATAAATTAATAACATTTGTTTGGGTGTAAACAAAAACACATAGAGGGATAAGTCCATACAATTACTTAAGATATAAAGACATGGTGAAATAGGGTTAAATTAAGTGTGTAAATCACTTAAGGTAAAATTGGGCCACAACAAACATTATCAAGTATTCATGACCAAATTTGACTATATACATTTTCTCCCCTTTAATATGTGTGTGTGTGTGTGTGTGTGTGTGTGTGTGTGTGTGTGTGTGTGTGTGTGTGTGTGTGTGTGTGTGTGTAAAACACAACTTTTCATTTGGGAGAAATATCCAATCATGCAAGGTGTTCCATACAAAATCCTACAATTATGCAGAAGTATTTAATGTCCATATGTGAAATTAAAAATTGAAATGTAACTTCAATTTAAAAATATTTTGGAAGAATAATGAAAGAGTACACTTGTATGTGTGAAACCAATGTTTTTCTAGTAACATTGTTTGAATATGATGCTTCCTTGAAACATTGGATAATTGGAGCTTCCTGTGAAACACTTGGAGAGTTTGGTTACTTTTTGTAACCATGGAAAACTAAGCATGATCAAGCCCTAATTTGGATCAAACATGAATATAAAATAGATCCAATTGAGGAATGCATAAACCTTAATTTGCATTGTTGGTATTTATAACCCCAAGATGGAAATTGGTTGAAATACATAATGGATTCATGAGTTATAATGTTAGAGGGCATTAAATCTCCAAGTTATGCACTGTGCACTTTAATTGAAGAAACAATTATAGAGATTCAATTTTTTATTTGTTCCCTAGTTCCTAAATGCATGATCAAAAGAGAATGGATGACATCCATTATCCTACCATGGTCATAGATAAAAATTAATATTAAAATCATGACATGAATATGTATTATGCCTCTTAAATTTGAAAGAATCGTATGGTGTGCATGAATTTGTATGTTGCCCCCATGTAATAAATGTAAAATATGTAATTGTATGTAGATATACAAAATTTTATTTTATTAAAAATCTTGTATGCATATGCCCATGCAATGCACCCAAAATGTATGAATCTATAATTTTTTATTGTAATGTGAATGCATATGCATGGCATATTCCCCATAATATGTGCCAATAATTGAATTTAGAATCATTATGAATTTTTTGAAACTATATTTTGTACCCAAAATTGATTGTCTCTCATAGAGTTCTATCTCTATTTGAAAATCCCACTGAAATGCCTCCCTTTTGAAGTGAGAGATGCATCATGGAAGTCACTCATCTCAAAATAAAATTTAATTAAATCATGCATATCAAAATATAATCATTTAATATTGTAGAATATGTTAAAATATATGTCATCATACTAATATATGTACAATTTAAAGCATGTATGTAACATATGAGGCAAGGCCTAAAGTGTGGAATCTATATGTATCAAAGAAGCTCATAGTATTATTTTTAATATGATAATTATATGCATAGTTAGTGAATGATATGGATCTTGGAACTTATTAAATTTAAAAATATAAACAAGTACACAAACATAACAAGTTCAATGCCATATAATAAGTCTAATGGAAATATATAATGGACATGTTTAAAAGTCATATAAGCAAATATTTCACATACAAGGCCACGGGCCACACAAAAAGAACATTAATAATGTTACACATAAGGGACATGTTCAACTATTACACACAACATAGGGCCAAAGTCTAAAAGCAATGAACACATTTAAATGTCATAGATACCAAACAAAGATATCATAGAGATGTTGAATAAACTTGCACATGAGGTCCAAGTGCCATACACAATAGACAAGAAAAGTCTAATATATTATGTAAAATAAATAGCATCAATGGAACATGTCTACACCATGTATATGTAATGTGATCATATCCATAAAATAACATATCCATGTGCATAATGTAAGATGAATATTTTAGTAGGACATTTTTAAAGATAATATATCTTAGAATAGGAGTTATAAAATGGTGACACCTATATATATTATAACCTTTAGATAAGATGATCCTACATGTAATGGCCATTAGGTAGAGGAAGTTATAAAATATAAGTCCTTATAAAAAAATTATGTCTTACATAATTGTTAGAGTATAATTCTCATGATTGCTAGATTTTAGCTAGAATTTTTGTCTTTTTCCTGGTTTTGTCCTATTTGGGGATTTATCACACATTGCTTAGTTAGGATTCATTATTATTTCTCATTGCTTATGTAAGGGTTATCCATTGTATTCTAAATTATTTTTCTAAATAATAATTTATTTTGTTCACAATTGGTTTATTCTTTATGTGTATGTTGAAGTACTCATGGCTATGGTAATGGTGTGTTAGAGAGATCTTGGTTGAAGAGTTTTGTGAAATATTTCATGGTATCAGAGTAGTCTCATTGAGCCATTACTTAGATTATCTTGTTTATCATTTTTTTGGTCCATACATTTTTTTAAGCCCCTATTTGTCATTTTGGGCTTTGTCATACAATTTGTATACTCCTTGTTAAAATATCATATCTATGTTTATTTTTTAATTTCTATCAAAAAATTTGATCTTTCTTGTTTATCATGTTTTTTCTCTTATTCAACCTTAGATCTACTTTATGGAGGCTATACATTTAGGGTTCACATAGAATTTGAACTTTTTTTTAATTGAAGCTTATGTAGTTTTTTGGTTATTGATGCATTCTAGTATCATGGACATAATTCACATGTCATGCCATCATTAGATCTGATTTGGAAATTTTCATCCATTAATCAAGTGGTTCTTCTTTTATGTATGTGTTGAGGTTTTTATAGGCAGATTTAGTTCTATCCTCCATACAATCTAATATCCAAAAATGCCTGCATACTACTATAATATATCCAACCCACATCTCATATACATGGCCTGCATATTTCCAAAACTCCTTATTATCCATCTTCCAATACCCTACTCAGCCTCTATTATTAGTTTTTTTCACTTACTTGGCCATTGGTTAGCTTTTTAAGGTTTGGAGTTGTTATGTGTCTAGCTTGGTGCTATCCCACAAAAATTGTGGTCAATTTTTTAACATTGATATAATAGGCCTGATAGTGACTATAGTAGGCTTGTCAAGGACATTAGATGGATAAGAGATTTTAAAGTAAGCCATGGGTGTTGTTGGAGGACATAAAGACCATTTGGAGTTTAAGATGTAGGTGACCAAGCTATAAGACTTTAATGAGCCATGAGGAGAGAGGAGCCTATAGAATAAAGGCATAAGTGTTAAATGGACTAAGTATTATCTCATTTGAGACCGACTCAAGGTTTGAGATTACTTTGAAACCTCCAAAAAGCTCACTCATCCTTAAGTCTACCAATATCTACCCATGATTCCACCTAGTCTCTCCACACACCTACATATAGTTTGCCAAAGTGTCTTTGGTGCTCCTGGCATGCCATTTATCTTGACATTGGGGGGGATTGAAATGTGTGTTTGGATCAAAGTCTCCAAATGGTAAAATATACATATAAATCAACCACCTATTCCAAGTTTTAATGATTTTTTATTCAAATCTCACTTTTTTATATTATAAAATATTGTTAAAAGACTTTGGGTGGGGAAAAAATTGTTTGGAGGGTTTTCATTTTGACCATGTGGAAGAACTTATTCTCACATGTGATAAAGGAGGTAGATGTTGTGTTAAATGAGGAGGTGGATATTTTTAGTGAGATTAATTAATCCATGGTAGGGTAATTTCCTTTTAAAGGAATTATTTTTTGATTTTTTTTAATAAAAAATAATATATTTTGATGTGGAAATCCTTGTAAAAGTTAAGATGTTGGGTTATTTTTTTAATTTTGTTGACTTGAAGAGGTTGGTAGTTCTATTTTGATTCCAATAAGTAGTTGTAAAGCTACCTTACCCCTTGTTTGGTCAATTTTTTTGAAATTTTTAGTGCAATTTTATTAAATAGGTCATTAACGATGGGAAATATTATTATCCATAACTTTTGGCTGGTAACTCATATTTGAGTGACACTTTTTTCAAAAAGTGATTTTTTCTATGTATGGGATTTATTGTAATCACACTGATTTATAAAGTGCCATGAGGAGGGTTTACTAAGTCAACCTTTTCCACCTTCATGTGTTTGTGTGCTCTATTCTAGGCACCTTTTCACCTATTCAGTTGCTTGTCTCTTTCATCATCACTAGATCCATCCTCTTTTAGATATTTTATCTATATTTTAGACACTATTTTTTTGATAGTTGACAATCTCCCAAAACTTAAAGTGTATCTATTTTTTTGAATCCTAGTGTCATACTGTCTTTTCTGATAGTTTGATAGTCTCTTTTAGGGTGATATAGATATATTCTAGTGCATACAATGTCATCTTGTTTGATGCTTGAGTAGTGGATTTGGACCACTCCTACAGATTTTTTTCCTCCACTCCACCCATTTAGCATTATGAGGAGGGTGTGATATATATCCTAGTTCTTTGGGTGTTAAACATCCCTTACACATGTAATACTCTTTTATAATTTCATCATCACTAATAGTCTTCTTTATTGAAGTTATTCTAGTAAAGTCCAGTATTAATTATTTTTGTGATCGAGTGGTGGATTTGGACCACTCACGTAGATTGATTTATTTTGTGACTTGTGAGTACTTGGAGTGTGGACTGCTTTAGCATCATATTTGAGGGGGGTTTAGCTCTCTCTTCTTCTTTTCTCTCTTTTGGGTGGGATTTTTTCCTATGGGTTTTCTCTTTTTTCTCCACTATATGAGAGTTATATGTATATGTTACACTTTTTTGAGTGTTTTCTAGATTTATCCTTTGTACATGGGTAGCTTATTCATGCACTTTATTTGTCAAAACCTATATGAATATTTTTTACTTGACTCCATGGCCTTCTTGGTGGTTATTATAATGACACTAGTGTGGTATTATAATGACACTAGTGTGGCATCCCCACCAATGACACCATTTAGGTAGCCCCACCATGATTTGTGCTCACTTCACACCATCAAACAATGCTTCCTTGAGTGTTCAAACAATGCTTCCTTGAGTTTATCATTCTACATATTATTTTAGAGGATAGTGTTCATGTTCAGTGATCTTTGTATTCATCACCATTCCTAATTTCACTTGACAATTACAATAAATCAACATCCATGCAGTCTAGTAAGATGGATTGGCATCCATTGGGATACATGGATTCACACTGCATCCTTTATTGTTATCCCCCAAATTCACTTGGGGGAGGGTGTTAGATTATAAGTCTCATGTTTTCTAGGTTTTAGATAGGATTTTCATCTTTTTCCTAGTTTTTGACTATGTGGGGATTTATCCCACATTATTTAGTTAGGTTTGCTTCTTGTTTATCCTTTATTAATTAATCAAGGGATATTAATTTTATTCTAAATGATTTTTTTGAATAACAATGGGTTTTGTTCATAGTTAGTTTATTCCTTGTGTGTATGATTAAGTACTCATGGTTGTTGTAATGGTGTGTTGGAGAGATCTTGGTTGAAGAGTGTTGTGAACTCTTTCAAAAACACTCATAAATACCATTAAAATACATGTGTGATATAAAAATATTATTATATCTATTAATAATGAGATAAATAATGTATTTAAATGATGTAAAATAGATGTCTAATCATGATCATGTCCTAATTTTTAGATTTTTGGATTTTTATAGTATTTTGAATGTTTTTATATTTTTGAAAATTTTGATTTTTTATTTTTTTATAAATTTTTAAACAAGCACAAAATATATTAGTGGATGAAACATGGGTTCAAAACTAAAATAAATGGAAAGGATTTGAACAATTTGTAACATGTCAATGTAAAATATGCATTGAATATGATGTCATAGCCATGTATGAACAAGATACTCCCATTATATATATAAAGCCTAGCTAAAAGGCATGTAAGGGATATAATTAAGGATGTGTAATAATTAATGTACATCATCATCTCATAAAATATACACTTTTAAAGGTATGTAACACACATGCATGATAAATATAACACGTAAAATTAATATTTTTCATCAATAATATTGTTTTGTAAACTAAAACTGAGTATCATATCAAAAAATTGGATATATTAAGGCTCTATTTTTCTTATAATATGATTTTACTATGTAAAAGGATAGTATATTAATTATTTTTTGTCGATACTATTTGTGATGGAAAAGTATAGTCTACTAAGTTTAGACTATGAAATAGCATGTTAAATGGAAAAAGGAAGCAGTAAGAGTTCAAAATTTTAGACTATTCATATTGGGGAAGGTGAAAAATAAGAGACAAGAGGCCAAAAATACATAAAGAGCCAAGGAATAAAATATTTATTGAATCGATCACATGTAATTAGGTAGAATAATAACATGATAAATAAATCAAGGAGATATGTGCAATTAATTTTTTCTTTGTTGATTATTTAATGATTTTGAATTTTTAATAAAATTGAAAATTTCAAATTAATAACTAATGATCCCATAAATAAGGGATTCATAATAATTATATATAATAATTTGTGGAAATATCACCTTTCATGAATGAAAAGTGATAGATGTACATGACTCAAAATCATAAAATGCATCAGGTATCTAGATCACTATTCATGTAATTCTGTGTGGGAGAAGTAGCTCTAGGAAATGTTTAAGGGGTTGAAATCCAATTAGGATTAATATAAGGTTATTTCAAATGTTCTTATTGTGGAACATGTTAAGCTTTGTGTATCACCAATTTAGAGGTGTTACATGGGATGATGATTTTTATGAACTTTGTATCTTTTTTTGATATGATACTTGTTTTTGTCTTGTTTTTTTTTATAATTTTACATTTTTTTATGATTTGGTTGTGTATAAATATTTTGCATAAGTGAAAAAAATAAAAAGTGATTTTATCTTATATATATATAAGATAAAATCACTTTTTATTTTTTTCACTTATGCAAAATATTTATACACAACCAAATCATAAAAAAATGTAAAATTATAAAAAAAAACAAGACAAAAACAAGTATCATATCAAAAAAAGATACGAAGTTAATAAAAATCATATATATATATATATATATATATATATATATATATATATATATATATATATATATATATATATATATATATATATATATATATATATACCTCTTCCTCACTATCCACCACCAATATATATATATATATAATTTTTGGTGGTGGATAGGGAGGAAGAGGTACCATATATTGTAGATGGTACTTTATATGATTCTTGAAACTATGACCACTTAGTTGTAATGAATATACTTTAGGAATATATGTACCATGTAAGGAATAACATAGACCTTCAATAACCAAGGGAATATTAATATCATATCAAATACCTTATTTTATGGTATAAATAGAAAAGGAGTGGATAATATAGCAAGACCCACCTAAAGAGACAACATAGTGTATCCTAAAGTAGTTTTTTATTTCCCATTAAATGTCTTGACAATTTTAAATGTTGTTTGTATGTCATGTTGTGTGTAAACCAAATAATATATTGATGCCATTATACATGCATTCACACTTGATCCATTATCAACTAATATACCATGAATTAATTGTTGAATAATGTATGCTCATATACATAAGGCATGAAAATCAGAATCATCATCCACTATCTTACTATCATGAAAGGTATTCATAGGATGTGGTTGAGAGGTTTGAGTAATTGTAATATTAATTCCATATAATGGATGATCATAAGACTCAAGAGGTTGGTGTGTATTATAGGTATGATTCACTGATGATTTATCCTTATTTGTTTCATGATTTCAAAATGGCTCACTGAAAATATTCAACCTAATATTTTCATTTTGTGAGGTTTAGTTTCCTCTAGGAGTGCATAAATCTATGACATTATTATCAATAAGATATTTAATGTGGTGTTTGATCCTATAGCATATATTTTTATATAAACCATTACATCTATGATAATCACAATATGTATTTTTATCAAATTATTTATTTTTAGGTCTACTCATATCAACTCTAGTGATTGAGATAGAGTAATGAGATTACACTTGAGTAACTTTTGTAGAAATTTATGAGGTGGATGTGATAGTCTATAAAATTACCTTATTGGTTTTTTTATAGAATAATTTTTTTTGGAGGTTGAGTGTTAGAATGGGTAAGGGGAAATGAGGTGTAAGGAGTAGTCAAATATTGACTAGTAAGGAAGATTCAAAATAGAATGTGATGAGTCATGATGAGTCATTTGAAATCATTTATAGGCATGTGTACAAGAAACAATAATTAGGCCATTTATGTGAATAGAAATATATATTATGGTTTCATATATATTATTATCTATTTCATTTATGGTTTCCATTATTTATTGTTTAGCTTTCAAATCTATTATGTATTGTTAGAAGCTTGAAAATATAGTTTTCTACTCCATGTGTGTTGAAGGCCTTATATGAGTTTATTTGTTCCTGTTGACCCCATGAGTGTATTGTCAATTAAATAGACCATGAAGGTACCTTTAACCTTTGATTGATCCTACAATCTACCAATTTTACACTAATTTATTAAACTATCTAAAAATCTACCTCATCATCTATGACCTTCAATGTGTCCCTCATGCAACTATACTAATTAACCCATACCCTTTTGAAGCAAGATTGACAAGATACATTAACCAAATTTTTGTTATGAAATCTCATGAACAAAACCATAACTTTTCAATAAATTAGAATTCATAATTTGAAACTCCAAATATTTATCCAACCTTTACATTTTAGACTAATTGAAATTAACTAGACTCTTCATAAGCAATATAAAAATACTAGGGATAGAAGGATAGATAATGGTGTAGGGATATACCTACACTGACTAAAAGGACCACTATAATATAATTTAAAATATGATGAAACACTAAACAAGGGTGGTGTCAATATAACCTACACACACCAATGATCAGTGATGATCAATAATGCCCAAACCAAAAAAACCCCAGAATAACACACTTATCTATAGTGTTGGGTATGGATCTAGGTCACCAAAACTATAAATTATAATTGGTTGGAAACATGTATAAAGTATATGAATTTTTATATTATTTTGGATGTATATGACCTTGTAATAATATGAAATAGAGTATATAATACATAGATTCTTTTCTTGTGGCATATTGAAAGACTGTAATGTAAAGAGACAATGCTCTATAATGCTCTGTATATAATACTTAGAGGTAATGAAAGATGGTTTTGATGTGTGTTAAATATTATTTAAATAGTTATATTATGGTTTTATTATGAATATTTTATCTATGTTCATTGTGTAGTGAGTAATTTTTTTGCCTTTAAATCTATAATTCATTATAGTTATACCACCTATTTTTGTGTTATTTCTATGTTTTCATGTAATAGTGCACTTACATATTTAATCAATGTTATGTAAGTCTAAATTATTGGATTATGGTTATCTTTGCTCTCTATTGTGCAAGTTATCCTTATAATTAACATATTATATAGTTTTATAGGAACCTCTACTAACAATGGTGCAATGAGTATGAAACCCATTTAAATGAAATATGATTAAATGGTTGCCAAGACAAAGGGATATAGAGAGATGGTTAGATGAAAAAATACAATTTTTTTTAAAGAAGTAAGAAGAGTCAAAATAACTATGAAGGATATTATCTAAGAGCATATCTATGGTGAAATCTATGAAATATATTGGTGTGATTTGCTTGGATTGTCAGCCTCATGGCTATCTAGGTTGGAATATTATTGCTTCAGCCTAAGGAGGACAAGGTTTATACTTTAGACATAAGAGAATTTAGATAGATTGTACAACCTAGATATAGATTGGACCTGAATAATAGACTATTAGATGAGGACTATATTTTATGGTTATATTAACAAATTCATAATGCAAAGATACATACCTTTTCAAGTTTCAAAAGATCAGTTTGTCTAAGGAATTAGGGGGAAATTTTTGTAGTGACTACTTACTATAATTTATATGTTGGTTGTATAAAATGCCATGGTGCCTACACTAGCCAACATGGATTAGTTTATTTGATTACCATAAGGGTACATGCATGATAGAAGTGAAATATGAGGATCTAATTAAAATAAAATTGAATTTGATCCCATAAAATAAAAGGCAAAATGACTCAAATCAAGAAGAATATTACTACATTAGAATGAGAACTAAGATAATAGAGATGGTAGAATAGAATAAAAAATCTAGAATTAACTATAGATATGATTAAAGGTAGGGGAAAAAGTGATAGAGTTGGAAAGGAAAAAATATGCTAAATATGGAAATATATTGAGAGAAGATACATAAATCAAAGAGTGTGTAGAGTATGTATAAGGGCACAATAAAGATAAATAAGTAGATATAAATGATATGGATATACTTTATCATGAAGGAGAAGGCAAGATAGCAGTGGAACAATTAGAAGGTAGAGGTAAATCATAGTTAATGAAAGCATTTTTATCTAGACCTAGGAAAGAAAGTTCCTAGGAAGAAGTTAAGGTTCAAATGCAAAAATATCACAGGTTCATGTTTAAAATTAGAATAAATACAAACTATAATTCATTCATTTCAAGATTATGTATTCCCATAACCCAATTTATTATTAGAAATAAGAATAAGTGTAGGATAAGCAGTAGCTAAGTGGATGATACATATTGGTTTGATTCCTTTATAGACAAATTTGGAAATTTAAGTGAAAAAACAATGCAAGCAATAAATAGGAAGAAAATATAAGTATAATTCATTTTTAAGACACCTAAAAACTCTAGTGCATAGTCAATATTGTAGAGTCAATAATGCATAGACACTAGTACACAATTAATTTCAGTCACATTTTCCAATGTTTATCAACTCATGGTAGTAACTAAAAGTGTACCAACCATGGAACTCAATGCAAGTATGTTTATTTATTTAATGATGTATGATGGATCTAGAGAAATATTTGGTAACTTGAAATATGAAATGGAATGTTAAAGGGATAACATAAGATAATGTTAATAAATACAAAATCGTAGGGGATTTATTATAACAATCCTTAGAGTTAATTTTTTAAATGAATGTAAATGTTTTAGACTTTATGTAACTTAAAAGTCTATCGATATAAAAGTGTAAATTGAAAAAATGTACAATTCAAACTATTCAAGAATTAAAGGAAGATTCAGAATTTTTTTGGAGAATCATTTGTAGTATATGATAAAAGATTTTAGATGTCATAAACAAAATTAAATTCATTCTAGAGAATAAAGATAAGGCTACTTGGTTCATCTAAGGTCTGTAATCATGAATTAGATCTGTTATTTCATATACCTAGTATCAAAGCAAATTTGATGCTCGATCTACTACTTTGTGAGTGGATAAAATAAAGGATTATGAGGATATTCCCTTAGTTTATTCTTAATTTGAGGCAAATATAGATGAATTCATGAGAATAATGGATGATATGCAAAAAAATTATAATCCTAAACTAAGCTCATGGTGCATAGAATGAAAATAGGAAGGACATGACAGAAATGATTGTCCTCAGATTAATAATGAGTTTTATGAGATATGTAGGGTAATGGGGCATGACTTCCAAGTGCCATATTTTATAGAATTGCATACAAAAATCACAGGATCTATTTTTCAATTTTTGTAATTCTACTAACCATGATGAAAATAATTGCCAAAAATTACAAGAGTTAAAGGAATATATTACTAAGAATGTCTTCATAGTTGTATCATAGAAAATACTAACGATGAAGTAAGTTATTCTAGGAATAGAAGTGGATATGACCATTATGACTCAAGGTATTCCCAAATGGATGCCTTCATCATCCTATTATCAACTGCAGGGTCTGGTAAGTTATAATAACACATCATCTCCTTCATATAAATATTTTGGTTAGTATCAAAAATTATGGACCAATAAGAATCTTCATCAACAATAGTTAAATTGGGCTCTGAGTTCCCATTAATACCAATATGGGGGATAGATGCACAAAAAAAACTATAAGGAGGGTATGTTATCCAATAGACACAAGATTGGGGATATCAATAAAATAGAGGTGTCTATAGAGGAAGTTATAATATCATGGGGGATATCAAGGAGGCTGTAATAATGATAATCATCAAACTTGACCACCTATGCAATGTTATTTATGTGGAGCATACAATCATTATACAAGGAATTCACCTATCAATCATAGAGATAATTCTACTATGTATACTATAAATTTGTAGGTCAACATCAAATAGAATATTGTCCAAATCTTGAGAAAAAAATAAGGAAAGGCTAGTGTGCAGCAGAATCATGATCTATGTGAAACCAAAATAGAATGTGTTTGTACAAGCAGTCACCAAGCAATAGAGATAATAACAAGGGTTACCATAATTATAAATGACATAGGATTAGAGTATTGGAAAATTAAAATGGGACAAATATCTTACTACTAAAAAGAATTTGATGTACCAAGATATGTAGGTATTATAAGAGATCTAAAAACAACTAATTTTTTAAGGTGATAATACAGTGATTGATACTCAAATGTATAGATAAATTGTAATAATCATGAGATAGAAGTGTGTTGTGACTATCTTGATAGACCTAATAAAGTTACTTATAACCATGCACAATGAAGATATTTTGTATAACATCATTAATCTCTTGCATAATCTTTTATAATGTGTATGATGAGGTCAACAACATATTGACAAAGTAGTATCATATGTTAAGACTAAAAAACCTTGGGATGTTGATTCTTGTATAAACATTGATTTTTCTGGATATGATATTTCAAATGGTATTTTTGATTTTAGTAACATGATCAATATGATTCCATGATCAACTTGGGAAGACATTATCTAATCAACCTTGATTTAAAATCTAATTACTCTTAATCTAACATAATATGATAGGGAAGATCCCATTAGAAGGTTAGAGGATGTTGAGAGTAAATTATCTAACCTTAGTCTACATAAATATTTTGAGTTCATTGATATGAATACAATAGAGACCCATTATCCTTAATCAATAATAAATGGGCCTATAATGTCTAGATGATCATTAACATAATGCACAATCACCTAGATGAACATCAAGGGGATAATTAGTGGTCATACCTCATAATAACTCTGAGAAAAAGTTGTATATCATCCAAAAAAGACAAATTCCCCTTATGCTTATGGGGATAATAGTTAACTTAAGGATAACATAGATTAAAGGTAAATTATTTTCAACTTGTAGAGTATCAAGCTAGGAAACCACACACTACACAACAAGAGGAGTGATCAATATACAAGCCTATTATAACAAAGTCTCCAACAATGTAGGTTTAGATACAATAATGTCTTTCTCTATCAGTATGCTCTCTAATGAACTTTGAAGTATATTTCCTATATAATACAAGTGTAACAATGATGGATTACATAGACCTACTCCAGAGGGTGTTCTACCTTTGTAAACATCATCATCCATAAGTGGTGACTTGGACACTCATATGTTAAACTAGGCTTGAAGAGATCATGAGATATGGGCTCTATTCTTTATGCATGTTGTTCACTTTTGAATTCTAGATACATTGATAATTTATGATAAAGGACCTTAATCCATTAATATTTAGGTTGAACACCATGCATATAAAGTGGATCAATGGGTCAACATATTCATTTATGCACTAGAATGGATTGATGCAACTTGGTGGGTAGTGCACATAAATCCAAAAATTCATTAGGATGAAGCATGTGAATTTTTATGTGCAAGATTCCAACTACTAGCTACTGTGAAATTATAATGTCCTTTCTTACAATAAGGTCAATTCCATGAGTTTCACTTTCATTTGTGTGTGGATATATCGACTACATAGGGAGTGGATCCAATGTATTAGATGCACGTTTTTATTCTTAAATTAGCACCTCTGCCAATGGCCTCATAATGCACCAAGAATGTAGGAGACAAACCAAGTATTAGATACAACTGAAATAAGACTTTTATTCATAATTTTGTGTTTGAATATGATAATCTATTGGTTTATAATTCCATACAAAAGATCAAAATATTTATATGCCATATATGAGAAGAAGAGTTATCAACTACAACTGAATCACCATCTTAGTAGGAAGAAGTACATGATTTGAATTTGGTAATTAATAATTATAGGCCCAATAAACAAGAACAAACTCTTAAATACATAATACAATAATATATGAATGGATAGAGTCCAATGATAGTGATAGATATCTAGATCTAGAATGGTTCTTTGAACTAGAATGTGAAGCTGAACCAAAACTAGTTTAAACCATAGAGCAAGTTAAATTTGAAAGATTGATCAATATAAACATTACATAACAAGAAGGTAAGCGCATATTACAATAATATCTACCTAATATATCCAAAAAATTATATTAAGAACCCTTTAAAAATATTGAGGGAAACATTGGAATAGAGGAGCTTCCTAAGATTATGACTATGGGAGACTATTAGGGTCAAGAACAAATCTTAGAAGCTTTGAAATTACTTTGAGACTATCAAGATATATTTCCAACAAAGTTTTATGATGTAAAAGGTGTGGATCCATCCTTGGGGGAGGTGAATATAGAATTTAAAGAGTTCATTTGATCCATCAAAAATCACCCATAGATTTTCAATCCCAATATGAAGATCAAAGTAAAAGCTAAATTGGATAAAATGAAAGAAGTTGGAATTATATATCCAATTGAAAAATTAGAATGAGTAAGACCTATATTTGTGAATCCAAAGAAGATAGTTAAAATTCAAGTTTGTGTAAACTACCATGCACTCATTGATGCCATGATCAATGATCCATTCCTAATACCATTCACAGATAAAGTCCTTGAGTCTATTACAAGGCATGAAGTATACTCATTCACAAATGGATTTAGTGGGTATCATTAGATTCTAATTTCAAATGAGGATCAAGATAAGACTAAGACTACCTTCACAATTGAATTGGGATCATTCACATATAAGGTAATGCCCTTTGGCCTAAAGAATACTCTATAAATGTTTTCTATGGATGTAGTAAATGCATTCAAAGACTTCATTCATGACTTTATGTAATTTTATTTGGATGATTGGGTTTTATTCTCTTTATTTAAATAATATTTATCCAAGATGTGATTAATGCTAGAATTGTGTCATGCTTTGTACATTTCTTTGAATTTAAAGAAGTGTTTATTCTTTACACCTATTGGTGTTCCACTTAGCCATGTTGTATGAAGTTATGGTATTTTGGTTGATCTATAAAATATTGATGTGATATTAGGTATGTTTCCTCCAAAAAAATATATAGAGGTATGAACATTTATCTATCATATGAGATACTATAGGAAATTTATGAAAGGGTACGTAGATATATTCGTACCAATGAAGAATTTTTTATGAAAAGATATAAGGTTTGAGTGGATAGTATAATTCCAAATAGAATTCATTGAGATAAAAAAAGGGTATTAATAACACTAATTATAATTTTTATTGACTGGAGGGAGCCATTTCATGTACATGTGGATGCTTCTAGTACTACAGTAAGAGATATCTTAGAACATCTAGGTGAAGGTGGATTGGATCATCCCATACATTTTGACATCAGGAATCTATCAACTATAGAAAATAATTATATAAATATAGATATATAGTAATTATCTATGGTGTTTATGATATAAACATTTTGGCATCACTTGTTGGCTACACTATTTGATTTCTTTATGGTTCACCAAGCCTTTCACTATTTGGTTAACAAACTAATGTTGGGAGGATGGTTATTGTTGTAGCCTTAATTTGCACCCTTCGAGAGGGGTTTTCAAGATCTCTCCAACTAAGATACATAATATGAAAAACCTTAGTCTATGGGTATCCTACAATGAGTTTGAACCTCTAGAGAAGGCCAATTTCCTTTTGGTAGATCAACTAATGAATCTACTTAGAAAAGGGGTAGAAAAAGGGTATATGGTAACTAAGAGAGATAAAAGGGTGATGCACTAAATTTAAATGGACACTCACATAAGCTTAAATAAACACTAATTTAGCATAAGATAATTATTGCTCGTATAACCTCACAAACTAGCTAATATGCATAAGTATTTCATAAACTAGGTTCATTAATCAATGAATGAAGTGAAGAGGAATTCTAAGATTCACACCATACTTCCATTAATAGTATAAAGAGCACAAGTCTAGACCTAAAAAAATCTTTAAAACACCTAAAAATAGGTGAGAAAGAAGGACAATAGACATGGATGAACACTTCTTCACAAAGCCATCATGCACAAGGTTACTAAACACAAGTTAAAGGCTAGAGATAGGTAAAAATCAGTCTTCTTGATTCAAGAGGTAGTTATTATAGATTTTGATAGGGTTTTGCCTTGTCAAATGAGAGCCCCTTATCAAATTAGAGTCCCTTTTCAATGAGAGTCCTTGTTAAATGAGAGTCCCCTTTCAAATGAGAGTCCCTTGTCAAATGAGAGTCCCCTTTCAAATGAGAGTCCCATTTCAAATGAGAGTCATTTGTCAAATGAGAGTACCTTCTTACAGTGGGGGAGAAAATGAGAGATATAGGAGAAGGAATAAAATAAAAGAAGCACGCAATCAAAAATCAATAAATGAGCTATAACCACCCTCCATGAGTTTTCAACCACATTTGGATTAATTAGCACTAATCATACTTTCAAAAATTAACCTTCATTAGCCTAAATAGTCTTAAAAATCTCTCCATTGGCTAAGAACACACTAGAATCCAATAACTTGTTAAGGATGTTGTGTCATGATCCATTCAAGGGGGTAAAGTCTCCAAAGACCTTGAAACTTCATTGAATGCTCCACTTGCCTTTCTCAACCTCCAAACTCCCCATATTCTTAATGAGATTACAATGACATACTTCATCTTGATGTGTTCCTTATGTAATCAGATAATCACTTAGACTCATTCATCTAGTGTCCCCTTTGACATTCCTTTCACAGTCACAACCTTACCACTACTCTAAACCTTAAACATAGGCCCACTATAGGTGAAAACTAATTCCTTCATTAGTTTTCATATAGTCATGATTTCAATGAAGAACCATGGGCTACCTAGTATTTTGATCATGAACAAGACATAAAACTTACACCTGAGAGATTTCAATCAACTTTAATGATGGTTTACAAATCTATAGTGTCTACTCTTATAACCCAGATCATACTTGGATCTCATATTTATACATTCACCTACTCAATTCCATAGAATCCTTCAATCCAATGTGTCTACCTATGTGGCATTCCATTACCATATTAATATTTATCTAAAATATATAACTATTAAAAATTTAGACACATGTCCTCATCTCATGCATTTTAGGAACATGATCAAATATACTCCATCAATTTCCTCCTGAGTCTCCTAGATTTGAATTCCATGTTTATCATTGATCTAATTGAGGCTTCCCAGATTATGACATTTGGCAATACCACATGCCCTGTGATTTGGTTATCTATATTATGACACTTGGAAATTATGATTTCCCTTTATGGACCTAGTTTTTAGTTCATGCAATCAAATGTGCTTACACCATGTGGCAACCTTGCAAGCAATTTGATATCATTGACCTTTTGACTTTTATCTACACTATTGATATTCATCCACATGGTCAAACATGCTCCATCAAATCTGCTTTTTTCCTGATTAAATTCACTCTATCAATTTGCTTGGGAGTTCACCATGATTGAGACTCTTGGCACCCTCACATTCATTTTCAAGATTTGTTGACCTTTTAACTTTGTGTTCACCATTGATCTTCAATTTCATGATTGAACATGTGCCACAGATCTATACTAACTTATTAAATCTATTGATCTGATCAAGGCTTTGACAATTGGCACTTCCACATTCAATTTCAGCTTGTTGAAGATTTTTGAATCCAAATGGATATTTCCTATGGCCCTAATTTGATGTCCCTAGGCACATCCCACACTTTTAAATCATTTTTAAAGGCTTATATATTGACATAAAAAAACTCATCAAGACATAAAAATTGTATGGAATATTTATGGCATGAAATACATCACTTTCATGCAATTATTCAACTCTATTTGGCTTCCCAAATGTACTATTAAATTCACAAGCAAACTAACCTGTTCATTCATGCATGATGTGCTAAAATAGTATGGTTCTTTCTAGCTTATGTTAGTCATATTTTTCTCTTCAAGATGACACTAAGTGGCATTAAAAATTTACCAAGACACCTCTAAGCTTTAAAACCATCTTTATTACCTTGATAACCCACCAACTTTCCTTCACTTATAGTTTTAGACCTATTTCTAGGCCTGCTCCTCAAAATTTCCAAATTCACTTTAAAGATTGCTTAAAGTGTTTCAAAAGTTTTCAAGTTACATGTGGTCTTATCCCTACACCATTAGATCATTCACTCAACCATAAATTTGCTTGGCTTCTCACCCTAGATCTAGGCAAAGTTTTATATGTGGGCCAATTTTGGCCAACATTTTTGGTGACCTCTTAGGACTGCATGCCAATTATGCAACAAAATAGTTACCTTGTCTAATCCATTAGGCATACGGGGTTAGAAGTCTTTGTTCCCAACTGATATGAAACTGATACAAGGTTGTCCCTTTCTAAAAACCCCTCTTGAAGCAACAAATACATAAATAAACAAAACAACATTGTACCCAAGGCACTTAGGGAAAGGGAGACATACAACTAGAAATATGTACACAAGGCACTTAGTGGAAAACATAAAAATATACTCTAATATATATAATGGCTATAAAATATTTTAATATCAAGGCTTTAAATGAATTCCATTGACTGGGATGGGTAATACCTTTCCATCCATCTAGGAAAACTAAAAATCATTGTGTTGTTTACATCTATGGATCAAATGAGGGCCACTACACAAACTATCAAACTTGGTATGGTTTCCTAGTTTAGCCTTATTTGAATCTCATTTGAGGACTAGATCCCCTTTATTGAAGACCCTTGTTATATCTCTCTTTTCAATGTATTTATTTACTTGAGCTTGATGTGACTCTAGTGTCTTCATTTCAAGGTCCCTAGTTTCTTCAAGCTCTATGAGCTCTACCATCCTCATGCTCATAGGTTCACTCTCCATCAACTCAAGTTGATGGGCTATATCCAAGGTAGGAAACTCAAGAGAGATTCAAAATTTGGCTTCCCTCCCATATACAAGGATAAATGGTGAGCTGTCAATGGAAACTTTGGGAGTCACTCTATTAGCCCACAAGGTTGTCCTTAACTTTGTGTGCCAAACTCTCTGGTTCTCTTCCATAGTCCTCTTGATGATCCTTATCAAGTTTTTATTTTTTGAATTTTCCAATCCCTTAGGGTATTAATTTAAGGATATACTAAGTTAGATGCCTAGTTGAAGTGTCCATTTACTTGTCCTCATACCAATAAATTCTAAGGCATTATCTACAATTATTATTGCTAGTATACCAAACCTAGTCACTATGCTATCATAAAAGTCCAACACTATAGTTTCATTGGCTTATTTAAAGATAATTGCTTACATCCACCTAGTGAAGTAGTTATTAGTAGTGAGTATCCATTTTTTTCCTCCATTGGAAGGTGAATTGATCATTCTTATGAAGTCTAAACACCATTGCATGAAAGTTTATTCCACCTGGATTGGGTTGAGAGGAAGGGCATTAAATATTTATTTACCTATAAATAGAGCACACTTTTGACATTTTCTTACCCATGAATAGTCATATTTAAAGATAATGGGATAGTAATAACCAACTCTCATCACTTTTGCCACTATAGTCTTTAGATAAAAGTGACCTCCTGTAGGCCCATCATGGAATTGTTCCAAGAGCCTTATCACCTGGTCATCATCTATGTACCTAAGAAGCACTCCATCGAGGTCTTATATAAATAAAACCCCATAAAACAATGCATAGGGTATGGATTGAAGCCTAATATATATTATCTTTTCCCCTATCTATACCTTGTGAGAATTCACTTGTGCATCTATTTGTGAATTGTATCATGTCACCAAGATAAACTCTTTGTCTTCCTAAAGGTCATCAACCATATTATCACATAAGCATTGCCTCTTACTATCTTAGTGAGCTTGATCTCTATGTCATACTCCATGACTTTAGTAATCTAGCTAGCCCTCTTTTCATTCAATTCTTTGTTTAGAAGGGATTCCTTCACTCTAGAATGAAACACTATAAGATAAATATTGATATTGGATAGCATTGATCTAAATGTTTTAAGGCTTATTACCACTGTAAGGACTTATTTTTTTATAAAATTACACCTTACTTTGTATCCTTCAAGCCCTTGATTAAAAAAAGTAACTAGTTACTCAAGTCCTTCACCATTCTTCTACATCATCATAGATGATATATTATCAATATTGGAAAAGGCATACAATATGAAATCCCTTAAGAAATCAAGATTCATGAGTATAGGTGCTTGGGTAATGGATTACTTGATAGCCTCAAATTTTGCTTTACCTTAATTTGGCCAAGTGAACACATGGTTTTTATTCAGCATGGTAGTGATGGGTTTGACCAAGTTTTTAAAACTAGGTATAAACCTTCTCATGAAGTTTATTTTCCAAAGGAAACTCTGGAGTCCCTTCTTATGCTTGGGTAAGGATAATTCCAAGATGGCACTTATTCTATTATGGTCAATAATTAATCCCTATTTTGAGATCATGTGACCTAAAAGTTTGCCCTTATAGATAGAAAACACACATTTATTTGGATTCAATGAGATCCCATATTCTCTACATCTTTCAAAGATCAATCTCAGATGATCTAGGTATTCACTAGCCTTATTAGAGAAAATTATTATGTCATCCAAGTAGACAAACACCATCTAATTTAACAAGACTTAGAAATCCATGTCCATGGATCTTTAGAAAGTATCCCCAACATTTTAAAATCCAAAATGCATATTATGATAAAATTATGTACCCCACTTGGTGGTGAAGGTAATCTTGTATTGTTCTTCTTCTCTTACCAACACTTGGTTGTATCTCGAATACCCATCAAAAAGAGAGAAGTATTTTGAACTAAAAACCATTTAAAGGAGTTGATCCATGGATGGTAAGGGGTAATTATCTTTTAAAGAGACTTTATTTAGGTCCCTAAAGTCAATACACAACCAAATTTCAACATTCTTCTTCCTCAAAAGTACCAGGTTGGCTACCCATGAGGATTGCTTGATAGGAAAGATGATATTGGATTCAATAAATTTAATCAATTATTTCCTCATAAGCTCTTCAAATTTGGGTTTGATAGGCCTTTACTTATACCTAATAGGATTTTAATTAGCCTCTAAATCTATAGTGTGTTAGGTTAGCTTGGGATCAAATCCTCTTAGATCACTATATTCCTAAGCAAAGATGTTTACATGTTCCCAGTAAAGATTAATGAAATCATGCCTTTTAGCCTTAGTGATATCCTCATATGGTATACCTCATTGAAAAAACATTCAAGGGTGACCAGACCTTTTGGAAGTTTTTTAGACCTCAACTGAACAATTAGATCTTCATACTGATGTTGAAATTTATATTGGTCCATTGAGGAAAATTATGTTTCATATTTCAAGAAACAAGCAATCTGCTTGTCACTATCAAAGACCTACCAATGAGACTCATTATCTATCATTGATGGTCTTACCACCACTTTAACATGTGGATGCACTTTAGACTTCTTTATCTCATTTGGATATCAAACTAAGCTACCACAACTACCAACCTATTAGCATGCTAATTTTGGTTCCTTAGCACTATTTGGATGTTAAAGGCCTCAAAATATTCAAGTATATCCCACACTCTATGCTTGTAGTATTTCATCAAGGGATTATTTTTGATGTTTTATCCTCTAACCTAATGCACTATCAGTTCACTATCCCCATATACTTGTAACTACTTGATTTCCCTCTTATTAACCCACTGAAGGCCATGGATAAAGCCTTCATACTTAGCTACATTACAAGATCAAATAAATTTAGAACCTATAAGAAGATAATTACTTATCATTGGATGGGGATACTATAATTTCACCTATACCTACTCCATGTTTCCTCCTTGATCCATCAAAGAAAATTTTCCTTAATCCATTAATATCTTCCTATGGCTTAGTGAGGGATGGCATGGATTGATTATCTTCATGCAAGAGTAGACTCCCATGTCTCTTTCCTCAACACCTTACAAAGGGTAAATAATCTTATTTTCACTCCACAACTCATCTAAGAACATATCATGTATCTCTTCAAGATGAGTGTTTAGTTTGTGACCAATTGGGTGGTCATCTTCATCTAGGATGGTACAATTGATGTTTGAGTAATCTAGCCCATAAGGATCAATGTTAAATTATGTAATAAGCTTAGCCTTAATAGACACCTTGGTCCTATATCTTATCCTAAAATCCATGTAGGACCAATCTACTACTAGATAACTATTAATTTTTGTTGTAAAGTCTCTAGATAAGCATATATAAAAATAAGGAGGCACATATAGAACCAACACATCTTAAGCCATTGAAACACTAGGACAAGCATGTAGGGAAAATTTGAGACCTATGACAATACCAAATGGTTTGGTGGAAGATCCATCTATCTAAAAAAGTCCCTTAGATTGGGGTTTATACTTTAAACCAAGCTGATCAGTTATTGACTTTGGAATTACTATGGTGCTTATTCCACTATCTATCAGGAATTTATGTACCAAGGAGTCACCAATGACCATAGAAATGTATAAGGGAGGAGGATTTACCTATTTACTTGATGTCCCTTCATTAGGTCCCTTGGTTGCATTGGTGATAATGACATTTTCCTTACTTAGTGGCTTTCTAGAAACATTGATCTTTGATAGACCTTCTTGAAGGATATCCACCTATCCAGAGGTAAAAATTAGTCTTATTGCTTTAAGAGGTAGTTATTATAAATTTTGACAAGGTTTTACCTTGTCAAATGAGATTCCCTAGTCAAATAAGATTCCCCTATCAAATGAGATTCGTTTGTTAAATGAGAATCCCTTGTTAAATGAGATTCCCTTCTTACAATGGGGGAGAAAATGAGAGATATAGGATAAGTGAAAAAAGAGAAGAAGCACATAATCAGAAATCAATAAATGAGTTGCAACCACCCTTTATGAATTTTCAACCACATTTGAATCAGTTAGCACTAATCTTACTTCCACAAATTAACCTTCGTTAGCCCAAATAGTCTTCAAACTATCTCCATTATCTGAGAAACACACTAGAAGACAAGAACTTATTGAGGATGTTGTATCATGATCCATTCAAGGGTAAAAAGTCTCCAAAGACCTTGAAACTTTATTGAATGCTCCACTTTCCTTTCTCAATCTCCAAACTCCCCATATTCTTAATGAGCTTATGGTGTCATGCTTCATCTTGATGTGTTCTTTATATTATTAGATAGTCACTTAGAATCATTCATTTGGTGTTCCCTTTGACATTCATTTCATAGTCATAACCTTTCCATTACTCTAAACCCTAAACATAGGTCCACTGTAGATGAAAATCAATTCCTTCATTATTTTTCATATAGTCATGATTTCAATGAAGAACCATAGGCTACCTAGTATCTTGATCATGAAAAAGATATAAAACTTATGCCTAAGGGATTTTAAGAGATTTCACTAAGCTTTAATGGTAGTCTATGAATTTATAGTGTTTGCTCTAGTAACCTAGTTAACACTTGGATATTTCATTTATACATTCACCTTCATAGGTCCATATAATCCTTCAATTTGATGTGTATACCTATGTGGCATTCCCTTGCCACACTATTATATATCCAAAATATATGACCGCTACAAATTTAGACATGCGTCCTCATCTCATATGCTCTAAGAACTAGATCAAATATGCTCCATCCATTTCCTCTAGAGTCTCCTAGCTTTGAACTTCCATGTTGGCAATTGATCTAATCAATTCTTCACATATTGTAACATTTGGTATTTTCACATGCCTTTTGACTCAATTTTTGAGATTATGACACTTGGTAGTCACACATGCCCTTTATGGACCTAGTTATCATTTCATCAATCAAACATGCTTATGGCATATGGTGACCTCAGTATAATCTAAGCTCATTGAAATTTTAAATTTGATCCTTACTATTTATCTCCATCCATGTGGTTGATTGTGCTCCATCATATATTTTTTTCATGATCAAATACATTGTGTTGATTTACTCAGGAGTTAACTATGATTGAGACACTTGGCACCCTTGAGTTTATTCTCAGGATCCACTAACCTTTTGACTTCATTCTCATTATTGATCTTTAATTTCATAATTGAACATTCATCATATATATATAGACTTATTGAATCTATTGATCTCCCACATGCCATTTATTTATTGATATGATTAAGTGAGGCTTTGAAAATTGGGACTCCCACAATCAATTTTATCATATTGAAGATTTTTTAATCCAAACAACCATTTCATGTGGCTCTAATTTGACATCCCCAATCACATCCCATAATAATATATTATTTTTGAATGTTTATATCTTGATATAGAAAACTCATCAAGACCCCAAAATAGTAGGGGATATTCATGTCATGAAATACATCACTTTCATGCAATTATTCAACTCTAGTTGGCTTCCCAAATATACTTGTTAAATTCACAACCAAAGTAACCTATTCATTCCTACATGACATGCTAATATATTCTAGTTCCTTATGGCTTGTGTTGGTCATCTTTTCCTCTTCAAAATGATACTAGGAAGCATTAGAACTTTACCAAGACACCTTTAAGCTTCAAAACCATATTTATTACCTTGATAACCCACCAACTTGACTTCACTTTTAGTTTTAGACCTATTTCTAGGCTTGCTCCTCCAAATTTCCAAATTCACTTTAAATCTTGATTAAAGTGTTTCAAAATATTTAAAGTGACATGTGGTCTTCTCCCTCTACCATTGGATCACTCAGTCAATCAAAACTCTACTCAGCTTCTCACCCTAGATCTAGGTAAAGTTTTTTATGTGGGCCAATTTTGGCCAATAATTATCTCAATGGCTTATGATATTTCAATAATTTTAGTTCCACATCAATTTCAATCTTAGCCAAGAAAATTTGGAGCTAGATCATCTGAGCAAGTTATATAATGGTTAGGATCTAGAAGAAATAGAAGATGAATCTCTATATGCACACTTATTCAGGGTTGATATAATCCCAAATAATATGGAAAATATTATAAACTTATTGGAGTAAGGAACTTTCCCTATGTACTATTAAATTATGATAAAAATAAAATGGTCACTCGAGTTATACCATATAGTCTCATCAATGGATTTTTATATAAGTTAGGCGGAGATGATGTGCTACATAGAGTAGAACTAGATCATGAACAACTATAACTTATTTACAAATCTCATTAATGATTTTCATGTGGTCACTTTGTAGGTGAATCCACTACTAAAAAATCTTATAGAGTGGTCTTTGGTATCCTACCTTGTTTCAAGATGCACAAAGAGTAGCCAAGCATTACAATGTCTACCAATGAATGGGTAGGCCAAATAAACATGATGAAATTCCTTTTATTATTATGATTATATAAAAACCATTTAAATAATGGGAAATTAAATTTATTTTACATATATCTCCTCCTAAAAAGTGAATTCATGCATGGTATATCATTATTACAATCGATTACTTCACCAAATGGGTGTTAGTAGTTATGACCCCTAGTTGTGGTGCAAAAGATGTTTCCAAGTTCCTAAATGAAAATATCATCACAAGGTTTGGATGTGCAATAAATATCATTAGTGAAAATGGAACATGTTTCCTTAATAATACTATCAAAACTCTTATTGAATAGTTTATGATATTGCACCACCAAATCATGACTTATCATCCTCAAGCAAATGAGTAGGCTGAAGCATAAAAAAATGTATTGGGTAAAATGATAACAAAGATTTTTAATGTGTAAAGGGATAATTGGGAGGATCACATTATTATGATTTTTTTCATAGAGAATAAATTACAATCATGCCATAGGTTTCACTCCCTTTTATCTTGTGTATGGTCTTAAAGCAATAATACCTATGGAGTATATAGTTCTAAGCTTGTACATTGTAATAATATTGAGGCTTGTTGATCATGACTCTCTAAAACAAATGTTATTATACTTAGCTAAAATTAAGCAAATTTGATAAAGGGAAACATGGATATAGGAGATACATAATTCATGTCATAAGGCATGGCTTGATTGTAACTTGAAATCTAAATAATTCTATTTACGGCAAGCAATATTTTTATATGGTAGTAGGTTTAGGGAATTCTCAAGAAAACTATGCATTATATGGAAAGGAACTTATATTATAAATGAAATTTCATAACAAGATATTATAATGTTTAAATATCTATAGGGAATCATACTACTAAGATGAATAAATGGTTGTACACCTAAGCCTTATTGCCTTTAATCTTTATCACTCTGTTAATAACATGAGTGGGTGTTGAGTATAACCATGTAGTTAGGTTTTTATTTAATTTTATTTATTTATTTTTATTATTTTAGCTAGGATAATATGTCTTTATAATGTGATAATTACATCATAATACATGACAACTAGAAAGAAGCAGCTATGGTCACAAGGTACAATCAAGTTTTATAGACACCCTAAAAAAGGTCAACTAACACCAACTACTTGATGTCATGAAATAAGTTTAGGAATATGGAAATAACAAGACAAGTATTTTGAAAGAATAAATAATGGTCATTCAAATTTAGGAATTATTCCCAAGGTGGATTGCATGGCCAATTGATAGATGGTGTCATAAAATAAATAGGGTAGATGAAAAGATATCACATCACATTAAATAATTTTTGACAAATCAATCAAGGATTCTAGATGAAATTTTTTTGATATTAGATCAAATTTCACCAAGTAATATTAAATTTAGGAAGGAAAACTTGTGCACAACCAATCAACACATTTAAAGTAGTCAGTGAGATAATTTGAGTGTCAAAATCTATATAATAAGGGGCATGGACAACACATAGACATTACACACTTTTAACACTAAGTAAATTTTATGATCTACTATCCAAAAAACTTCAAGTGCATAGATTATATATCAGAGTTAGAAAAATCAAGTTAACTCTTCATCTCAGGTAGTAGCTACAATTATGGAGTGAGGTCCACTATTGATCCCACTTATATATTCATAGAAGAAGGATATGGGAATTGGCTTAGGTCTAGTACAAACTAAATAAAATGACCCTCACCCTATCAACCTCATAAATCAAGTAGAATCAACTTTGTTTTCTCTTGGGCCTTATTATCCTACACAAGCTAGAGTCCTAATGTTCCCACATCCACTGCAAGGATTAGACACATAAATATTTATCAAGCTACCTACATTTTGTTAATTTGATGAGGTGATGCTTACCCTCTTAAGCAGATATAACCAAGGGGATATTCATTTATCCCAAGATTTTACAATTTGGATCAATGCCCAACCCTAAAATTCTCCTAAATCATGACAAATACCTTCTCACATATAATACCATTTCTTCTTCCGTTCATTTAGACATTAAGGATAAATATACTAGGGTAGGTAGAGGAGTACTGATTAAGTCCATAACAGATGCTTTAGTGTGCATTTTGGTTGAATGCATCACAAAGATATTTTGGTAGATGACAAAGTAGGCCATACAAACAATAAAAGGGGTCATAATAATGTGTATCACAAGATAAACTTGCATGAAGATTTAAATTGGCATAATTTTTTAAAATAAGAATTAACTACCAATACTTAGAAGGTACTCATAGGTATTTTATAGACTCTCCAATATCAATTTTTGGTCTTCCTTTTGTGTTTTACTTAGTGTAAATCCCTAAAAAGACCCATTGATGTCACTATAAATTTTTGGCGTATTATCACCTTCATAAAAATTGCATCGACTAGAACATGGAAATATTATGAAAAATTAGGTAGGTCCAATACATCGTGGATTAATTCCCTAGTCTTAATCAATTCATGCCCTTAAATCCCTTAGATTTTATGAAATATCTAGGGTAGCATGCATTGGTAACAAAAATACAGAATGGGGTGCAAATCAAAGTACATTAGTTAGTAACTCTGACTACAACCACAATACTATTTTTCATCACAATGTTGGATGTACAAGTAGAAGTGTGGAGGCAGAAAGCTTTAGATATAAGTTCTATTCAACCATTATGATCTGTTCCTCTAGGAGGATAATAATTAGTGCGATAATAAGCATAAGCACAATATCAAGAACAACCACAAGCACCACCTCAAACATTAATAGCCTCATCATATCAATATATAGGCAAAATAAAGACACATATGCAATGAATATCACCACCAACACCAAAAAATAGGATGCATTAAACAAATTCATGTTTGGACAATCCAAATGTCCAAAGTATAGTAGGTGAGTGCAACCTACCATAGCTAGGAATGGATAAGCAGGATGTCTTGAAGACTCTAGTAAAAGGCATTGATAATGATGTGTATGACAAAGAATAATAAAATGAATTATTCTTTGGAAAATAATGTGCACATGGTAGGTGCATAATTAGGTAAATAAATATCTTTGGGTTGATATTACTCAACCCCTACCTTTATTATTATTGATACCAAGGGTCAATAAGTAACACAACATAAGTTGGCAGTCAAAATATTTCAAGTAGACATAATTATAAGATCATCCACTATGAATATGTTCAATATACCAAAAAAAAATCATAACAAAACCATTGATGTGTAGACCATGAACATACCCATCTACCTGACCATCTCAAACTATAAGGGAAGGGATGGTGTATTTTAGGGAACCAATAGTTGCAAGTAGTGCATGACCATCACAAGAAGAAAAGTAACAACCTCCAATTTAGGCTTCAAAGAAGTAAAAATATATCCTTACTCCTCTAACCACATCAAGGAAAAATACATTTGTTCATATAGGTACAGTTGTGGAATCATAATCCTATAAAGATATTGAACTCAACATCCCAGAAGTTAGGGAGGAGCCTAAAAAAATAACTATGTGAGAGCCATCACCTAAACAAGAAACTTTTAAACAAACATAGGATCTAAAATATGCACAAAATAAAGAAGAGAGGAAGTAGATAAAAGAAGATGAAAAGTTACAGAAACAAGCTAGAGAAATAGAGGATATGAAAAAGTGATCCAAGGAAGCATAGGTTGTGAGGAAGAAAGCCAAAGAAGTGGAGGTAAAAATGAAGCATTAGGAATAAGTGTAAAGAAAACAACAAGAATAAGATGATATGAAATAAAATAAATATGAAGAAGAGGCAAAATCTAGGGCTCGGGATAAACAAAAGGCCAAATATGATCAATCCAAATAAATGGATACTGAACAAGTACCTAGAGATAAATCTAAGTCTGAGGAAGAGTATCAAAAAAAATAATAGAAATTCAAAGACGTAGCTAAATACTAAGTAGCTAAGGATAAATCTAGGGCTAAATTTGAGGAAAAATCTAAGGTGGATGTCAAAACCAAATCTAAATATGAAACTAATGATAAGGTGAAGTAACAAGCCAAATCTCAAGCTAGGGTAGATGCTAAATCTAAAGTTGAAGTTGAAGTTGAAGTTAAAGCCATGAATGAAAATGAGGCCTAATATAAGGAAGATGTAGAGAATGTACCACAATTCAATTTTGAAGAATAAGAAGGTACATAAAAGGAGGCTTCACAACTAAAACCTTATATTACTACCTAGTGGATGTGAGATGTCCCCACAACATCCACTCAATGCACCACTTTTTTTTTGCCTTTGGATGAATTCACACTATCTATTAAAACACTTTAAAATAAATCCATGTAACCATTATAATGAAAACATATTTGGATGTTTCTCAGTTTCCTTTATCTAAGAAAATTTAAGGTGTAATTATGTTCCATGATTCAATTACATAAAAGGCCATAGACTTGAAGCAAGATTTTTCATCTACATGAGGAAAGAATAGAATTGAACAACTAGCTTGCAAAGACATGGTAGATAATCAATATAACCTATCCCATGATGGTTACATAAGTTCTTGGTGACCAAGTAATGTTTGAGGATAAGAAAATCACAACCTTATTAGTGGAATTCACTAAGGATTGGTTGGCCACACAACTCCTACAAACATTATATGTATAAGAGCAAGCTCTAAGGATAGATATGGATGAAATATATGAGCTACTCAAATAATATGAAAAATTATTGGATATATATACACACCAATCCAAAAAGATGGCTCAAATAATGTTGTACTAGAGGTAGCATATCAACCAATCCTTAGCTACTATGTAACTAGAGTTTTCTATAGTAGATAAAACCAAATTTGTGATAGATAATCAAATGGCTACTAAAAAATTAATGGGTAGTGTACTCAATTAAATTCTATATTTTAGGGACACTTCCATGCAAAATCTTTAGGCTTGGAATAATGAGACAATATACAACATATTTATGGGCATTAAAGCTCAAAGGGATATAGACTAATTAGATGAGCTACTGTTGGATAGTCAACTAAAAATGTCAAATGAAAAAGCACTAATCTCCATTGTATAATATGATGATGTGTAAAATTTGATGTTGATTTATATTCCACTGCACATCTTACTTTCTTTGGTGTGAAAAGCCATGCTAGACTTGAAGATGTTGAAGTAATATATTTCATAGATCAGTGTTTTCATTGCTCAACTAGTGGATTAACCTCAATTCATTCCACACTAGCACCTCTATTAAGTCCATTAGAATAAGAAGATAGTTTCACATACTTAAATAAAAAATTAGTAGTAGTATACCCTACCAATAGACCCTATGAACTCAATAGATTTAGCCTTAGGACAAGCAAAACTAGCAGTAGAGCAGCCTCTTATGCATCCACTTTAGAGTACACCACTAACCTCCTAGTAGGTACTATGCACCACAATTTTATGATTTTCATAATTTATTCAAAAAAATTAGATATTCTTAAGCATTAGGAGTAGGACCAAAATGGTAAAAAACCCATAAAGGGTGACCACTGAGTTATTCTAGTATATTGAAAAC
Source organism: Torreya grandis (assembly GCA_037957365.1). Classification (NCBI taxonomy): domain Eukaryota; kingdom Viridiplantae; phylum Streptophyta; class Pinopsida; order Cupressales; family Taxaceae; genus Torreya; species Torreya grandis. Next base: position 1,619,442 of record JARHVA010001661.1, on the reverse strand, counting down.
TCAAAAGGGTAGTAGGCTAGTATGTTAGGTAAAAGCTTAAAAGGGTGACTAAGTAGTACACAATGGGTGAAAACTACTAATTATCACATAGAGTGATAACTATGGCTAGTGTTTATGACTCATCCTCTTAGCTTCATGGTAGACTTTAAGATGTGACTTTGTCTCAGGATGAGACAATACTTTAAGTCTAGGAAAATATTGGGTATGGATCAATGTCACCAAAATTACAAATTATAATTGGCTAGACACATGTAAAAAATATATGATTTTGTATTTGTTAGTCTTATAGATGTATGCAACCTTATAATCTTACAAGATAGAGTAGAGAATGCATAAAGTATTTCCTTATGGCATATTGAAAGACTAAATTGTAAAGAGATAGTGCTCTAAAATTCTCTATATATAACACTTAGATGTAATGAAATATGGTTTTGATGTATGTTAGACATTAATAAAATAGTTCTATTATGGTTTTCCTATGAATATTTTATCTATGTTTAGTGCACAGTGAGTACTTTATTTTCCTTTAAATATATAATTCATTGTGGTTATTCCACCTGTTTATATGTGTTATTTTTTGCATTTTCATGCAATAGTGTGATTCTAGGAAATGAATTGGTTATCAACTTTTAATTTAAATCATAATAGAGATAGGTCACATAAAAATATCAAAGGTGTTGTTCTAGATCTCCTTTACCTTCATATAATGGAATTTTAGGAGCTACAAATCCTATAGGTAAAGGATATATTGTAATATTGGGGGATAACATATTGTGAATCCAAGATTATGAACCCATTTATTGGATAGATTTTGGTATACCTTGCTCTAACTGTAACCCCTTAACATGCATAACTAAAAATGTTTTCACAATGAATTATATAGTAGGTAACATAGGTGATGTGTTATGCATAATTATCAAATATCATGTATGAGTCATTTGGTTATGCATAAGCATATATATTTATTGGAAGCCTTTTGTTTCCCCCAAACTCAAAGGCACAAATGTAAGGATAATGTCAATATTATAATCAACAACATCTTTGGTATGGTTTATAATGTGAAAGAATGGTTCTTATTATGCACTGAAAGTATATTTTTTTGTTTTTTGTGTACTTTTATAAGCTAATAGGACTTAGATTTTATGGGGTATATCTTATGGAATTTTATTGATTCCTTCTTAGAACTAAAATATACTTTATAATTATTCATGATTTACTCCATTGAATTCATCAGGATGGATCCTATTTGATCTTTCATGTACATGTGCATTATGATAATCTTGATTAGCTTTTTCATTTTAATTATCTTCTTGAATATATTCATAAGCAATTTATTCATTAAATAAGAGGAACCAATTTTTGAACTAGAGGGATCCATTTTAAATGTGGTAAAAGGTATTTGAGTATGTTCAATATGGTGCCCACTTAACGTATCACTATGCCTTAATGGAATAAGAGAGGTAGATTTTTTAGATGACATATAAAAATAACATGGAAAAGATAATGTAAATAATAAATAAAAATGGAATGATAACAAAATAAAAAGGAAAATTTATGTATGGGTATTAATAAATTCTCTTAAAATCCATGATAAAAAAAAATTACTTTTAGTGTTATATATCAAATCCAAGGTCAAAATAAATTTCTTTCAGTTTCTATATTAAGTCTGAGGTTAAAATAAAATAAAAATTAGTGTCAAATATTAGATCCAAGGTCAAATTAAATTTTTATTAGTGTCAAATACTTAAGAATTTATACAAATCATAATTCAAAATTTTTAAATCAATGCTTGAATAAAATGTATGGATTCACCAATGTGTTTTATCAGAATTTAGATTTAATTTTTGTATTAACTCTAATTAAGATAAAATGAATAGAAGGATAGAAAATGCTATAACTTGTAACTAAAAGAGTGAAAGTAAAATTATTTAATTTTTAAAATCATAAATAAATTAAACAAGCTATCTATAGAAAACATAAATAAAATAAATAAGACTTAATTTATTTATACATGTATACTAACTATACATGTGACTGAAATATGGATGGAATGATCAACATATATCTGATTATACACATGGAGCTGAAATAGGATTTACCATTATTCTATTACAAAACCAACTATAAAAATAGAGGATCAATTATCACTACTATCCTCTATGGGTCAATCTTGACCTCTATGGGAAAATTAGGAATTTTATAAAAAAGTTTTCCTATTTGAAATGCACATATATACATAAATTTGACCTTAATTTGTGCATAGATGACCTAAAATGCCTTCTTCAAAGTTTAAATCCTAATCTAAATTGAAATAGTTGAAAATATTAATAATAAAAATGTGGGAGTATAATGGGTTGAGTTGACCCCAATCACTTATGCGACTATGGATCACTACCTATGTATCCAATACTCCAAGAAATAAATCCCATGTAGTTATCCTACCTAGACTACTTTATGTAATAGTGTTCTTTTTGCTATGGGTATGGATATATAGATGGATTTAATACTTAATAATGCTTTTCTTGAATAAAATTTAATAGTCTTGTCACTTGGATAAAGGCTACTTCAAGTGATTATAATCATGTTTGGAAGATTTATTCAATGTGCTTCAATATTATTTTTTTCAAGTAATTGCCAAATGATATAATAGGTGACTTAGATGTGCCTTTATATAAATCTAAAAGGGTAAGAACCCACACTACCTATGTTAAAACTACATAACAACTTATAAGGGAGGTTTTAAATTTAAAAAGAATCGTTATTAAAAGACAAGATAAGATTAATCCATAAAAATGATATCAACTATCGGTCTTATCCCATACAACTCAATTATGTCCTATGAAGGGTGACACTTGATTTTATAAATTTTCATGGTTATATAGATGATTAGAGAGCTTTTTATCAATTAATAACACTTATATGGTTGTAAAACACAAACTTAAAAATGTATATGTCCATAAAAGTACTTAGGATAGAGTGAGGTGGAGAAATAGGACCAAATTAACTACTCAAGTATATTAAAGTAAAAGTGGGCCAAAATGACATTATCAAGTATTCATAACTAAATTTAAGTGTTTACATGTTATCATGAATCCTCTCTAACTATTATAATATATCTTACATTATTTATTAAAGATGGTGATATGAGATGTGGCATCCTCATTATGTCATCTTCTAGAAGAACAAAATCTAGGATCTCATGGTGTGTGGGCTCAATCATAGGCCCCCATTGTATCATCTCAAATGCATCTATAAAATAAAATCAAAATCAAAATTATGTTTAAATATATAAATCAAAATCCAATCTATCCATCAATATCATATAATTAGCTTATTTATAAATCTATAAAATGTAGTGATCAAAATTATGACAATAAATTTATACATAGATGTGCACCCCTACATAGATAGTCACCATGTCCCTTCGAATATTAAGGAAATTAATATCCATATTTCCATCCTCTTTATATTTTTCCCCAAATCTATTCATCCCTATCTCCATTTTTATCACTAGGACTGACCATCATGCTTCCCTCCAACATCATCACACACTCCATGTCTAATATATCACCTATGGTGAATCAGTTATATGCGTGTTTTGGACATCCTATGAAAAAATCATTCACTCCTTTCCTCTTAATAAAAAATCCACTACCATATATTACCACTATCTCCTCCTCTAATAACTTAAATTCATGGCATGGTCTTAATATAATAACCTCTAGTGATAGTTCTTATCCTCCAACCCTCCTTGAATCTCTGACATGTCTCACCTTGTAAGGTTTTAAGGCTAGAGGTGTTGTTAGATGTAGCTATCTAAATTATCATATAAACTTGGCACACACGTCTAAAAAAAAATGAGATAAAATATTTATATGAAATATTTTAGTAAACCCAAATTTGACTAACATGATCCATGTGATCTTTGAGACCTTAAAAAACCAAAATGTGATTAATGTGATCTCTGATAAAATCATAATGTGAATTAAGGCCACTTATTAAAAAAAATTAGAAAATATAAAATATTTTTAGGTGATTCAATATTTCTTATACACCTTGGATGCTCCTACATCGAACATCTAGAGTAAATAAAATTGTCCATGAGCTCTTTCCCATGAACTTATGATTTCATCAACTAATCTTCCATGCTTGGTAATCTTAGATGCACTTGATTAAGTTTCATCTGTAACCACTTTATTTTTCCACTTTACTAATTACTCATAGTACTCATTACCTCTAGTAATATTCCTAATCTATGTATCCATAGTGGTTTATATTTCTTCTTTTGTTATTGGCTAGTAGCTACTCTTTTCAATCAACATTTGAAAAATCCATGACTGACTATTTTCTATTTTTTGGTTCTGCCACACATAGATATAAATTTGATACATCAAAAATTTTAGATATATCCACTCCATTTGTAAATTAAATTTCATAATCATTAGTTAATAAATTTATGATAAATTTTCAAGGCCCAATTTTATTCCATTTGAGCTTATTATTTTTGCCTTCCAAAAATCTATATTTACATAAATAAGTTAAAACCAAGTCCCCAAATTTAGTTTTTTGTTATCATAATATTTTGTTATCATATTCATTATGTTTTATACCACTCTTTTAGAAACTCATTTTAACCTTAAAATGCATAGCATGCATTATTTGTGCATAATATCTACCTTCATGAATTCTTTTACTCAACTCAATTTTACTTCTTAATTTACATACACCCATGGGACTACTAATATATATAATTTTAAAATGGATCATACATATACTTTTATTTATTGAATTTTTGTAAATGAATTACATCAAATCCCATTATTTTGGCTTGTCTCTAACTAAGCATCTTAGAAAATTACCAAGACTATGATTCACTACTTATGTTCTCCCATCCATTTGAGACTAATAAGCTGAGATAGAATCTAATCTTGTACCCAAATTTCATCATAATGTTTTATATAAATTATTAACAAATTTAGTGTCCCTATCTAATACAATAATCCTTGGAAACTCATGCAATCACACAAACCTATTAAAAACAAGGTAGCAATATTTGTGGCATCACTTGTCTTTTTGAAATATATAAAATGTACCATTATGAAAATCTATCAACAAAAATAAAAATAGATGTATTACTCATGAATTATCGATATTCAAAGAATTAAATCCATGACCAACACATATATGGTATGTTAGGAAAATATAATAGTTGATATGAACCCATATTATAGATTTTTCTTTTTGCATGCTAACAAATTTTGCATTTATACACAAATTTATTTACATCTACACACAACTGTGAGTAATGATATTATTCATTCAGCTACACTCATTTATTAATGCCAAAATACTCTATCCATAACACTACTATGTTTATTATTCATCAATTTTTCCCTCATATAGCCTTGAGTTATGCATAACCTCTTCCCTTTAAATAATAATAATTCTTAAATCATGTACTCCAACCATGGTCCTCTATCCATTTCTATGGGATTTTTACACATGTCCCAAGCATCTTAAAAATCCTCATCATCCTTTTGTTGACTTTAAATTAAATAAATTAACTATGATCTCATTCACAACTAGAGTTCACCTACTCAAGGCATATGAAACCTTACTAGATTTCCCACTTAGATGTTTCAAAATAAATTAATAATTTTGAATAAACTCCACCAATTTTATTTAATTTGTTTATTTTTTATAAAATTCAAGGCTTGGTGATTTGTATACAAAAAAAAATTAGCAACAAATAATATTGCCACTTAAGATCTTGCACTATTATATAAAACACTTTATCATAAACATAATATTATCTCTTTGCCTCATTCAACTTCTCACTAAATTATATAACTAGCTTACCTTTTTGAGTGAGTACTACATGAATGGTTGTTCCACTCACATCACAATCCACTTGGAATACCCTCTCAAAATTAAGAAATGTAAAGACTCATTTTTTTTGTTATCTTATTATTTAAAATATGAAACCCATTCTCTATTATAATTTTCCAATGAAAATTATATTTATCTCCTTTCATAGTCTCTGTGATTGGTGCACAAATGCCACTAAAGTGTTTAATATAATTTTTGTATAAACTTACTAATCCATGAAAACTCCTAGACTCATACATACTATTTATAGGCCACTCCATAATTAGTTTCAATTTTTCAAGGTACATCTATAATATATCTCTTGAGACCATAAATTCCAAATACACTAGCTCCTTTTGCATGATGCTAGAATTCTTCAAATTAATCATCATTTTCTCTTATTTCAAATTATCCAAGAATAACCTTCAATGATTTAAATATTCTTATTTTTAATGACTAAAAATAAAAATATAATCTAAATACACAACCACACATTTACCTATCAATGGCTACAACACCTCATTCATAAGCTTCATAAAATTATTTGGATAATTTGTCAACTTGTTTGGCATAACTATACATTCATACAACCCATCATTTTTTTAAACATGTTTTTACATTCATCAATTTATTTTATTCATATTTTTTAATACCCACTCTTTAAATATTTATTTTTTAAGTATTTGGCTCTGCTTAAACAATCCATTAAATCATCTATCCATGGTAACAAAAACTTGAATTTTATGTAGATCTTATTTATTGTCGTTGAATTTATACACATTCACCATTATCCTCATTTATTTGGTGATAAAATAATTATAAACTACTCATGGACTCAAATTCTTTCTGATCAATACTTTATTTAGAAACTCTTGCACCTATCTTTTTATCTCTACATTCTCCATTAGTATTAGTCTATAAGTTGCCTTATTGGGCAAGTTTTCTCCTAGCATCAAATCCATATGATGGTTGATGATTTCCATAGGTAATAATCCATTAGGAAAATCATTTGTCATAATATCAACATACTCATTCAATAAATTATTAATTTCAATGTGAAAACCACTTAGCTTAATGTTTATCACAACTAATATGAGTTTTGAAATGAAAGAAAGACATGCCTCATCTTCCTTTACTACTTTTAAAAATTATCCTAAAATAATTATCACCTTTTAAATATTATCCAATTATTCTTCCTTATCTCTAAATTGACTCAAGGTGAAATTATTTCTATCCATTACAAGAATGTAAATGTTTTTTTCTTTTACCATGTGCAACTCTTATATCATATTACCACAACCTTCCTAATAGCACTTGACACACATCAAAAGTCATGATGTCACAAGAAAATTTGAAAATTTACCATGCATTTTTCATTGACTTACACTTTATGGAATTTAAGCAACCATGAAACAATGTATAGAGTAGGGTGTATTAACCTTTTTAATTCAAGTTTCTCTACCATTTATTATATGTTAGTTCATTCAATTCCATGGATAGTTTCAATAATAATCTCCTCATCATAAGAGATTCTTCACATTCTATAATTTCCATGTGTGTTAGATATCTAAACATTTTCCATCACCATGAGCAATATGTGTTGTCCCTCATTTCTTACTATTGTTATAAGGTTATTATGGACACTTAAAATCTCTATATATAACATACTTATTTCACTTAAAACATTTACCTGTGAAGACTTGGCCTCTTCATATTCCCCTAGATGAATATCCTCTTACTCTTGTATTAGAATTCTGATTTTGAGGGTTACTCACTTCTCCATCATAATCTTGTTTTCCTCTTCCACTATTTATTTTATTCCCTTTCTTTTGAGGATTCTCATCTACCTATATAGTTAATTTGTTTCCTCCTAGAAAGGTTTTATTTTTTTTTTCAATTCACATTGATATTCTTCTTCCATGGTTCTTAGGTTAACCAAACCAACCTCATCTTGAACAAAAATACGTATCTCATTCACATATTTACCCTTATTCTCTAGTCTATCTTCTACATGTCCAAATCCTATCATGAGCATATCAAATTCCTCCATATATTATTTAATACTCATCTCATTTTTTCTCAAGTTCTAAAATTTCCTAAACAAACTCATCTAAGAGTCAGCTATCAAGAATTAAGATTTCAATTTTGACACCATTTAATCTCATGACTTGAATTTATCATTAACTTTCCTCTATCTCTCAATATTTACATGATCCCATCATAGAAATGCATAACGTTTCAACTTTGTGCACATAATTTTAACTTTCTTAGAATCATCCATTAACTCATAGTCAAAATATATTTTCATATTTATGATCTAATCCACAAGATCTATGTAGTTCAATCTTCTACTATAACAAGGTGTGTGTTACTTTGGCTTCCTTCTAGTATTTTTCATCTACTCTAAGAAATCTAGTCTTAAATTAATATTTCATCTCTTTTGAGTCAGGGTCTTCTCCTTCAAGTCCTTAAGCTCATCTCTGAGTCCCTTCTTCTTCATCTTCACTTACATATTCAACATGCATTCATATCCTTTGTGATCTATGTATGGCATCTAGTTTTTTTTTGGATTCCTCTCATTACTTCTACTAGATATATCACTCCAGGTGATCTTTTTCTTATACCTCTTCTAATTGGATTACTTTTTTTTTTTATCAATTATTCACCCAATTGTAATTTTATTTTTCAGAAATTTCCTATGACTCAACTAAATTCTCACATACATGTCCCAATAAATACAAAAACTAATCCTTGATACTAATTAGTGTAGATGGGAATATGAGGGAAGAAATTAATGTTTTTTTCTCTCACCAAGTAGTGATCTCATTAACTCCCAAACACACATACACAAACATAAGACAAATACAACACTTATTTATTTATTAGTTTAGAGATAATATTGCATTCACGATAGAGGAAATTGAGATCAAAATCTCATTTTACACTTATAGGATTAAATATTTACTTATTACCTATGAGTTTACATAATTTTTAGATTACTTAGTCCTCCAAATATATTTCTATTCATTCTAATAATTTTTAAAAAATTTATCTCTACTTTATTTTATATTTTCATGAAAATATCCTTTATGTTTTACAGAGATCCCCAATCTTTTTTTCCCTGCTCATTTCTTTTCTTCAGATAACAATAATTTTTTGCCAATGATGAGCACATGCATGCATTTTCTCCCTATGATCATAACCAAATTAAATATTTTTTAAAAATATTTCCAAATATATCTTAAACTCCAAATTTTGTGTCTCCATGTAAAATTTGACAATTTAAAAATCCTCTGTGTTGCTATTTGACTATACTCAAATTTAAATTGTCATTGTTAGTTCATGAGATCATGACACATGGCATGATACTGGGGTATCTATATCATGATATATAAAATTCCTTGTGTAATTTTTTACTTTATTTTAGACCTGTGGAAACATTATACATTGTTTATAATATTCAATGCATCTACCAAAGTAGTCCCTTACCTTTATTAAAATTGTGATCTTTACATTGCCACTTGTTACCATCTACATAGCCATGGATCCTATGATTCCGTTGTGACTATTTTAAACCCTATGTAATTTCATACTTCATGGACCCATGATTTAATTAAACATGATTGATAAATTGGCCATGTATTTGCTTAGCATTATGATCCCACTACTGACTTAAGACTTATGAGTATGTTATGTGTTACACATGTCATAACCCATAGCTCTTAGATTCATGTGGTAATTTTTTACTTCCATCATAGGAAACTATGGCCATGAACCTTGTGAACATGAAAAAAATTGACAATCATTACTGCATGTCAACCCTTCATCTTGTGAACTCTATTATCATGTCATGGACTTTTTGGACTTTAAAAAGTAGTTTTGAACCTCATTAGGATTAATGGTCATTGTTAGATAAAAAATTATATGTGATCACTTACTACTAAGGTAACTATAAGGTGTTCTCCATGAACTTTGACCACTTATATTATGATAGTGTGACCTCTTCCAAGACTTAAAAATACAAAGTGGTCATCATTTAGGCTTAGGGACTTAGGATAATATTTGTACACAAGACCCCTTATGGCTTTGAAACTTAGAGTTTCAAATAGAAAATCTAACTGAGTGAACCCATACATGGATAATGTAGTCAATGTAACTAATAAACCCCAAATGTGACTAATTTTTCATTTGATAAACCATACATTTACCCAATACCACTTATTAAAAAATTACAAAAAAATAAAAAATGATTTTTGATGATGCAAATTTCTCATCCACCTTAGATGTTCCTACATTGATGATCCAAAATATGGTGTGGTACCCCGTAGGAATATACATCATAAATATATCATATATCTATCAAGTGAATAGTATGATTGGCCCCATATTCATTTATATCCTCATTAGAATGTAATAAAAATCATGCACCACCTATACCCAAATTTTGAATCCCACATTATACACATTTACCTACTCTAGATTTGCATGATATAATGCTAAATAAAATAGTGGGACTCCTCCATTCAATGTTTCACAAATCTCATGGTTGGTCATCATTCCTATAATCACCTTTTAAATGTTTAAAACCTATGAAACATACACATTTAATAGTCATATAATCAATGTCCAATGGTTATAACTATCTGCCGCTATTGCCTAGTGAGCTAACTCATGTCTATCAACCACATATTTTGGTGCACCATAGACAATGGGCATATTGTCTAGTGATAATCTTAGGATAGCATGAACATCCTCTAAGTTAATATCCACCTCAATCATGTCCCCATCCACCTTTATATGAATGTGTCAATACTCTTCTTCTAGTGACCCAAAAACATCACTAGAATATCTTCCTCTAATGGCACCCTACACATCTCCATAATGACTTTAAAACCTAGGACAATAAATTGAGTTATGTCCCCATCTAAAATCCTAGCTAGTAAATCTATTAACCAATATGCATCGATATTCCACAAAATTTGTTGTTTTATCTACACCTATAAAACTTTAAAAAATCCCAATTAATCTCTTATCTGACAAAAATTAGAAAAAAATACACATAACTTTGTAAAATTTACACAAAATTAGAAATATTAACTATATCATACATATATCCCCTAGGGATTTTCCCAACTAGTCTAGAAATGGGCCATTAAATTCACATGAATTGGTATACATGGGATTTAATCCCCTATTTAAATTATAATGCTATAGTTGGTCATCTAATTGAAGCTAGGAGGCCAAGATGCATCGATAGTCCACTAAAGTCATGGTCATCTCTATGCCTAAAAATTTCCAAAACAAAAACCCAATTACTCTCTTGTATAACAAAAAGCATCAAAAAATAAGTAAAATTATAAAATTTACACAAAATTAGAAACATTAACTATATTGGTCATCTATCCCCTATGGATTTGCCCAACCAGTTGGGAGGTTGGACATTAAAGTCACTTAAATTAGTGGTCATGGGTTTGAATCCCAAATTTAAATTTTAATGTTAAAGTGTGGAATCTAAGTGAAGTTAGGGGTTAAAGTGGAAACCTATTAAAACTCAAACTCTCATCTTGGGGGTCTAAGGTTGCACCTAGTTATTGAATCCTCTAAGATTAAAAAATAACTACATCAACCATATATAGATACTATATTATCCATGTGGCTAACTATATAATATATCATCTATCTACATCTATTATATCAACAAAGTGTTTTTGACTAAATTTTCCATCTATAATTATACTATGTCGACTATGCAGCCTATATTTTCTCCCTTGATCATTTTGTTAACTATATTAGATCATTTTAGTTGATAATTAATTATTTCAATTATTTTAATTATTTTTATCTAAACCATATCACTCAAATTATTTTATAGATACTTAAATGTATTAGCCAAGCTATCATTCTATTATATCATCTATTTCATACAACTATATCAACCCATTTTATATTTTTCACCTCCATAATTGTATTAATGAGATCAATTCAATTATCTCATGATAATGATATATATTTATGCCTCTAAAACTTTTGTATGATTTTAAATGTAAAAAACCAATGCGTACCCATTTCCAATCATTTTTTCTCTTTAATTTGATATTTGTTGGGGGAAATTTTTCAACACATATTTACCTTGATTCTATTTTTCCTATATTTATCATATTTACCCTTACCAATATTGATTATACATCCTACTTCAATGGCTACTATAGTAAGTCTATAGTTCCCTCTGTTGCATCCTCTCAACATCATCTATCTCTATGTCAAAAATAGTCACCTAGATCTCTCAAAATCTCAAAATACTAAATGTTTATATGACTATATTTTTAGTGTATTTATATCAAAATTTTCAAAATTCAAATATTTTCAAATTTTTAGCTTTAAATTTCCTATTTTGGCCATAAATTTATTTTCATATTTATTTTTAATAAACCAAAAGAAACATTGATTTCATAGCATCACAAGGAATGTTTTGGTTCTAAATGAATATTTTTGTAAAATTTTAGATTTTGTCTCATTTTTCAATCCTAATCGATAAACTTTGTAGCCTAGATTTACACCTTACATCAATATGTTTATGGATCTACTGACTTAGAGTCATCTTAGCACCACTCTTGCACCATATATCATGCTTTTATATCCATCCATATAAATGAAGGTATATATATACATTTATGTTACTTTTACTTATCTTATTTATCAACAGTTATTATAGCATTTATTTCATCTTTCATGTTTCTATATTTTTTCCTGAATCACCATTCCACATTACACTATTATGACACATATTGAGCTTTAGGTGGGGCATATGTATACACCTTTATTTTTTTAGTTATTGATGATTTATCTCACATGACTCATTGAGATATCAATCTCCCTAAATGCATAGCCTAAGGAGTGTATTGGGAAAGGAGTGGGCTAGCACATGGTACTTTATGAGATATTCTTATTTGATTTCATGTTATACCTTATTATACTCATTATCATGATATATGATCAATCTATCCTCTTTCCATTCTAGTTCCATGCTTTTCTCAACTACAACCATGCCAAGCTAATTCTATAGTTGTCCTTGTATTTTATATTATATTAACCATGGTTGACATAGTCTTTTCATTTTTGTGGTCCCCTCTCGATTGTATCCATCCCACTCAATACATTTTTATGCCTTTCATATTGGATCAGACCTAGTCAATACATTACTATTTTCACTTGATCCATTATACTATATTAATCCAAATCGAGTCAGTTGACATATTTTATAAATCACTTTTAATATTTGGATTTATATAGATGGGGTTAATAGATGTCATTTTTTAAATAAGTATAACATTATGTTTATCTTGTATACAAAAAAATGCTTTTAATATAAGATATATTAGAGTATAGGCACTAATGCTTATAGAGGTCTATATTTGCACATGGTTTTTGGAGTCTTATGGAGAGAAGCTACCTAATAAGGTATACCTAGTCTATGAAGTCCCAAACTAATAATACTTAGGTATTCTTATTTACATCTTAATTTTCACCTAAAACATCTCTCATAATGTGACAAATGATCATAGAGGGAGATTAATGCACTACAAAATAAATCCAAGGTAAGTATCCCTATCCCTAAACTCTTCTTTTTTGTGTGTGTTAAGAATATAATTTTGTTGTATTTCCATGCCTAACTTAATGTCTATTATCTTTTAATGACCTTAAATTAATTATATATATATTTATTGGTTAAAATAATTAATTATATACCTCTTGGTTACTCTATAATGGAATTTCTATCTCTTTAATCTACATTTTTGACATTTTAGAACTAGATTGCCTTTGTTCACCAATTATTTGCATAAGCTTATTAATTATATTTTTGATGCCTCTTTTTAAAAATTATGTTTGCTTACCACCCTAATATACTTTATGGGATAACATATTGTACATATGTTGGATATAATATGGTACTCACTATTTTCCTATATTATAGGATATTTATATTATTGGTCGTATTCACCTTACATGTAACATCTACCCACAAAACATGTAAATAAGCCTAATCAAATTTAAAACAATATAATCAAACATAATTTTAAAAAATGATATATTTATGTGATAAATGATATGAATGATTTTAATGGGATTATTTTATTTTCACAAATTTATAAAAAAAAATTCAAAATCAAATAGTGTAAAGCATGTCTAGATAGTGAGGTGAACAAAATCTAGAAAACATGAAAAAAAGAGATTGTTCCCAAGAACATCTGAACACTTTTTTAAAAGTAGTGTTTTTAACATAAATGTGACATTGAACCTAATGAATGATAGATATTTAAAAAATGATTTTATGGTCATTTTCCTTAGCTTTAGGGCTCTAAAAACCTTAATTTTTTTCTAAAATTTTGTACATATCTCTAGGAAATGTATCTATTTATTTGAAACCCTAATAAGGCAACCAAATCTAGAAACCCTAAAAAAAGGGGATAAATTATAGGGTGTGTTTTTTATTTACTTTATTATTATTTGTACCTATAATCCTTGTACAAATTTAGAAACAACACACCAAGTATATTTCATGTTTAACTAGGAAGGCTAGTGATACATGCTCTACTTTAAAATGAATGCATGGAGAATTTACCTATTGATAATGGATTCATGTCCTATATTCACTAATGTAATTTTGTATTTATAGATTTCTCATCTTAAAATTATGACTCTATTGATGTGTAAACTGACACACAATGGGTAGGAAACACCAACAAATTAAAGACACACAACATGAGAGACCCCAAACAAAATTTAGGAGGACCCTTTCTAAAATTATACATTTTTTGTTTATGGAGGAAAACTAATAAACATAGGGAAACATGAGTATGAGAGAGATATAAAATGAGAAATAAAAATATTAAGAACATCCAAAAGCCTAGATAACACACAATAACCTAATCTTAATTGTTGATTGATAAACACAAGAGTTTTATTATAATTTATAATTAGTTAGGACATTAACATTAATTAAGATAAAATGACTTGTAATGAGTAGAATGGAAGTAGAGCACTAAAATGGAAAAATAACTAATGGATTAAAGAAGATTAATATGGAAAACACAGAGGACAAGAAAATGTAGTTGATTTATACCTATTAATGTGACTATGTGCAAATAAAATATGGATGGAAATGATCAACTCATACTTTATTATGTGCATGTAACTAAAACAATAACTACCATTATTCTGGGTCAGAATCAATTGGAAACTATGAAGATCAAATGTTACTATTTACCTCTATGGGTTGATCTTAACCTATATGGGAAAATAGACAATTGGTGGTAAATTCACCTATGTCTACTTTAAATATTACTATATATGGAATTTAGACATCTGATTACATGTAAATGCCTTAAAAATTACCTATGAAAGGGTGAAACCTTATTAGGGCTTGTGATAGATAAGAACCTACAAAAATAAAGGGTAGAGTGTAATACATTGAGATAACCCTAAATACCCCATGATGATTGAATGCTACATATGTAGTCATAATACTCTAAAGAGAGAATCAAGCCTCATGTAATTATCCCACCTAGAGTGTTTAGTGTAATAGTGCTCCTTTGCTACATGTATGCATCTAGAGATGGCTTGAATACTTAGTAATGATTTTCTTGACTCAGATAAAATATACTTATGAAATTGCTAAGGGTTGATTCAAGTGAATATAATTAAATTTAGAAATAATAAGGAATCTTTGATTAGTTTTCAATAGTATAAGTGTTCCCAAATAGTAAAATTACCAAGTTATAGAATAAGTGGCTTAGATGTGCATTTATAGCAATCTAAAGAAGTGAAACATCATGTTATCTATCCTAAAATACAAACTAACCTATAAGGAATGATTTAAATTTTAAAATTATTCATTTTTAGGCAAATGGCAAGATCAACCCATAAATTTTAGAATCCACTACTAATCTCAACCCATGCGAGTTGATTCTGACCTAAGGAGGGTGATGTTTGATCTTAAGAATTTTAAATGTTTATACAAATGCTTAAATATTTTTATAAATTAAGAATATTTTGTAGGTTTAAAACATAAACATATAAGGGATGGGCCTATACAAATATTTAGGATAGAGTGAGGTGGTGAAATAATACCAATTTAATGTTTCAACCAAGTAAGGTAAATGTGCACCAAAACTAACATTATCAAGTATTCATGACCAAATTTGAGTATATATAATAAGTACCTTAGAATAATGCAAATTTACAATTAATAGCTATCCCCATACCAAAAATAGATGTCTACACCCTTATATTCATGTTAATATTTTATCATGATGTATAAAATAATTGATTGGTTAAGAAGAAATAGTTTGTTTCACACATCTAAGTCCAAACTTATATCTCTCTAACCTACTTTGTGTGAGGATAACACTTTCTCTCTTGGTAATTTTCATCTCCTATCAATTTTTGACTTTTCATAATCATGACTCTCTATGTAAAGGAAACCAACACTAATTATACTTATTGTAGACACATAAATTAGCATTTATTGCTAAAAAATGTACATGTGTCCATTCTTTATACACACTTAGCTCATGCTCAATTTTATGGTCCCGAACTGCCCTTCTTTACTTCTATGTGGATGACCATTACCTTTTAAGATTTTTTTTTATTTTGAATATCCTTATTCACCATCATAAGTATCCTAAACTCATTATCATACTTATTCACACTTATATTTTAGTTGTCTTTTCTCCTTAGACAAGGTTACTCTTTCAAGACTATCCTGTTCATGAGTAGCATCTAAATTTTTTGGTAGATTACTCCCACAAAATAATGTCTATTTTATCAAATTAAAATTCACCAAATAGATCATATTTCACATGTCACAATTCCCATCCAAATTAATTTCAAGATGATCACTATAAATATACATTTTTATATCCATTATCTAAGAGAGGCTCATGTGATTTAAAATCACCAAAATATCTAGATTCACATTGAGAGGAAAGCATCTATTATTCCCCATTCAAATTCCACATAGCCCTGGTAGGCCTAAACTAATTTTTAATTCACTTTCAAGGTCAAAATATAATTGTTGAAGCACTTAATCACACAAGGATTTTACTAGCATATAGCATTACATTAATATTTCACACACACCACCATAACATGGGAGAACTACATAGAGTTTGATCCATCTTTAGAGTATTGATATGTAGGAAGTGTTCAACATAGGTGGTGTTGAGTACATTCAAAAATTCAACCAATAACCCATTTTTTCCATTTATTATAATTTTTTTTATGTTTTATTGATATAGGGTTTCAAGTAAAGAAGGTCTATAGATAACTCTATAATGAATTGCATATATCTAATAACACACATAGAGTCAATAGGAAAAGATGCACATGTAAAAAATTTCACATATATTTAAAACCCTACTAGATGTTGGTATACCCTATGGACACTAGAGTAGACCCACCATGTTTGATTAACACAGCCTTATCCTAGGTGGATATGAATCCATGTTCTTGATTCACAATGACCTCACACAGTCACATAATTAGTTTCATAGTTGAATTTATGGTCTTCCATTCTTGATTTTATGGTTGTCATTCTTATTTTGTACTTTCCCTTTTAAACATATTTCCATATTTAACAAGTTCCTAATTAGTCTGATTAATTTATTATTTTATACACTTTGATTTTGCTTAATAGTTTATCATAATTAGGATTTAGTTTCTATTTATACTATTTTTGATAAAATATATTGGTGAACTTATTTATTGTTTGAATATTTCAAATCCTACCCAAAAATGTTGTTAGGGTTTTTTTCCTTCTTTCTATTATTTCTAATTATTATATTAGGATTTTTTAATTTGGTAAATTCTTTAATAGCGGTAATATTCCAAGTTTAAATATCATATTTTATGTAGTCTATGAAAGTTTTTTCTACCTATATTAAAATAAGTGTTAGGATAAGTGGTACTCAAGTTGAGCATACTCAAATTTATTTTGATAAGTCACATAATATGGATAAGAATAAGGGTATATTAGAACCTTCAAATAGTAATGAACAAACTAAATATGTAGAAGTGAATGACAATACATTCAAGCATAAATAGTATAATTAAGACAAGATTTAATCTCAAGATGAATGATCACATTTAGATGATAAAAAACCACTGATAAATAAAGTTCAAATTATTAATAACTTTTGAGAATCAATTAATGATCAATATCAGTATTATCATGCAGTCTTTCAAACTCTTTTGGAAATAAAAAGTGCAAGCATGGATAATACATATGAAACTTTAACCATTATGGTTTCCTTGCCTTACTCCACATAATTTGATAAGAATTTTATACCACCATCTAATATAGGGGCAACCCAAGAGTTTTATAAAATTAATGTGTCAATTCCTACCCAATCATTTATGACACAAACTTTGGTCTAGTCCTGATGTAAAATCCCTTATGAAAGATGTTTTAACCTTGAAAACTATGGTGTTACATTTGTAATAATGTTATTCAAAACCTAATCATACACTCAATTCATATACTTTATTGTATACTCTATTGGAACAACATATTTCTACCTATCCTTTACCAATTAGTTTTGTGCACCTAAATTTATATTGTATGATAGAAAAGGTGACCCCAAACAATATTTGAGATCATTTCACATAGAATTTTTTGAATATACATCCAAAAATAGGTTTTTGACTAATTTATTCCCAAAAGATTAAAATAATACATGCCCATATGGTTTTATGATTTACCACATCAATCAATTTATATATTCAATCCTTTGGTTGATCTATTCTTTGCATATTTCTCAATCACTATCAATGAAAATATTTCATAAGCTCAAATTGTTTAGATCAAACAAGCATATAACAATCATATCACATAATATTTATTAAGGTATAATACCATGTTATCCAAAATGAAAAATCCTATGGAAGATAAGAAATTGTAAGACATATTCAAACAAAGCTTGCTTCCACATCTACATGAATCTCTAATGTTTAAGATGTTTTTATCATTCACAGATTTATATCATGTATTTAAGGAAAGAGAGGTCAAGGTTTTGGAAAAGAAAAATCTTAAATATGTATCCAATTTAATTTACACCCCTCATGCAAATTATTCAAGTAATCCACCATACATGGTGAATCCAATTGAATATAAGAGTGATTAAAAGGCAACAATGAATGCAGTTTCAGATCCTACTCCACATATCCTATTATCATCTCCTCCATGGGGAAAAATTACCAAAAACTCATTACAAAGTGTTAAAAAATATTTTATAATGTAACATAATATCATTCCCTCCCATTAAAGAGGATAATATGAGTAAACCTATTTTAAAATTATCTGATAAAAATGTTTTTTTTAATATCATAGAGCACTAAGGCATAATACAAATAGATGCATCAATTTAAGACATAAGATTTAAGACTTGATAGATGAGAAAATTATTTATGTGATTGTACTAAATTAAATTAAAAAGGCATAAGCAAGTGAGATTAAAATACTTAATATATTCAATGATCATTTCCCTCAACATATAGGTCAAATAAATAATAGATAAATCAGAAGTGCATTACACATACAATGCACACCCTCCACCAACTTCTTTTCATCCTCATATTGAAGCACAAAATCCTTTAAATGGTATCATTGGTACATATCATTTTTGAGTGCAATATATACTACTAATCACATTCTTATATCATGAGATAGTTGATTATGATTTTGAATTGCACTCTTTGTTCATTTGAGCTTATATTAATCATAAACTTATATAGAGTATCTTGTTTATAACAGTTCAAGTGTGAATGCACTATCACACTTATCTTTCATCTTAGATATAAAGGTCATGATATAATTCATATAATAATAGTAATCAAATGATTCAATGGTCTTATTCAAAGATATATTGGTGAGATCACATTTCCAATACAACTTGAACCATGTATGCATTTGAATAGAACATGCCAAATTTTGCACTCAACTTCCTAAGGTCAGGGCAAGACAATAAATGTAATGAATGGGGGATGGGTATAACTATGGATTGGGTTGATTATTTGGTGGAATGGGATTTGAAATGGGTAATGGTAAGGGTTTCTCATGATGAAACCAAAATAATTATGAACATTATGTTAATTTTTAAGAGCATCTTGCTTAATGAAAATAGATATCCACGTCCCTTTAGTGTTTGAGATAACAAGCAAGTGAAGGTCTTGATCAATACTATGACCATTGAAATAGGTATGGTTAGGTTAAATGACTTGAGGGATGATATCAACTCTATATATTTAACTATGCCTAGTCAATGTCATCCACAAATGTGAATGATATACGATGAGGCTAGAGTCAAGGAGAAGAAAACAGAGTGAATGTGAGTATTTAGGCTTGATTCACATTATATTGGTGACCTCAATTTCGGGGGAGGATAATAATGGGTGGGTTGGTAATTTAATCTTATTCCTATAGTTCAATAATATCATTAATAATTATGTGGGGAAAAGGTTTATCATGGAAAACCTCAAGTCTCAATTTGACACTAATATCTATTTGTGTGTTGATTATAGGACTAGGTGCTCTAACCCCAAGGAAAATAACTTATTTGACAATATCAAGTTTCTCAAAAAGTGTAATATAAATGAGATAAGGAAATGTATAAGAATATGATATTTAGGGTTAATTTTAGTGAGCTATATTAAAAATCTTTGGAGGTTTCTTGGTGAATTGGATTTGTAAGGTATATAGTTATTCATGTGAATCATGCAATATAATGTGGTAAATTATAAAAGTATAGACTAATTATTTTTTTACCAAAGAGGGCATGTAAATTCTAGGCACCCATGTTATTATTGTAGATGATCATATACATGATGTAGACAATAATCTACATAATATATATGAGTTTTGTATGATGCAAACATATGCCTACATTATGTAGATGATCATCTACACTCTTCACCATGTAGATGGTCATCTTAATGATGTAGACACACAATGTAATATGTTAGCATGTGTCTAAATCATGAAGATGGTTATCTATATGGTGCAGAAGATCTCCTTCATGATGTAGATGACCATCTAAATGATGCAGATGCATGATGACAACATGATAGCATGCAACTGCATCATGTAGATGGCCATCATCAAGAATTAGATAACCACTATCATGGTGTATATGTGTATTTTAATAATGTAAAAACATGTATGTATCATGAATATATCCATTTATGTCATGTAATTGGTCATCTTCAAGGTGGAGGTGCATGACGTGTTAATAGTAATATGTAGGCGACCGCCCATATCATGCAGACATTTACCCATATCTCATCAGATGCCTATTAAAGTGCCAATTTCACATCATTTTTCACTTTTTCCCCATTTATTTTTCTCTTTCCATTCTTTCTCTCCATCCTCCTAACTTACATAAACCTATTTTCCATCCTCTAGAGTAGAAACTCAATGCCAATGGATTCCCAAACCTTATCCAACTTAGCTACAAGCATACGCACAAAGGGGAACATAAAACTAACATTCAAAAATTTAATGTGCACTCTCATCCAAAGAATTTTTCATCAAGAAGACACATATAATGACTGGGTGCAGCCTTACAAGTTAGACAACATTATCTACATGTTGCAATATGAAATATATTTTCATTTTCTAAACTTTATACTGCAATGCTTCAACACTGCATCCTACTCATTTAAAATGAGCTTGAGCTCATGTAATTTTTGTTTGGAATCAGTCTAGAAGATATCCAAAGATTGGAAGGTCTACCTTATAGGGGTGGGGACCTAGTCATAACAAAGGCCTTATTGAATAATGAGGATAAAAAATATTGAGTCCCATTATGGGTTGAAGCTGGATGGTGTGGCATTTTTAAATTTATAATTCATCATTTTTTTGACTATTTTTACTACTATTAGTTCTTATTACTTTTTAACTTTTTTACATATCCTCAATTCCATAGTAAAATTAGGATGAGAGTTGAAATAGTGAAAAATTATTTCTATTGGGGATGATTTAACTTTTCCAAGAAAGAATTGTTTTGTAAGGTAGACCATCAAACATTCCATTCTGGACTCTTGTTTATATTCTTTATACTCTTAGTGTTCAACCATTTTATTGGTGAATATTCATTTCAAATATAATTAAAGATGATTTAAACTTTGATATTTTCAATGAAAATTCTCATCTTTCATGTTGTAATTATATCATTACATTGTACACTGAGGCTTTTTTCAATTTGCAAGTAATGACTAGTCCAACAAC
Organism: Torreya grandis; assembly: GCA_037957365.1. Classification (NCBI taxonomy): domain Eukaryota; kingdom Viridiplantae; phylum Streptophyta; class Pinopsida; order Cupressales; family Taxaceae; genus Torreya; species Torreya grandis. Next base: position 1,597,292 of record JARHVA010001661.1, on the reverse strand, counting down.
TCTCGATCCTAAAATATTTGTCAACACACTCTCCCTTGAAGCTCAAGAGGTCAATTTGAGTTGTACTAAAATTAATTTCAAATAATTATATAAATATTGATATCATTAATTTAATTTTTTTTTTGTTATTTCTTACATAAAAATTAAATGAAATAATTTCCATAAGAAATTCAAAAATTAAGGTTTGTATACCTCTTAAGGCCCTAGCAGAAATGAACATGTAGGAAGATACAAAATCATCTCCATAGATGCCCATGTAGCAATTGGTAAGAAGAAAACACATGTGGAGATTGATTGCACCTCCAACATAGTCTTCCACTCATGTTACTTGTATAGCTTCATAAATAATCTTTGTTTTGATTGAATTAATTAAGATGATAATTTTATCATTGTAAAATTTTAATCCTCTTCTATATATATACAATGATGTAATATGTAATGCAAACATGAGGGGGCTTTGGTAGACCTTCCAAAATTTAGATGCAATAGCAAGAGCAAGGTGTGCTAAATAGAACTAATATTTTTTATTTTATAGTATATGCTAATTTAATATTATATTTATTTTATTTGCATTTTTGTGATTTTAAGTTTGATTTACATGTCATTTTACTTCTCAAAGGATAAATTTTGCACCACCAACCCAACCTAGCCCTATAAATACTAGAATTGGGAAATGTTTATTTATGTCATCATTATGTGGCAACATTGTTTATGCAACAACTTATGATTTTCCAATTTTTTCACTTAGTGGTCTACCTAATGCAACAAAAACCATAATTATTCATAATATTGATTTGGATGAAGAGTATTTGGGGATTGGTAGTGACACACCCATGGTTTTTTTAACCCACATGATATTTATAGGTATATCAACCCACCAATCCATTAAAGTGACCTCGTACAACCAACTCTCCACCTAGCATCACTGAAGGCAATCCTTTTAAGGAGATTCCACAAATAGATGACCAACATACTTTTTTCTCAATTTCTAAATTATTGGTAGAGAATACTAAGGCCTATGTTATTGATTTTGTTATTCTTAACCTTGACGATTTAATAACATGGGCATATAAGGTAAAAGTTTTGATTTAGGAAATAAATGCTCATTTCTGCAACCATAGTCAACACAATCAATTGTACTCAATGGTTTAACATCAGCCAATAAAAATTGATGTTCAACTAAGCAATTTTTAGAAGTATTGTAGTGATAAATAGATTTAAAGATTTTTTTCTTTAGATAATGTTAAACAAGATTGAGAACTTAAATGTAGAAGCCCAAGTGTACTATAATAAATGGGAAAAAACAAAAGCCTTGTAGATCTTTCAAATGTTGAAAAATAAAAATATGTAGTGAGTTTATCTTTATTATTTTTTGCAATTAAATTTTATTTTAGAATATTTAACTAATTAATATTATTTGTTCATTTTCATTCAAAATATAAAAATATGAAGAACCAAGTTGTTGTCCTTGACATGCATTTAAAGAGTGTACACAAAAATATTTCCATGGCAATTTCTTTCAAGGAAAAACTTATTTTACTAAATAAGTAAAATAATACATTGAAAAAAATAATTAGATAAAATGGCTTGGACCTTGAGGTTTTGTTTCAACAAAAAGCTAAAACACACCCATCATTGCTTTTAGTGGGAGATGCTACTATAGAAGAACATGCAACTCTTGCCAATATCAACAATGTAATGAAAGATCTTATAGAATCAAGGATCCTGTTCCTCACAAATAGCATAACCACTAATTCTAGCCAAAAACAAGTGGAAGGACATCCTAATACACAATGAGAATTGAGCTCAAGAGTTATTTTTTAATTATTGGAAAATGAGGATTAAGCTCAAAGCCTCAAGAGTTATTTTGTACTTATGTTTTGTAATTACTAGAAACTTATGTTTTATAATATTTAAAATATATATTGTAATTTTGGATTCTTTACTCTTAAGTCTTAGTTTTATTTTTTGTAGGTTTACATGAACTTTTTTCTTTGAATGAATAAAATGTATTAAGACTCATATTAGGCTACGATGTGTAATAGTTTATCACAATGTTTAATTATTTTATTTTATTGTAAATTTGGTTTCAAATTTATTAAAATCTTGTTTAACATTTTTTGTATAACCATTTCTTTTGATTTAACAATGTAAATTTGGTTTAAAAGGTCAAAAATTTTGAAAGATCAGAATGTTGAATATGTACTCTTTTTTCAACTCACAATGTAAAGAAAGCTCAATAATACTATTATAGAATGCTAAAGATAGGGAAAAAATTAGCTAAATATTGAAAATAACTTAACTCATATCGTATCAATTAAGCATTTCATAGACAATATAATAGATTGATGAATAAAAAATAGAAATTATTGTCCAATAAATAACATAAATATTGTTCAATAGATTTCAAATACATATTACAAAATTATAAACTAATAATCAAGAATCTCAAATAACCCTTTTTTAACTCATTCTTCATTACTAACATTTGTATGTACTGTCTCACTAGCATTTTCACTATCTTCTTTGGTAGTTGTATTTATGACATCTCTTCTTTTAGTTAGAGTACTCCAAATTGGAATTGATCTATCATATGGAAATTCATCCAATTCATAACTTGAAACATACAACCTCAAACATATCTCAATATTTTTATCTAATCTATTCTAAAGTTTTGATTTAACAAAATATAATGTGCTAAATACCTTTTCATCTTCAATGGACCCCAAAATCATTGTTTGAGCCCATTAAAATAATCAAAATTATTCATTGGCTTTTTCTTGTAAAACATTGTTGTGATAAAATTTCTTCCATATCCTTGTAATAAAACCTATTTCTATTGTTTTAGTTAACAACTAATATTGTTCAACCATTATAATCCTAAAAAGGATTGACTATTTTTTAGTAAATCCTTTTGTAAAATACCCTCAAATTCCTCTCCATTGATTTATATAGACTTACTGAAATGTTTAATAAGATTAGCCATGTATTTGATAAATAAATTACTTGTTTTTTCTTTACCTTCTACACTATTCCAAAATGTAGGATTTACCACCCCAATGACTTCAAGCAACTCATCCCTTTGAAAATGATCTTGAATTTCAGCAGATAAGATTTTTAAAATGTTTTTCAATTTCATTTGTATGTCACATATGAAATTATCATATAAAACCCTTGATACAAGTACTTCTTAAAATTCTGATTCAACTACATTAGTTCATCTTTGGAGAGTGTGTAATGGTATTATCTCCTTTACATTAATGAAAAAACAAAGATGATCATGAATATTGAATTTCAAATAGTTTTGAGGGTCCTTAATATTTGTTAAAGTTTCCCAACTCTCAAATATCAGTCCCTTAAAACTTTTATTTGAGTAGTATAATATATCAAGATATAGACAAACATATTTCCTTAACCATGTGAAGTCAACAATATATATTGATCTTTTACACATGTTTCATCAAATAATGCATTTTATTCGACATGGGTAGAATAACACATAATGTTAGCAGAGTTTTAAAATATTTATAATGGTTTAATAAATATTTTTCCTTGTCAACCTCTATCCTATAATTAAACATAGAACCTACCAATGATTGATATTCTTTAAATATTATACATGCATGCTCATACATGGAATTCCATCTAGTATCGGCATATTTTAATATTTATTTCCATTAGTCACTCTAATTACAAATTTATAAAACTCTAAAAATATTTTTGGATTGTGACAAGTTGTCATTATACCTTTCATATAACCAATTAATGGATTGGTGTCATTTTATACCAGGTTAAGTGTCCAAGGATATATGCAAATGAGATGTTGGATATTTGAGTTAGCAGTTCATTATTTGGGGGGTGTTTAATTTTTTTTTGATGTCTAAATCCTAAGGGCAACAAATAAGATTATAATCCTATGTTACATAAAAGGTAAATCTAGAAAGTTTTTCTAATTGAATATCCCCTATGTCATTCCTTGTTAAAAGGATTCCTTGATTCACACCATTAACTTTCATAACTTAAACATCTAGCATAAGACACTATAGTGTCCTCACTTAACTTACATAATTGGGTAAGATAGTTTTATATTTCATAATGTAAGAATTTTGATTGCCTATTATAACCTAGACTGCTTCTTGATAGATTATGAATATGGAAATGAGTCTTTTTAGTTGACAAACTTTCCTATTAACTTTACTCTTATGAGAATTAAAAGACACACATTACATAAAGTAAACTCACTTTCATTGAATTGAAACAAAGTTTGCATTTAATGAAAGCACACTTGCATTAAAAGAAACACACTTTGTATTAAAATGGAAATCACACTTTGCATTGAAATGGAAATCACACTTTGCATTAAAAAGGAAATCACACTTGTAGTAAAATAAATTATACATGTATCAAAATAAATACACTTTTAAACTATAAACTAGAAATACCATTTATTTTGATCTTTAGAGAGAAGTGGGCCCTTTCTCCTTCCTCAAAATAGGATTAGCTTTAACTTAATAGTGGAATAAAATGTTGTACTTTATTAGCAATTCATTATCAAAAGGAACATATATAAATGCTATGAATTTTTCTATAAAATTACATTGGAATGTTTCTAATTTTATTTACTCTCTATTCTATTACCCTGAAATGAGGAGGCATTTACTTAAAGCACATCTCAATGACCATCCTTAGAATACAAAATCTAGTGATCTAAACAACAAAATCTACTTATTCTAAATAGAAGATCTAGGAATCAGATCCCATGCTTATAGTATGCATTGGGCATTGGAAATGATTTAAATAATAATATACCAAGTATAAATAACATATATTTGAAGAGATTATGTCCATATTTAGAAAATAGAAATGCATTTATATCTGGATCATTTTAGACTATTACTATGAATAGTAATGTCTAAAAGAAGATATCTAAAGAGGGAAGATCTATATATGTTTAGTAGATATATTTAAAGTTGTTATATTAATTTTTAGAGTATAGATAAGCTTCTTCAAAGTATGACTTGGCATCTTCAGAGCACAGATGGACTTAGAGATTGATCAAAATGTCTTCAAATCTTTATTAGAACATCTTTAGAGCTACTTGGGTGGTTTTTTGGAGCTTTAACTAAGGATATTCATAGATCAACATGTTCTATACTGAGTCTTTAAAACTATTTCCAAAACTATTGATGACTTCTCAGAATAATCCTACCATAGATATGTATCTCTGTATGTAAAATTATACACATTTCATCCAAGTTAGACATAAATATCAAGATAGATAATCAACAATGCATCACATGCAAATAAAAGACAATTACATACATTTTTTACTTAGATGAGACCTTAATTATTAAATGTAATACAATATATAACTAAGAGGCAACACTTATGGATAGTTTATATGAGATATAATGAGTTATATAAAATGCTCATCATTTTCCCCCCACACTTTACCTTTTGTAAGTCCTCTTACAAACTAGGGGAGAACTATTCTATTGATGCCTAAATGTGTACCACAGGTGCCCAGAGTGTTTAAGAAACACTTCTCATTTTAAAATTCCTAAGAACTCAATGCATGAGTTATAGGTTGTGATACTTATGTTATATTTGATAGAATAGAGGTAGAATAAGTGACTATTTCACAATATTTATAATATTGGTGGTTGAGAGCCACTGTGGCCAAATAGTAGATCTATGTAAAATATGTAGTATACTATGCTAAAAATAGTGAATTATGATCAAGAAATAATCTAAGAACTAATCTAAGATGGATATTTGTAATGATAATTAAATTAAGGTGATCTGATTAAAAAAGGGGCAAAAGGAAGGGTAGGCAGAAAAGAGAGATATTGTTGATGTTTATTCCAAACATTATGACAAATTTTAATATCATTTAAATGTGCATTAAACCAATGTATGAAGTGAAAAATCTTAAGCCCAAATCACAACACACATTAGGCAAGCTTATAAGGAAGGTATGAAATGATGCAAATAGGAACCAAGCTCACTTTAAAGATTCACTTCTCAAATCAAACAACATTAGCCCAAATGTAAAAGAAGTAAAAAAATGAAATAAGCCTAAGAACTTTAACTAATATAGCATTAGCACAAATTAGCAACTCTGAATTCAAGATACATATTTAAAATCCATAAGAACTATTCAAATTTTAAAGTAAAATTAGACAACTAAGAAAGAAACAATATAACATTTCACACAAGCAAATATGGACAGACTTTGCAAAATTCCTTCTTTGTATTCATTTCTGAAAGTTTATAAAGTAATTTGGCTCTAAAAACTCCCTCCCTCTTTTGATAGTTGACAATGATCCTTATATACAAAACCCATTAGGTATGTTAGTCAGTTATTTCATATTACATTGGTACATGTTTATAGGACAAGTGTCCTTTTTGCCACCTTCTAGAACAAATGATCTTTTTAATACTTTGATCTATAGGTAATATGAGTTACCAATTACACATGCCTAAAATAATATTCTTTTTTAAGACATTATATAAACTAAAATAAAAATGGAATATTCTTAATTCAATTTGTTTGATCTAGAGGTCTCTTTACTATTGAAGTACCTAGTTTTTGTTGTTATAAGATCTCTACTGCTCATCTATTAACTTTAAATTGACCATGAGATCCTTAAAATTTCATATTCTCAGTATACCAAGCCTCTAAGTTTTTTTTCCACCTCTCACTCACAACTTTAGTAATCATATCCATGATCCTATCATTATCCCCTTTAGTCCTTCCTCAACTCTTATTCATAATTTCTTGTTTGTTTAAGTCACATAGAGATCCATGTCTTCCCTTAAAAAACCTATTTGGGAAGCCATGGTTGTGTGTTCATTAAATTCCTCCTTAGTGGATCATACTTTTATTATAGATTGAATTATACTTTAGATAGATGGAAATTCAGGCTCTCCTTTGCATTATTAGGTCTATAAGGCTTCCAATTTAGCATATTAGACCCATGTGGATCTAATGTGGCATTTTCATAGCATCTTCATGGCATTCTAATCATCCCTATTCAAAATATGACCATTTATTTTGAATTTAAATCCAAACAATTATCTTGAAATTGATTTCCTCACAACCATCATTTGACATTCGTGCAAACGTCAATAATGGTCACATGACCATCAATTTTAAGATCATCTTCAAGATTATTTACTGTGTTAAATTTTATTTCCACATGACCATCATTTGATGTTCATGTAAACATCATTGATGAGAACATGACCATCAAATTTAAGCATGTCCTTGGTACTATTTTTCAAGTTTTCCACTTGTCATTTTTGGATCCATCTTTCTTCCTACGTATGCCACATGGTAGTCTCAAGTTTGCTTATATCTTCATTTAAAAACTTTGATTTGCCTCACACCATTAGATCTCAATTGGGTGAGTAAACACTTATATTTGATCTCTAGAAAGTGTTCATGCTTTAACATGACTCTATTGAAATCTTGGCTTGTTATGCTCCATCGATCAGATGTGTATATTATAATGCATACCATCAATGATCTGAAACTTGCTTGAGATTTAAGTTGGGTACCATGCCTTCACTTTTCAACATTAACTTCACTCCATTGGATCTTGATCTATGATAAAATATGATCCATAGGTTTTAATCTCTGAGGTCAAATGTGATTGGTCCCTACAATCATAAAAATTAATTATGTAAGCTCAAGAAATACATAAAGCTTTGGACCAATGTTTTATTCTTATTAATAAATATGAATATTTTAGTCTAGTTTTTTTAAGCTAAGTTTTTAACATGTAAAAATGACCCTTCAAATAATAAAATTCATGGCATAAGGTTTACCTTAAGGTTTTTATTGCATAAATGTAATTTTAAAAAATTAGGCTAAGTCTAGGATAATTAAGGAGACCCTACATTAGTTAGACCATGTTAATAGTAAAATAGACCAAGGGGTCACGAGATATAAAAGAGATAAAGCATAGGATATTTAACCTAAGGTTTGGTTGTGTTAAAAAAACATGACCAAACCTTAGGATAAAAATTAAATTGAATCTATGGCATAATTAATCACTCCTACTTAAATTTAAATAAAATCTCCCACCAAATTAAATTTGAATTAGGAGGTCCAAGTAAAACATCAAACCAAGATTTCAAAATATTAATCAATTATAGACCAAGGCTAGTAAAAGATCAATTAAACATTAAAACACAAAAATCCTAATCATGTTCATTCCCAAATGGACTCCATGAAATCTGCAACCTAAAACACAAATATCTAATGTCAGCACTTTCGATAAGCTCAAATTGGAATCATGAATAAATAAGTCAGCCAGACCATGGTGTGGATTATCTTCAAATAAAAATAATGTACATGTTTTCTAATAACACTCTAATCAAGCAAATTTTTAGTTTTACAGTAAAAAATTTCTAAATTTGACACATAAGTCCCAATTTTTTAGAAATGGGGGTATGTTGACCTCAACAAATGGTAAATTTTAGGGGAAACATAGAAATATGTTAGAATTCAAAGAATTTAGTTTAGAATAATAATTAATCTACTTATTCTATTTTATTAAGATTAGTTCACGGTTTAAATAAGTCTTGTATATGCATAATTAAGATCAAACATCAAGACCTAGTCATGCTATGTGTGTGCTTTAATTTCACTTACTGATTACCATAGGATTATAAAACAACTTCCAAGTTCATTTATTTAATCATTAACATTGAATTTTAGCATGTTTTGATATTTATTAAGGACCATGTTTATCTCAAGAAAGGCTTGGGCATTGCTCAACTTCTAACCATACATCCATATCCCCAACAAAGATGCATTTGGCTCCCTTCAAGACCTTGCTCCACTGCCATCCAGAAGTCCATATCCCTGATGGAGGTTACATGAATCACCTCTGCTTAAAAATCTCTTTGAATTTTTTAATAAGGTTCTTAATTTTGTATTTTTCAATTCATTTTGTCTTTCTAGAAAAGGTTGGGAACCAGGTAACCAAGTTTATGGATTTGATCAAGTGTTTGATTTTCAAACAATCATCTATGGTTGTAAACTTTGTCCTAGTTAATTAATGTTTTTTAAGTGCCAGCATGACTGTGTCCTAATAATTTAGGCTTTCATCCTACATATGAAATCCTTATTAAAACCACACTTAGATAAAAACAAGGTTTAAAATATAAATGAATAACTATCCTAATCATTATGCCTTACTAGTTTCTCTAAACCATAACATCTAGCTCATATTTTAACAATCCATGATCAACCAATTTTGAGAAGTCATACCTGGATCTCTAAACTATGAATCTTTTAGGCATTTGGGTGATCTTTGAGTTGAGGTATATCCAAAAGGCTTATTTAGAAGCAAGGAACAAATCAAGAGAATGCAAACAAATATAAGTAGGCACTATATATAAACAAGGGACAAAAAGGAAAAAGAAAGAAACAAATAACAAGAAAAAAACTAAAATAAGCCTTACACTAACCCCATAAAGTACTTACCTTCAAGATCAAATGGAAAATTATTTAGTCTACTACAAAACCTTGAAGCATAATTACTTCCATTCAATGGCCTTTTCTTATGGATAGGATCACTTGCATTCTTGTGTCTTATAGGTGATGTAGCTTGGTCTCCATCATCATTCTCAGATGCATGAATCAAAGATATGAATCTAAGACCCAATCATATTCTTTCCAAATTCTTTTACTTTGTAGTAAGAGTTCTAGTTCTACTTCATTCATAAATAGATAGTGGCTTATATCATATTTACATAATAATGGTAGTTTGGTTAGTATCATTAGACTAATGTCTTCATTAGGTTCTTTCTAAGATGGGCATGGACTACCAATATTTAAAAAAAATCTTCCAAGTCATCCCAAAAGGTTTCTTCATCCTCATCAATTGGATTATGTTCATATGGACTCCCATGAAAAACATATTTGTCCCATACTCTTGACCTTATGATGAATTCATATGACAGTTCCTAATTTGTTTCACCTACCTCATCTTCATCCTCGATGAAGAAAGGCAACTCTTATCCTGATTGAGTTCTAGCTCATCTAGTTTTGGGACCTCTAGGATATAATTTCTCTCTTGAAACATCTCAATTTCTTTCAAGAAATCCTAGTGTAACTACTGCTCATGGTCATCTTCTTCATTAGTACCCTTTATTCCATCAATGAATTCATATGAATTGTCCCCATAGATATCTTCTAAAGAGAAGCTAGCTTGTATCTGATTTTGTTCATGGGGCTACTTATCTTGAATATTTGTTCCTTCCTCTAGTGTGCCTTCGAGTTCACTTTCCTCTTCTAATGTAAATTCAAAAGCCTCTATCATGAAACCAAATCTTGGTTATGCACAATTTTAGAGGTTTCAAAAATATTGTAATGATCAACCAAATCTATATCATGAAAACTCATTTTTATGCTTTTAGATGATCCATTATTATTATTATCATGAAACTTGTTTGGAGGTTTATTGAACCTTTGAGAAGCATAGTTCTTATTAGATCCCTCACTTGTATTTCCTACTTATTTTTTTAATTGAAAAAAGTCAGTGCTCAATTTTTGGACCATTTATAATATCAAGTCACTTGAATTCTTTTTGTCTCGGGCTCACAAACTAGAGCATTACTAATGGTTGTGGGCATTAGAGTTCCATGATTTTGTGGATGGGATCCACTTGTAGTGACATTAAATAACTCTAGGTTTTGGCCAGGATATGTATGACTTAAGGGAAATTAGTTTTGAACTTGTGTTAAAGTAGGTATACTAGGAATTAAATTCATGATGGGCCAATTTGAATTGACATTAGGCATGGAATACATCATCTAACCCTGGGACTGCATTTGGTCATTAATGATCATAGATTTAGAGTAGGCCTAGGTCAATGTGTTTATGACTAGAAGAGACTTTTTTAGGAACATAGAGGTGATGGGATCTATATCAACCTTATGAATTTCTAAGGCTAAATCCTCATTGGGTCTATAAGGGGATATGGTTCTACTAAACATTTTTTGGAATTGAGCATTAAAGGATCTGATGGTTTCATTGATATCCCTTTTAATTATGGTGAACTACTAATATAGGACATAGGGATAAATAATTTTTCCAAATTGATCAATGAAAACATTGTTAAAGTCATCCCAACAAGTAATGTAGTTTTTTGGAAGGTTGAGAAACCAATAATATGTAACATCTCTAAAAGTGAATGGGAATAATCTACATGCTACATATTTATGAACTACATTTAATAATATCAAATCAGCCTTGAATGTCTTAAATGTTCTTCATAAGTGATAATATTATTAGGACTAAAATAAGGTAAATATCTTTCAAGATTTTGAGGAAGATCATGTATTATACTTGGCATGTTAATTGAAGAACCACCTAGCCAAGTCATAACTTTAATACATGAGTACCTTGAACTCGTGAAGTGTTTGATACTTCAATAATTTCAATTACCTAAGCCTTGCCTTGACAAATTATAGCTCATGACCTTGAAACCTGTTTAAAATATAATGCATCAAACTAATCCTTTTGAAGTACAATGATTAAGTTTGCACGTTAAGCCATTTTTTCCCAAATACATGTAAATCACATCTATCTTCAACTAAATAAGTTCAAAGATATGGCTAGACTGATGAATGAGAAGGATCTTTACACCTTTAAGCTCAAATAAACTCAAATTTATAAATAACCCATCTATATTTGTATAAAATTTACTAACCTTAAACATGGGAAATACACAAAGCACGAACTACCTTTGCATGAATATCTATGGATCTTCAAAGAATATTGATCTTTGGCTAAAATAAGCTCAAATATTGGTCTAAAACCATAAAGATTGATGATATTCACATAATTATTCTTAAAGGAGCACAAATATGCAAAGAATACACCAATATTTGATCAAAACACACCAAAATTAGCAAAGATTCTACAAATTCACAAAGATCTAACTAAAGGCCCTCTTTCTACTGCTAGTGAAGCTCCTCCCATTTATTCCTAAATATGTACCATAAGTGCCCATAGTGTTTAAGAAACACTTCTCATTTTATAATTCCTAATAACTCAATGCATGTATTGTAGGTTGTGATAATCCTATTATCTTTGATGGAATAGAGGTAGAACATGTGTCTATTTCATAATATTTATAATATTTTGTAGTTGGGATCCACCATGGCCAAATAGTAGATCTATGTAAAATATGTAGTATACTATAATAAGAATAGCAAATAATGATCAAGAACTAATATAATATGGATACTTATGATGACAATTAAACTAAGGTGATCTAGTTTAAAAAAGAGCAAAAGGAAGGGTAGGGCAAAAAAGAGAGATGTTGTTGATCTTTGTTATAGACATTATGACAAAGTTCAAATCTCATCTGAGCATGCATTGAACCAATGTATGAAGTTAAATAGATTAAGCCCAAATCACAATGTACATTAGGCAAGCTTCTTAGGAAGGTATGAAATGATGCAAATAGGAACCAGACACACTTTAAAGATTCACTTATGTAAGAAAATAGTAATAGCTCAAATGCAAAAGAAGTGTACAAAATGAATAAGCCTAATAACTTTAAACTAATCTAGCATTAGAATAAATCAGTAACTCTGCATTCAAGATACACATCTAGAATCCATAGGAAGCATTCAAATTTGAAAGTGAAATTAGACAACTGAAAGAGAAACCATATAGTATTTCACACAAGAAAATATGGATAGACTCTACATAATTCCTTATTTTTATTCATTGCTCAAATTTTACAAAGTAATTTGGCTCTAAGAACTCCCCACCTCTTTTAACAATTGAAAATTCTCCTTATATAGATAACCCATTAGGTATGTCAGTCAATGATTTCCCATTGCATTGGTATATATGTATAGGACAAGTGTCCTTTCTGCCACCTTCTATAACAAATGATATTTTTAATAATATGATCTATAGGTAAGATGTGTTAGCAATTACACATGACTAAATGAATATTCTTTTTCAAGACATTATACAAATTAAACTATAAAGGGAATATTCCTAATTAAATTAGATTGATCTTGAGGTCTTTTACTGTTGAAGTGCCTTGCTATTGTTGTTATAAGATCTCTATTTCCCTTTGATATTTCTCATCTATTAGCTTCAAATTGATCATGGGATCCTTAGAAATTCATATTTTTGATATGCTAAGCCTCAAAGGTTTTTTTTCACCTCTCACTCCTAACTTTAGTAATCATATCCATGATCCTATCATTATCCCCTTTAGTCCTTCAACTCTTATTCTTGATTTCTTATTTATTGAAGTCACATAGAGCTCTATAACTTCCCTTAAAACACTTGTTTGGGTTGCCATGGTTGTGAGTTCATTAATTTATCCCTAGTGGATCATACTTTTATTTTAGATTGAATTATGCTTTACATAGATGTTAATTCAGGCTCTCCTTTGTATAAATAGGTTCATAAGGCCTTTAATTTAGCACATTGCACCCACATGGCTCTATTGTGTCATTTTTATAGCATCTTCATGGCATTCTTCTCATCCCTATTCAAAACATGACCATTACCTTTGAATTTGGATTCAAGCAACTATCTTAAAATTGACCTCAATATGTTCTTTAATCAATGAGTCCTAATCCCAACCACTAGTTGAGATCATAAATTAGAAAATGATGTCCCCAATCACAATGATTTCTAGGGAAAAAACCCAAATCTCTTACCACAATGTGTAACCATGATTTAAATTCTACTTATAACTGATTATTTTAATTATACCAAAGAGGCATGGGAAAAATAAGAATAGGTGGCCTAAATCTCATGCCAATCAAAACATCTAACCCTTCTTCTTCTAAGAGCTAAGTGATAATCTGAGTAAGTACCCTACGTCTCTAGAGACTTCAACTGATGGTAGTGGGAATCATGACTTCCTTGCATTTCAAGGCAATAGGAAAAGTCTCCCATATAGCCATACTTGCTTTGATATAGATGGAATAATGTTGGATGACAAAAGCTCAAAAGGTAGCTACATTTTCTCTTAATAATTCATGATATGGGTGTCTTATACATAAGCTTATAGTATTCTACAATTCCAAGAATTGATTAAGTTCTTGCTCCCAAATAGTTTGATTTCTCATAATGGAAAGGAAAATATGTAATTTTGTTTCTCCCACAAATATGTTAACCAAAAATCTAGACTAGTGTCGCAATAACATGTTACAAAGATAAAACTCACAAATTTTATCTTGTCTTTCTGTAGTGATTTTAAGAAAGATATCCATGAACATGTAGTCATATTAAATGAAATGGGGGAAACCAAGATAAATCAATTGAATTTTCCACTTATAAAACTATTCATGAAGAAATAAAAAATACATAGAAAAAGGTTTTCTGCAAGATAATAATTTCTCAGCAATTTCACAAATAGTTTGAATAGAAGTTTGATCCTATTACAACTATTGTTGATAATTTCTTTTGATTCTATCATTATATAATTCTAACCTCTAAATATTGTTATGAAATTTATTCCAAATTTAAATAATCTCATGAAGGGGTAGAGGAAAATTATAAATATCTCTTGTGGTTTCTTCAGTCTATACAGCAATCTCCCTTGTTTCCTTCTGCATAGCCTGTATGGTATCTTTCAACTCATCATTATAAATTGTCATCTTCTATATATGAGTATATAATTGACCAATTAGTGCATTCTTACTATAAATATAGTATTTTATATGATCAATTTGAGAATTCTTACTATCAATAGAGTGTTGTAGATGATCAAATTGAGCATTCTTACTTGCAAGGGAATTTTGTAAAGTGCTAAGTTCATGAGATTTTGAGAACAATTGATTATGAATTATAGTTTATTCAACATTAAATACCATTATAATCAGTTCCTATGCTCAAACATGGTCAAATAATATGCATATCACTTTTTTAAACTATAAATGGTTTGATCCTTACCTTGCAAGGTCAATCTAAGAAAATCTAACTCTACTTGTTGTTTCCAAATATTTTCTTCATGTCAAGATAGGGTCATAGCATGCTACAAATCTATCTTTATGAACATGCTAAGGATAAGATGAAGCTTCTTCCATGAGTGGATTCTTACCCTTTTCAACTATGAAAGGTTAGGGTCTTTCTTCTTCAGGTGCAATCTTTTGTGTAGGGTTTGTGCTTCTTCAACTGTCTACTTAACATCTATAACTTATATGGGATAAATAAAGCTTAAACTACCCAAAATTTTAGATACTTGTACCTCACCTTCTTCCTCCTCTTGAGGAATCAATTGATGAATTTTTTTGGGTTTGATAGATGGGGTAGGGTTTTCTAGCAAAACCCTCATTTTCCTTTTTGACCTCCTTCACAATAGCTTCAAAGCTATAGGCACCAAAGATGGACCTTCCTTTGTTCTTGTTATCATGAGAGGAGAAATAGGACATTATGATTTATTACCAAGAATTTTTAATAAATGAAGACCAGTATTTCTCACCCTTTGGTTTCTTCAGCAAATGGTGTTGACAGATGAGATGAATTAAACCATGATGTTTAATTGACTTGGTGCCCCTTTTCAATTTATGAGCTACATGATGGATAACATGGTGAAGATAAGAAGTAGTTTTACCTAGAACTTAGGTTTGGTAATTCATTTCTTCATATGAATTAGAATTCATGTAGTATTGCCATCGACCATAGTGAACTATCCATCACAAGTGAGGTATTTCATGATCCAGTATGCTACATTATGCCATGGAGGTGGAAGATTGTCCCAAGTGATCACTTTGGAAATGACTTATGGATTCTTAGCCAACTTAGGATGGAATTCATTGACATCAATAAACATTTGAATCAGATCAATAAAAATTAGTTTTCTAGTAAAAACCACACCTTTTTAGGAATCCTTGAAAGTTCAATAAATCAAAAGAATCAACAGTAATATGCTCACCCCATAATACATAATGGTCTTCATCAATTTTTTCTAAAAGTTCTTGAACAATGTTCTCCTAAAAACCCTAGAATGTTTTTAGGAAATTGAGCCATCCTAAAATTTTAAAAACAACTATAGTAGATGCATCTTGTAAAATAATTTATATTGACTCTAGTTCACTTCCCTTTTTACCCCCATCTTCGTAGTTGTCCAAAATATTCTAAAAATCTTTCTTGTACAATGCAAAACTAATTTCAAAATTACACTGAGTACCGATTAGGGTAAAGAAGTTGGGACATGATGTAGCAATGAATAGTAGTAAAGGGATAAAAAGGGTGGTACATGTGTAATTGATAAGTAATACCACAAAATTATAGTAGAGATGATGGCCATGGATCAAGAAAATTTATAATGATGGAGTAATTTTGGGGTTAACATCAATTACATGGCATGAGATATCATACTTGGTGGTACTTTAAAATATATTTGAAATTGTTTCCAAATTAGGACATAGATTTTAAAAAGGTCTTTGAAATAACCCCCCATCAAGTCTTAAAATTAGGAAATAGTACCGTCTTCAGTCACATCCAATTAGTGTCAAAGGAACTTATCTATATTAAGAAGTGTTGTCCGCCTAATGGTCATATATGAAAAACATAAAAAAAAATGTCTAACCTATTTAAAAGGAAGTATAACTATAATTATATTTTAATAATCCATGCTTATCTCCTAAAGTTTCCATATTTCATGTAAGGATAAATAATTTTGAGAAGATAAGTTAACTAACAAGATAACGGTTCATGTTTATTGTAAAAGTTTCATCTAAAAAGTGCCATCTATGGTTTTCACTTTTCAATGGTTTTTTTATTTGTTATATTTTTCATTTTTATATATTTTTTTATATTTTGAATTTTTTAGTAGAGGAAAACTGCCATTTGTTGGTTTTTAGCACTCCCCCTTATTAGATGTCTGCTAGAAAGATCATTCAGCCTTAGTAAAAGAACTAGGTTCATTTATAAGATCAAATTAATCTTGATTATGTTTAATGAATTCTTTCCTACTAACAGGTCTCCTATACACTTTAATTCTATGACCATTGACCAAAATTATCCTTTAGTTACCATCAATTGGTTGAAGTTAGATAGAGCCATTATTGTTGATAGTTTTGATTAGGTATGGCTCCAACCATCTTATCCTAAGTTTACCTTTGAAATGCTAGAATTTGGAATCAAATAGAAGCACCCAATCACCTTACTGAAACTATTTTTATTTGATATGAGCATCATGCCACTATTTTCATTACTTTTGAATCATGTTGGTTTGAGTGAGTGCATCCATTTTTAGTTCATCCAACCCATTTAGTTGCATTATTCTTTCCTTTTGTGCTTCATCAAGATTAACTCCCATATCAACTATTGTTTTCAATGTCTATAATTCAAACTCTATTGGTAACAGAGGTTTATTTCTAAACACAAGTTCATATGGAGAGAATCTTAAGGTAGTCTTTCATGTTATATTATGTGCCCAAACTAATTTAGGTGCTCTATCTACCCAATCTTTCCTACTACTATTCACTATTTTGGTTATAATGTTTTCAATCTCTCATTTCGTGACCTCTACTTACCCAATAGCTTGGGGGTGATATGGTGAGGATTTATGGTGATTGATTTAATTAAAATTTTGTAAAATCCTTGATCAGGTTAGACATGAACTAAGTCCCTTAATCAAAAATAATACATCTAGGTGCTCCAAATCTCAACATGATCCTATGAGATAGGAAATCAATAACCATTTCTTCCTAAGCAAAGGTGAGTACCTACACTTTAGCCCACTTAGTAACATAATTAATAGATACTAATAAATACTCCTTTATTTTATATGGTGCATTTATTGGTCCAATAAAATCCAAACCCTATTTATTAAATGGTTCTAAAACTATTTGAGGATGGAGAGGCATTTCTGAGGATAGAGTAGGCTTACCCATCCTTTAGCAAAAACCATATTTCTATACAAACATTTTTATAGTCTTATAAAAAGATGGCCAATAATAACCTACACCAAAAATCTTATGATGGTCCTTTTTTCTAAATAATGTCTTCGTCTTGTTTTATTATGGCATGCTCTTATGATGTCAAATACTTCATCTTCTCTGACATACCTATGAAGTACATGATCAAGCCCAGTTTTAAATAACATGTCTTTAAACCATTTGAAATGAGAACTAGTTATAATCAAATGTTTTCTTTATTTATAAATAAATGAATGAGCAAACATCCCTATTGCCAAGAAATGTGTCATGTCTACAAACAATGGGGAGTATTTAGATATAGAAAATAGTTATTCATCTAGAAAAGAATCCTCCACAGGTTCATCTTGACCTATAGGGATCAATCTAGGCAAAAAAATAGCAAAACCATTATACTTTCTAGGGTTGTCTATAATGATAATGTCAAATTCTTGTAAAAATGATATACATCTAATAATTTTACCACCTACTACCAGTTTATTCATTAAGTACTTAATATCTTAATGATCTATATAAATAAATACCTACTAACTAGTTATGTAATGTCTAAACTTGTTTATGGCATAAAAAATAGCAAGAAATTATTTTTTTATGGTAATGTAGTTTTTCTCTATGGGAGTAATTTTATTGTTGATATAATAAATGGAATACATTTTTCCTTCCTCATCTCTTTGTCCTAGAACTTCCCCTAATGCATTAATGGAAGTGTTAGTATAAATATGAAAAGATTTTTCCCAATTAGGTCCTTTCAAAACTGGAGTAGTCATAAGTTTTTTTTTTAATATTTCAAAATCTTATTGACACTTACCATTCCATACTAATTCACTATATTTTGTTAGCAATGAAAAAATAGGTGTAGCTATTTTGCTAAAGTCTTCAATAAATATTTCGTAATATCATTCATGATCGATAAAAATTTTGATATATGTTTTTGTTTAAGGAATGGGAAGACTAGAAATTACCTCAATATTCTTGGGATCCACTTTTATTTTTTGATAAGAGATATGATATCCTAAGACTATCCCTTCATAGACCATTATTACACACTTATCATGACTCAAGGATATTTGGTGTTCTTCACATTTGGTGAGAAATTTAGCTAAATTTATCAAGTCTTCATCAAATGTGTTGCCATGGACAATGAATTCATCCATGTATAGTTTCATACAATAATTTGTAAGATCATAAAATATGGCTAACACTGTTCTATGAAAGGTAGCAAGTGCATTGCACAATCCAAAAAGGATTATATAATCAAATATTCCCCAAGGGTACGTAAATGTGGTTTTATCTTGGTATTTAGGAGTTATTCTAATTTGATTATATCCATTGAACTCATATAAGAAATAAAAGTATTGTTTTCCTTGCAAGCTATCCAACACTTGATCAATAAAAGGTAAAGAAAAGTAATCTCTCATAGTGGCTTTATTTAGTTCTCTATAATATATGTATACTCCATTTCCATTCTCTTAATTATAATTACAATAGGTGAAACCCATTTATTATTAGATATGGGTTAAATGAAACTAACTTTCAATAGTTTTCCTATCTCTATCTTTACTATTTCTTTAAAGGTTGGTTTAATTCTCCATTGTGGTTGTCTAACTAGTCTAACATCTTTGGTGTAAATTTGATGGGTATAGACATTGGGAAGTATTCATTTCATATAATTTTAATTCCAAGAAAATTATTTTATGTGTTGTACCAATACATCAAACACATTACTTTTT
The DNA here is from genome assembly GCA_037957365.1 of Torreya grandis. Lineage (NCBI taxonomy): Eukaryota > Viridiplantae > Streptophyta > Pinopsida > Cupressales > Taxaceae > Torreya > Torreya grandis. The sequence continues at coordinate 1,577,619 of JARHVA010001661.1, read as the reverse complement.
TGTTGGTCATTTAACTAGCTATTGATATTTAATAGTTTATCAGGATGGATTATAATTTGTTTAGTACCTAAAATGATGGAATTTACCTACTTGTACTCACTCATAAAAACATTAAATGAACATTGATGTTGTAGTATCATGTGAAATTTAGCCACATCCTTGTAAAAGGTTTCACTTTGGGAGAGTAGATTATTTAGTGGACAACAAAAAGCATTAAAAAATGAATTATTACCCTCTTGAGCCCAATCAATTATGGATTGATGGATATCTTATAAACCAAATAACATGTTTTAGGGACTTATGACATTGTCTTGGTTCTCAGTAGTGAAGCTAAATTCCTCCCATTCATGATTTTTCATATTCAAAGCTAAGCTTTTAGTCTTTAGAGATAAGCTATTAGTATTCAAAACTAAACTATCAATCTTCAAATCTAGGCTTTCAGACTTGAGAGCTAGGCTATCAGACTTTAGAGCTAGGTTGTCTTGGTCCAAATATTTTGTAATCTATTTCTCAAATTCTTGGACATGTTGTTTTATATTAACCATGGCTAAGGAAGACATACTATTCTAATTTTGTTCAAGTGGATTCACCTATATCTATTCAAAAAGATCCATTAAAATTTTAGACAGTAGATAAAGGGAGATTTATTTGGCATCTATTCCATTAAAAATGGTCATATTACTAGATCTACAATCAATTAGTGTTACAACTACATCTAACCAAGGTCTTCCAAGAATAATTGAATACCCTATATTCTTAGGTTTAGGTTGAAGGATGATGAAATATATAGGGTATTCCAAAGATTATATGGTGATTATAACATTTTCTATGGTTCCTTCAGGCACAATAGTGGATTGATCTACCATTTAAAAAATTGTAGTGGTAGGCTGAAACCCTATGAGGGATAAAGATTTTACAATTTTAATCATCATTATGTTGATGGTAGCACCCAAATATACAAGTACATTTGGTATGGACTTATTCCCAATTGTCATAGTCATCATGGGACTATCATGGTCTCTGTATTTAGGAACAAGTATGTTTCATGCTAGTAAATCAATAAATTTACTAGTTACCTAAATTGTTTTAGGATTTTGTTTCTTTCTACCTGGTACTTTGATGCACAATACTTTAATTATTTTATTCAATTAAAGAAAATCCTTAATATATCTTAACAATGAAATTTATATCTTCATCTCTCTTAATCCTTACATCAATTCATAACCCTCCCTAGGCTTTTCTTCCTTAAGTCTCTCAAGAAATGGAATAGTAGTGGGATCTTGAATTGTGTTTGGTGTGATTGGAGTTGTGGTGGCTTCTACCTTGTCTTTATTTGGTTCTTGAACTATAGGTGACTTAGGAGTGTTTTCATCATTAGGAATTTTAGTTATGGTAATGGGTGAATCTCCTACTACCTTTGTTAACCTGAGCTAAACATTATTACACTCAGCTGAACCACTTATAACACTACTTTCTTGGTCAGCTCCATAAACAAGAGTATTTTGCCTATTCTTAGGAGTTGTCATTTGTTGGGTAGGTAACTATGGTTGGTTAACCTACTATTAAATTGGTGGTGGCTGAGGTTGTGAAGGCATCAAATCCTACTATGGAGGAAACCTTCTCTATGTTTGATTATGAGACCATTATTAATTTGGCTATTGAGGTGGTGACCATTGTATCCAATGTGGTTGTTGGATTTTTTGTTGTGCCTAGGGTTGTGAAGGATTTTGAGGCATCCCCCACATCTATATAATTCATTCCTTAGTATCCCATGGTTTTAGTTATGGTGGTGGTCCCCATATTTGTGGTGTGACTTGTCCAACCCATGGTGTCATCCATGGATTCAGGGAAAATCTTGGACAAAATTGATTTTGAGGTTAGGAGTACTAGTTTTCTTATCTTTGGATAAAGTTCACTTTCTCAACTACATGTACTACTTGTTTTACCTAATTTCTCATGGTAAGAAGATGATTGTAGTTCTTAGTGTTATGGTCTAGGTCAAAAATACTACATACCTCTATTTTATCTAAAGAATAATATTTTACTACATGTTTAAGCCTACATCTAGGACAATATATTGACAATTATTCAATGTTGGTGGCATTGGCCTTTGATTTGAGACCATATAATGTGGTTGTTAATTTTTAATTATCATTTTCTACCAGGTTAAATGTCCAAGGATATATACAATTAAATTTTGGATATTTGAATTAATAGTTCATTATTTTGGAGGTGTTTACTCTACTATTGATGTCTAAACCCTAAGGGAATGAAACAAGATTCTAATCCTTTATTGCATAAAAGGTAAATCTAAAAAAATGGATAACTGAATATTCCATATGAAATTCCTTATAAAAATTATTCCTTAGTTCACACCATCAACATCTAGAACTTAAACATCTGGCATAAGACACTATAGTATTCTCACTCAACTTACCCAACTGGGTAGAATAGTGTTGTATTTTAGAATGTGTGAATGATGATTTCTTATTGTAACCTAGATTGCTTCTTGATAGATTATAAATATGGAGATGAGTATTTTTAGTCAAGAATATTTCTTATTAACATTACTTTTATGAGAGTTTAAAGACACACTTTGCATAAAGGAAACTCACTTGCATTGAACTGAAACAAACTTTACATTTAATGAAAGCACACTTGCATTAAAAAAACATATTTTGCATTAAAAGGGAAATCATACTTGCAGTAAAATGAAATATACCTATATCAAAATAAATACACTTTTAAACTATAAACTATAAATACCAATTATCCTAATCTTTAGAGAGAAGTGGTCACTTGATCCTTCCTTTAAACAAGATCAGCTTTAACTCAGTAGTGGAATATAATGTTTTACTTTATTAATAATTTATTATCAAAAGGAAAATCTATAGATACTATGAATTCTAATACAAAATTACACTTAAATGTTTTTTTATTTTCTTTACTCTTAATTCTATTACCATGGAATGCGAAGGAGACATGTACTTAAAGCACATCTCAATAACCATCCTCAAAATACAAAATCTAGTGATTTAAATAGAAAAATATATTTATTCTAAATAGAATATCTAAGACTTATATCCTACATGTATAAGAGGCATTATAACTGATTCAACTAACAACAAGTCAAGTATAACTAGCATATATCTAAAGAGATTATATATGGATTTACAAAATAGAAATATATTTATATCTAGATCATTTTAGACTATTATTATGAATAGTAATGTATAAAATAATATATCTAAAGATGTCAAATCTATATATGTACATTAGATATATTTGGATTTATTATATTAATCTACAAAGTACAGTTGGGCATCTTTAGAATGTGGCTAAGCATCTTCAGAGCATGACTGGATAGGTCTTTAGAGCTTTGTCAGAATGTCTTCAAAGCTACCTGGGTAAATTTTTGAAGCTTTGACTAAGGATATTTGTATCTCAACATGTTATACTCTAAGTCTTTAAAACTATTACAAAAAATGTGTTACCAAAACTATTGATGACTTCTCAAAATAATCCTATCATAGAGATGTATCTTTATATGCAAAACTATACTCATTTTATACAAGTTAGACATAAATAACAAGATAGAGAATCAATAATGTATCACATATATACAAATGATAATTTCACTCATTTCATACTTAGATGAGACCTTATCTATTAAATTTAATGCATTATATAACCAAGAGGGAACACTTATGGATAGTTTATATGAGATATAATGAGTTATATAAAATGCTCTCAGACTACATGACATGTGTGTGTGTAAGTCACAAATAAGCTCCTCCACTTTTGTGATATTTTTGAATGTGCTTGGAATTTTTTAAGCAATATGCATTTTATGTGTTATTTAATGGATTGGAGTCATATATGGGGCAACTAATGTTTGTAGGCAAACACACAGACCTATTTTAATCCCCTGCATTACTAATACACCATCCACACAAACACACACCAACTTGGTACCTATATCATGGTATTTCATCCCATTAATATCCATCAATTTATAAATAATAAATTTATAAAGATTTTTATCATTACAATTTTAAGTCATTTTATGTATAAATAATAGGTGAGATTGACTTGAATGGTTCTAAAATGTATAAACATGTATGCATATGCATGGTTTGTTGTCAAAAACTATTACCTCATCAATGCATAGTGATATAAACCTTATTGATTTTAATTTTTAATTCAAATCCTCCTTTCAAATCATTAAAAGGCATTTTTCCATCTCCCAAGCACTGGTATTTGACCAATGTAATGTAGAATGTTATGCAATCCAATATGTTGAAATAAAATCTTGTAATCTGAAAAATCAAAGATTGGTCTTCCTCTTTTTAGAATGTGGAATAAAGTTGAAAAATATATATTTTTGGCAAGCAAATTATATTGAGAAATTTTTTTGAATTAAGCTTTAATTATTCTTCCTTTCTCAATGAGTGCCATTGTTGTTTCTAATGCTTATGATACTTTATTGCGTAACATTGATGAATTCACTCTTTTACATTTTTCCATCTCACTAATTTTTTGATGTTTCCATATTTGTGTTTTATTGACTCATATATTTTTCCACAATTTCTCAATTATGTCCAACTTGAATTTCATTTTGTGATCCTTTCCAAGTTTCCAACTACATATTATGCATTTCATTCTATTGGTGTGTTATTACTATTTTTTGTCTCCACAAGTTCAATGAATGGGTATTTAGATACCCACTCATACTGAAAGGACCTTCCAATTATCCATGTATTTTTCTTCTTTTGCATATATTTTTTGTGCCTTTTTCAATTGGAGAATATGTTGGCTACATAGCAATGGGTGAGCAGATATCTCATTTGGTGTTAGGAAATTATCATAGATACCACTACCTTCACCACTAATGATGTTATACCTCATTTCCATTGAATTCAATGAAACAAGGGGCATTTCTTTTAGATTGACTTCTTTTAGGGGAGGTATATATTCAAAACCATTATGCAAGTCTTCAATACTCTTATCATTGAATTCTACATGAAAAAGAGTTGTATAACTGCTTAATTTTTAATAAATGCCAATATAAAAGTACAAATAAATAAAAAACATTAAATCAGAAAATATTTATAATTTAGTGCCTATGTTTGACATTTCATACCTAGGTACATCTTCTAGTTTAGGCATATCTTCGATACCTTTATCATTAAGTTCTACACGTAATATTATTGTAGACCTTATCATTATTATTGAATCTTTATGTGAATATTTAATTAATTAAAAATATAGAATTTTACTATTTAGTACCACTTTTTGGCATTTCATACACAAGTACATTTACTTGTGGAGTCATATCTTCAAAAGAGTTATTAGTGGGTTCTACATGTAAAATGGTTGTAGACCTTTTAATTATTATTTAACTTTAACACAAAAGTGAATAAATAAAAAAACACTAATTAATTGGAAATTTGGTACCTATGTTTGGTGTCTAGCTAAAATAAGATAAGAGGTTTTTTTTGAAAATTTCTTAGATACCTTAACATTTTTAATAGAAGCCATAAAATTAAGTTTGTGGAGTCATGGATGCAAGATGATTAACATTGAAATGAAGATGATTGATAGTAAACAAATATGCTTGATAGATTAATAAGGACTCATAATAATAGACTATAGCCACCTAGTGATAGGTTACTATTAGATGATTGAAGGCTATAATTAGAAAACCACAGGCTATCATCAATGATGATAGGCTATTATCAACCTATGATAGCTCATGACCATCCAACCTTAACCTATGGTCATTTAGCTATAGCCTAAGGTCTTCTACCTACAAGCTATGGTCTTCTGACTATAGCCTACAACTTGGGAAAAAATAATTAGATAAGTAGTAAATGATAATATAATTAAAAAATATAAATAATTATATTAAAAAAAATTGATGCATACTTTTTGTTAACCTATTGATTCTTGAAGCCTTCTGAAATACCTCTATTACAATCGATACTTTTAAAATACAAACCACCAAAATTTTCCTAAATATGCTAGAGTCCCAATGATGCATTGTAGTTGTATTGTTGCCCAATGGTAAATTATTGTCATTCAACGGTAGGTTATTATCATGTGAGATAGGTTGCAGTCATTTGATGATGTGTGGACTTTAAGAGTTGTCATATGATAATATGTGGTGAATTCCTCTAGATTAGTTTTCAAGGTAACAAAAAATTACATTTATATGAGGAAATTTATATTTAAATGTAGGTGAACCTACCCTCAAAATTAACTTTAACCCCAAAAATTTAGGTGATTCTACTCTATCAATTACCCCATAAAATCATCAAATGTCAACTTCAAAAAATAGAATATTCATAAATAGAGAAGATTCACCACTAAAACACAACTTGATGATATTATTTGGTAATGAATATTTAAATGGACTTATTGTGTTTTTAGAAATAAGGTTTTAATTGGGAGGCTTGCATGGTTGTGTAAGGCTTTGATAATGTTTTTGGTTTGTTTTTTTTTAAGGAATGTTTGACTAAAAATGATAATTAATTGGTAAAAATAATTAGATAAGAAGTAAATGATAATACAGTTAAAAATATTAAATAATTATATTTCAAAAAAATTGATGCATACCTTATTATAACTTATTGATTCTTGAATCCCTCCAAAAGATCTCTATTTCAACCAAAGTTTTTAAAATACAAATCATCAAAAAAATTCTTAAAGACACACAAGTCCTAATGATGCCTTGTAATTACACTATTTCCTAGTGGCAAATTATTTTCATCTAATGATAGGTTGTTGTTTCTCAATGACAAGTTGTAGTCATTCAATAATGGGTGGACTTTGAAGGTTGTTATCATCTGATGGTATGTGGTGAATGCCTCCAAATTGGATTTAAAGGTATTGGTAAATTACATTTATATGAGGAAATTTATATTTAAATTTAGGTGAACCTACCCTCAAAATTAATTTCAACCCTAAAATTTAGGTGATTCCACTCATTTGGATACCCCACAAAATCATCAAATGCAGACTTTGAAAAATAGAATATTCATAGATTAACAAAGATTCACCACTAAAAACCCCCTAATGATATTTTTTGGTAATTAATATTTGAATGAACTTGTGTTTCTATAAGTAAGGTTTCAATTGGGAGGCTTATTTGGTTGGGCAAGGCTTCATTTTATTTTAAGGAATGTTTGACTAAAAATGAAAAGTAATTACTTTATAAAATTAAATAAATTAAAAGTAAAAAAATAATAATCAAACTAAAATTGCACAAATAAAACACTTATTTTTATCTTTTACAAATTATTTTTAATTTATGTAAGGTAAGAGAGAGATATACCTAACTATGCAAATGTTGATTATTCAACTTTTCTAGATGCAACCTAGATGAAGTTATTTTTTTGTGATTTTATTTGGATGATGTATGAATATATATTTGAAAAAAAAATTTTAACAACATGAAAATTATTCAATAATATTTTATATTTTAAACATCAAAATACATCAATCTTTTAATACTTTTTTTGCTCATATGCAAGCTAGAACAAACTTTTAATATTCATGGATTGAATTCACACTAGCTATGAACAATGTAATTATTTTGAATAGAATGTTGTTTGAATTCATATTTTTTATATTTTCAGATAAAAATAAAATCATATTTTATTCAAAATAAAGTAAATTAATATTAAAACAAGGTTTTTGGTCTACCTAGGCTAACCTAAGGTTTTCTAATTGATTGTGTGTGTGTGTGTGTGTGTGTGTGTGTGTGTGTGTGTGTGTGTGTGTGTGTGTGTGTGTGTGTGTGTGTGTGTGTGTGTGTGTGTGTGTGTGTGTGTGTGTGTGTGTGTGTGTGTGTGTGTGTGTGTGTGTGTGTGTTTGAGAATAAAAAATGTTTATTTTAAAACTAAAAATGGATTGTTGAAATCACTGAAAGTAGGTATGGTCTATTCTAAAATTTTCTTATGGTTTGAATGAAATATTATATATTATAAATGAATCTAATGAATGCAAGTAAATAAAGAGACTAGCCACTATTTTGTTATAAAGACTCCATGGAAAAGGAAATGATTATTTTTCCAATTAAATTTGATTTTTTAAGAATAAAATCTAATCTAAAACAAAAGGAATTTAACTAATCTAATATAAATAAGTAAAATAAATTGAAATTTAAAATCCTCCAACCTAATCAAGGTAGAGATTAATTAAAAGCATGTAACATGTGTTGTTTTGGTCCTCAGTATGTTAGCTCCTTTATCTAGACAAAGATTTCAGGAACTCTATAACAAGGAGGTTGAAACAATAACTATCACAAAATGAGGAATAATAATAAAGACATAATCCCAAATAAATAACATCTATTTTGTGTTTATGTGTGCACTATTTACAAAAACTTAGTTGTAGAATTAATAACACTTCATTACTTACAATGGTGTAGTCAATTATTAAATAATAAAAGTATAGATACAAATCAATGGGATTAGGATATGGCTATATAAATTTTCAAAACTCTAGGCTATAATGCAAATTTTTGGATCCAAAATCAAGTCAAAATAGGCTTACTTATAGATAAACATTGGAGGTTGTATAAAGGAGTTTAACTAAGTTGAACTGGGAGTATAAATTAGGAAAGACTCAAAATGATTGAAAATAGAAGAGGGAGTGAGATGGGATAGGATGTAAGTGAACACAAGGCATAAATATTAATAAATGAGATAATAATCATGAAAAATGTGTCAAATTTTGAGTTCTAGAAGCTAAATTTAGAAGACAAGAAGAAGGTGGTAAAACTATCCCTTTTTATATGGGGTTGTTATGTAACCATCAATCTCTATGATGGAACCACATTATGAAGTTGTAGAACTACTACATAGTAATGAAAAACCACCCTATTGGCATTAGTTCCACTAAGGTTGTTTACAGATGGTGTGTGTAACCCATATGATAGTTGTATCAGACTATGGTGGTTCTATTTGGAAAAGGGAAGTTCTACCCTTGACAAAAGGTTTTTAAATAAGCCAAAAGAAACTTACAAAGGCCAAAAAAAGGGGATTTTTAAGGGCTTAGGAGAGATAAATGGAGGTAAAGGGGGGAGGATGTAAAGCAAACCTATTTTGAGCATACATTATGAGATCTTGAATCATCATTAGACATCATGCCAAATGTCACACCGTGCATATTTTAGGTGCATACATATTTCTCCCTTAGAATAACACCTTGTCATAAATTAACAAGGATGTGGTCTTGAGTATTAGTGTGAATAACTATAAATATGGGTTATAAATACTTACCTTAATGGCACAACAAAGCCAATTGAGACTTTGTACAACCTATAAATATGAGACAAAAATTAAGTGAAATTTTAACAAAAGATCAAAAAGCATAATATTTAATTAAAACATGGATTATAGTATGTACCATATATGTGGGGAAAATTTTATTACTTGAATCATCCCATTGGGGGACTAAACCTAATGCCAAGTCATCATGTACTGCCAAACCACAAAACATGTTACAAAGATAGAAATATCATTAAAATGTTAATTTCAAAACATGAATCATAAAATCCCACAATAAAATGAATTTAAAATATGAAAATATGTGTTAAATTTTAAAATATATTAAAATTGAAAAGTTTTAAAATTAAAAAAACTAGTTTGGGGCCTATTATATTCAAAACCTTGCCAAAACAAATTCATTTGTGCCCATTGATTAGAGAGATTTATAAACTTTGGGTTGTTTGTGATGTATTTTAATGAATATTAAGTTGATAGTATGAGAATGAGATAAGAATGTTGAATCTATCAGTAGAATGTGGAACCAGGCAAGGATAAGTAAGTTTTTTTGTGTTTTTCCATTTTACCCCAATTTTTAAATTTTACTCAAAACAAACTAAAAGCCTAGTGAAATTTGAATTTTTTTGTATCAAAATTTTTGTGGGATGGGGGAACTAGGAACATGTTCAATTTTTTTTTTTTAATGTGAATTTTTAAAGCTTTTTTTTTGGGTGGAAGGGAGGGGTTGGGAACACACAACTAGCTAATAGAACTGCCACTCAAGATGGAACCATCGATCTTCACAAATAGATAGTTACATAATTATCATAGTAAAATTATAAACACCATGGTATGGAATTTGGTGAAGGCATAACTATCATTACATGGAAGTTTCATAATCATAAAAATCAAGTACATAACTACCTAGGGTAGTTATGTAACTAGCCTAGAGTGGTTATGTGACTACCGCTTGTAGATAAGAGTGGTTCTATTCCTAGGAATCAAGATGGAAAGATTATACTTTTGGAAGGCATAAGGGGTTTTTTGAGTTTAATTGGGATATTTTATTGTTTTAGATATTTTATATACATTATAGGATAGCTTGGGAGTAGTATTGGCTCCCTCAAATGATGGAACTTCTTATGGTAGATGAGTTATCCATTATTAATCGAGTCATCATACTATGAGTGGCATAGGTGGGGATCATCCACACCTTAGGAAATTTATTATGTGACTTGATCACCTAATGGTACCATTACCATAACACTTTCAAGTTCACTTATACCCTAGGAGAGTGGACCATCAGTATTTGGGATGTGTACAAGATCATTAGTCTACTAATGAAAGGTTGATTAGTGGCCCTCTAGGAGGCCACAAGTGGTGCTAAGGTAATACGTTGGGATATTCATTTTGGATACATGGGTACACTCAACATGGTTACAAAGTGTATAATATGGATTCTTAGCTTATTGTAGCTACTTAGGCCATATAGTAATGATACATGATCTTACAAGGAGGTACACCTATTTGATAGGGTACCTCAACATTTTGGCATGCCTTACATAGGAAACCTTCCCATTATAGTATATATAAATAGAGAAATGTAAGAGGTATAGGAAGAGAGACTAGGGAGGTTAGCATGGCACCCAATTATATGATGGGTGCCTATTATCAAGTAATTTAGGTAGCAAGTATACAAGGGGGATAGGCCTTGATAGGGTAATAATAAGTATATTTTCCACCACCACCACCATGTTAGGACCCCATGATTAGGTTATAGTATAGTAGTAGTGGTGGGTGAGTAGAAATGGTGAGACCCCTATGTATATTGAGTAGGATGAGGACCTAGATGTAGAGGAGGAAGAGTCCATGGACTATGATTCTAATCTAGATTGGCACGAGGATGACCTAGGTAAACTATTATTTATGCATTTCATATTATTAATTGATACTTCACCTTTTAGCTTGATTACTTAGTTGGTTTCCCATTTTTATTTTTTATGGATGGATATAATTTTGATTTACTTTGTGATTTTAGATACCTCAACTAGATGTATTACCATGATCGAGGACGCCTTGATCAATAATTGTTAGTTGGGAATAGCTATTAGATCTTATATTTCCTATTGGGATAGGTCAACACACTGATGTCTTCACTCTAGCCTACCATACATCTATGATTATAACTAGGTTGAGAGTAGATAATATCACTTTCAAGAAGAGAGCCAAGAGATTAGAGGCTTTGGTAGACATGATGGTACTAGGCAAATTATGGGCTTCTTATAACTAATGGATATAAGGCATATCCTCATAGGGAGGCACTAATAGGAGGAGAAACAAGATACCTTAGGCTATAGAGATAGTTTCTTAGGGTGGTACTAGTAGGAGATTCCAAAAGAGCCATATCCCTTATTACTATTCTAAATTAGACCCTCCCAGAGGAGGAGGCTAGGATATTGAGTTATTTCATATATTGATATGTATTGCACACTTTTGATTCTATTGTTTGATATCTTGAGACACATTGGCCCTCTATGGAGGTGATTGTATTAGAGACTCATGTTTTTAAAACTCAACATTTTTATGATATATAGAGACATTTTGGCTTGCCTCTTAGTGACATATCATTATATGTTATGGAATTTTAATTTTTTATGTTTCCTTATCTACTTATGCTCTTTAAATGACTAGGTGTGTGATGATATACCATGTATTTCTCTATTTTTTATAAAATGTTATGGATATGCTTATATGTGTGAAACAAAATGTATTCAAATGATATAATGTGATGAACATGTATGAAGTTATGAATGTTGTAACAATTGTTTTGCAAGTGATGAACTAGTTATTTTTGCATACACATAGCTCATGACTTCTAATTTACCATAGAGGAATGAAAAGGGTGATAGGATAGATATGAGATGATAAAATATGAAATGCATGAATCAAAATTTTATAGGAAAAGATGACCTAATCCTTATGAGAAAAGGGGGAATGTACTTCTTGATATACTTACAAATATTAACTTTTTCGGCTTCATCTAGGGATGAATAGCCTTGATAGAATTAGTGAGTGGGATAAAGTTACCTTTTTATACATAGACATATAGAGAAGATATTTTAAGAATTATTTATTTAGACACTTTTTTATTTAATATTGATTTTGAATTTAACTTTTACTTTTGTTTATGACCTGCTACACTTAGTATTAGCATAATTCTCTATCAGCTAAGGAACTAAAACATAGATAACATATAGTCAATTTTGTTTTTATAGTAGCATAACACTCATCTAGATTGATATAACAAAGGATTATACCAACTAGAGTTTCAATAAGGAAAAATTCTTTGCAGAGATAAAAGATGACCTGATTATAAAAAAGACATGTCTCACATAGGCATGACTATTGAGTTGTGTTGTTTTAAATTGGTATTTATACCACAACATATTGTAATATATATCAGAATAGATAATAATAGAGATATATTATATAGAGGTTATAAATTAGAATAACTTATATATTTGTGGTATAGAACAGAGATCATATAAACATTTTTATTCAATGGTGTATATATATATATATATATATATATAAGATAAGAGGTAGAGTAGGAAATATTATGTTTTATGTACTATGCATGCATTACTATAAATATAGGCACTACTTATTTTTTAATAAATAATAAATAATAAAACCAATACTAACCCTTGAGATACATTAGTTTCTATATATATATATATATATATATATATATATATAAAAGATAAGAGGTAGAGTAGGAAATATTATGTTTTATGTACTATGCATGCATTACTATAAATATAGGCACTAGTTTCTATATTTATAGTAATGCATGCATAGTACATAAAACATAATATTTCCTACTCTAACTCTTATCTTATCTTATATATATATATATATATATATATAAGATAAGATAAGAGGTAGAGTAGGAAATATTATGTTTTATGTACTATGCATGCATTACTATAAATATAGGCACTACTTATTTTTTAATAAATAATAAATAATAAAACCAATATTAACCCTTGAGATACATTAGTTTCACTAAATTTAACATATTTAACATAAAATCATATGCAACCAACTACTTTAGATTTTATTTTAACATTTGGTGGTGCCACATGGAATTCAGTAAACTAATATCTAAGGAGAAGTATCATATAGAGTTTTTTAAGCCTACATTAGTAGAAATATAAGAGTGGTGTGAATAAATACTAAAAAAATCATGTAAATTTTAAAATAATATGTGAATCATTATTAGATGCTTTGGTAGCATTCTTTCAACCATAGGAAGAAGAATTTTGGGTCCTTTTGTGCAAATGTTGTGGCCTTAGATACTATGACAATACAAACTTTCATAAGGGTGATTCATTCATATTAAAATACCTATTAAATTTTCCATGAAAAGTATTGATTCACTCCAACACCTTGACACATCATTAACTTGAGTTAATGATCACTAGTTTGAGACAACTCTCGAATCATTCATCATAGTCTGGGATACACAAGATTGGAAAATATTCGATGCTAGTAAATCTAAGTTTGTTCAAAGATAGAGACAACACTTTTTGAATAAATTACCATTCCTCATCCAAATATATTTTTGGAGTGAAGGATATTAATATGAGATAAATAATTCCTTTAGGGTTAGGTACCTAAGGAATGACATGCAAAAATAAGGGGGATCCTTAAAATATGTGACTACTCAAAATATCTAGTCTAAATAGTTGGGAGGGGTTAAATAAGGGCCTATTAAATTAAGTATCAAGTAAAAATAATTTAAAATTAAGAAGACAAGATACAGTAGTAAGAGCATAAATTAAATATAGTTAATAAAAATGGTGAATGAGGAGATGGAGAATGAGAAAATTCAATAGAAATTTAATAAATAAATATAGAAAAAGGAAAGCTAAGACATAATTATTATAATAAATAAAACAATATAGAAACATAATCTAACCTTGACTAAAGGAATTTCAAATATTAAAAATCTTGATATGATCCCTCCACTAGAAATGGACGAGTTGGTATTCACACTATAGGGAGGCATAAACGAGATAAGTGAAAGAAGTAAAATAGAAGAAATGTTATAGCATACACCATAAACTAGTTAATTTTATGAATGATATGATATAAGGATTAATATAGTTAGTTTAACTATTTGGAACACCTAAACTATTCCAAACCATGGGCATGGAAGACCAATTAATTATGAGGAATTTGGACCACAATGGATGAGACCTAGAAGGTAGCATAAGAAGTAGTGATGAAATGAGGATTAAGATAGATGTTAATTACATATTTAAACCAAGGGAAGAGATATTATCCATAGAAAGTATCTCTATATTAATTGATAATCATGATTTTTTTGTAAATAACATATAATAGCAAATAGAAGAAAATAAACATGATAACCCATAGGACAAGGGTGATTCAGATATAATTATTGGTAGTCATAATAAAGAAATACCATATAATGATAAGGAAGAAGATAATTTCATACTAAGAGGATTAGTTAGGTAAAATATGGGACAAGAAGTCTAATTAGATATATAATATGAGGAAGAAGATATATGAAGTGATAATAATCCCCCAAATCCCAATTATAAGAGACCCTAAGAGGAAACAAACCCTTTTTAACAGTCATCATCCTCCATGCTACTTCAAAATTAACATGTATATCCATATTTTTGAAGATATATATTTATTGGATATGAGGTAGAAAACAAATATAAGAATTGCAAGAAATATATTGATAACAAGAGAGAATTTGTAATGAATCAGGTAGAAGTATTAGGAAGAAGGTAATTTCAATAAAAATTACAAAGGGATAAAGGTCATAACCATAATTTGGTTGGATAGTAGAAAAATAAGTAGGAGCAGCATTATAATATTTTTTTAAGAATAAGTACCTCAATTAATCAAATGAATAATGGTACTAATCATAACATCAATATTCCTAAACCATCTCAAAACACTAAATGCTAAAGAATAGGATGAATTTACCAGTTTTTGATAAAGACACAAAAGATGTGAAAGAACATATGTTTGTATTTAACTCATATTGGAGGAGTCACAACATTACTAATAAAAGGATAATGTTATTTTATTTTGTTTAGAAGTTAAGAGATGATGCACTCAAATGGTACAAGAATACTTAGATCATGCCACAACATGGGTTGATGTCCAAAAATAATTCAAAATTGATTTTCACTACCCTAACATATTAGTGAGGATCATTAATAAAATTAGGGAATTGATTTAGAAACATATGTAAACTATGAGAGATTATGATTAGTAGTTTATATCCATAGTTCATAAATTAGATGAGCCTTGTAATGAGAAATAAAGGATAGAGTGGTTTATATTTGGATTAATTCCTTGTCCTTGCATAAACATGGATGGAAAAAAAAACAAATAGATTTGTGGAGACATTGGAAATGGCATCAAGATTGGAAGCACAATCATGGAAAAGACATATAGATACCTTGTTAACTTATAATATGGAAAGATTATAGTTATAATTAGAAAAATTAAGAATTAAACAAGAGATTAAAATGAAAGGATAATATTTTGTGCTATTGCATAACAAGAATACACTACCATGGCTAAGAGTTTGGTGTACCATTTGCTATGTGGAGGGACATTATAAGACATATTATCCCCATAGTGATATGTAAAAAAGGGAAGTGATAATAAGATTAGTGTAAACACATATAGGAATGACACCACCAATTTAGTAATTCAGATATGAAAGAACAATTTAATATAGAATATGCAGAGTCTATAATCAACATCCATAACACTTATCCTAATGATGAAACTTTAAATCCCTACAAATTATATGATGCACTACAATTATGGGTCATTTGATCACTATTATCATTATTTTCCTACTATATATGCACTTTCATATATACAAGAACTATCTACATAAGAGCATTAATAGTATAGAAAATGTTATCACCATATTACCCATAACCAAAGATAGCATACCTCACCTTGGCCAAACATACCAAACCCTACCAGTAATTCAAAATATCCAACCTCAATATGATAAGAACCACCAAAAAGGCCATAGAGGAGGTGTTTAGGGTGGTTACAAAGGAGGATACCATAGATAAGGAAATTACCAAGGTGACAGAGAATATAATCAGAAGTACAATTAGGGGTATAATTAAGAAAGACCCCTCCAACATGTTATAAATGTGGAAAGATTGGGCATATTAAGAATAACTGTGATGAGGATCTAGAGATAAAATGCATATTTTTCCATGAAAAAGGAACCCATGATTCATTTTCCTATCCAAAAGTAACACAATTTTACAAAAATGGTGGCATAAAAACTAAATAATTGGTAGAATTTTGACTCAAAAAGGGGCTAAACACTTACAAAAAAACAAAGGGTTAGGATATGAAAAGATAGTGTAATGAAATTCATCATGGAAAGGAATAAGATAAAATAATAGATAAAGAGGGTGATTCATATCATAGTTTAATCATGGCTAAATAGATTAGATAATGTAAGGAAACTATAAAATATCAAACATAATGACAATATAAGAAGACTCTCCACATTATGCAAGACAACTTACAATTGTGAGTAGTAATAACCACTATAAGTGGCATAAATATGAGTGAAGGAAAATAAGTGGCCATTGATTCTAGTACATACTCTAAATTAGATGTGGAAGGGGATAAAACTAATATCTGTAGATGATATTTTTTTATTATATAGCACCTAAATTTTTTACACTTGGGAAACTTGTTCCTCTTAGTTCTACACATGCCTTGCTTCCATAATCCTCACATTTACTCTATCTTTTGGCCCTTGGCCTATCTCATAGTCTTAATAGGTTTATATTGATGAAAAAAACATCCCATATTTCCTAAAATACTTAAAATGTACTTATATTATACCTCTATAATCTTTGAGCCTATTCTTACTCTCCTCCCTAGACACTAACATTCAGGACAAACAATAACATTGATGTTACTATCCTAACCTGATGCAAGTGTATAGGGTCCTAAATTCATCCAATTTTCAAATAAAACATATCATAATGGTACACATAATTTATTTAATGAAATCTATCTCCTGATAGGATTGGTATAAATATATTATCAACCCTCATTCATTCCTCACCTAAAAATTAGACCAATAAAGAACTCAAGAATTAGTCAAGTTACCAAAAGCTTTCCTATTCTACCATATTCTGATAGTAGTTAAATGAATATCCTAGATATAAGTATAAAGTACTAAAGTATCAATCATAGGCCATATTTTCTAAGTTATAACCCAGGTCATTATTATACTTATTTTACACATATTGCATGATTCACACACAAGCCAACATGTAAGGGAGAATAATATGAGTATGATACCCTATTTTGGAGTATTGGATATGTAGGAAACACTATTTATAGTGGTATCATTGTGGGTTATCTTGAGACCATGTACCCACTAACCCATCTTTCCTGAAGGTCAAATTAAATATGAAAATCTAGGGTTTCACCATTTCATTAGGAGTGACAATACATGACCCAGATCTAAATGCACCAGAGTGAAGGTGAATCTAAACCCAAAAGCATCTAGGTGGTCACATCCCATTTTAATGAATATTCTTTACAAGAAAATATAATCTAACTTAAACACTATCATTGATATAATTATCCCAATCTAATATAATTATCCATAGATCCAGACACACCAAATCTAGAATCAAACAACTATTCTAGAACTATCTTCATGCTTACTTTTTGTTTGTACTAGGTCTAACATTGTGTTAGCATCATAAATAGATAAGTACTTTATTTTATTTTATTTATATATCTATCTTAGTTATACTTTCCATTAATATCTTATCTCAATTTTATAAATTTAGTATATGGTACATCTGAATTGAACACATTAATTGGCTTGCTATAGATCTAATATTCACCCTTGTGCCTTATCATTTATATATCTTTAACCTAATATACCTAATTAAGGATTCCTTAATCCAAATTAGGGTTAAATTTTTGGTGAGATTGATGTGAGATATTAAAAAAAACTCTTCAAAAATACTAAAAAACATTCAAAAATCCAAAAATATTATTAGCACTTACATGTTCTATTGGCTTCTTGGAATTTATGTGTTAGTTTCATGTTGAGGACTAGAATATAATTTATTCCTACATACACATATACATGATACACTTATGGGTGTTGTGATTTCCCACTACTCACAACAATAGGACATTAGGGCATCCATATTCTATGATCTTGATCCACACAAGTTATATGATTTGATGATCACTCTACACTATCATGTTTGAGCTTACATATATAATTAAACATGTTTATTATATATTATACATTACAAAGGGTAATTATTATTATATGTACTTGATTTTATTTTTTCTAACACATTTTATCCATGGGTCACTAAGACATGTTTATTTTGGTTTCTTATGCTTTTCCTTTGCACACTTTCTAGAGTGTTTTACCTTGCTATTCTCTTGATTTTTTGAGCATTTTAATATGTTCTATTGTATGTGGCCCCTATACTTATGTTTGATCTTTTGTACATTTGAATATTTCATTACTTTTTATATGGACATTTGAATATGTCATTCCTTGATTTTGTGTACATTTGACTAAGTCATGTCCATTTGATTTTGCAGCATTTGAATATGCCCC
This sequence comes from Torreya grandis, assembly GCA_037957365.1. Lineage (NCBI taxonomy): Eukaryota > Viridiplantae > Streptophyta > Pinopsida > Cupressales > Taxaceae > Torreya > Torreya grandis. Next base: position 1,558,641 of record JARHVA010001661.1, on the reverse strand, counting down.
TTATTTGTGGTCTCCTTGGACCATTATTTTTTACTTGCTTTTGAATGCTCTTATGTGTGTGTTTTTTTGCTTATAGAGATTTTATTGTTACTATCTATATGTTTCTATGATATTTATAATGAATCTTAGGCCTACATGTGATCACATTGGTTGTATGTGGTTTAATGATACATTTACCTGGACATGTTTCCTTTTATATGCTACATGGTTGCAATCATAGATTTTATAGTTATCTTACCATTTTAAGGTGAGGTAACTTCCAAGTATTATTTTTACCTCACCTCAAAGTGGGTACATATTAGTGGGAGCATGTTTGGTAATCATTTTTTCCACACTTTATACCAATTCTCATATTTAGTGGAGGCATGTCATATGGACATGGAGTCCATACATTCATAGTTTCTAGATTATAGTGGGGGCATGCTTTGGAAGCATATTCTCCACATTTATTCAGTATTAATTACTTATATTAATTTTTAGATTCAATAGGGTCATGTCATATGGACATAGCTTTCACACATTCATAATTTTCAAATTCAATGGGGGCGTGTTTTGGAGTCATGTTCTCCACATTCATTCAGTATGATATGTATATCAATTCATAGATTCAGTGGGGGCATGCTTTGGAATCATGTTCTTCACACTTAGTTTTTAGCATCTCCAATTTATAGTGGATGAATGTTTTGGAAACATGTCCTCCATATTGCTACTTATATCAATTTTAGATTTCTCCATATATAGTGGGGGTATGATTTGGAATCATGTCCTTCGTACTTACAGAGTTTTCCAAATTGGCCAAAGCACACAATTATATGATTTTGATACACATTTGTGGAAAAATCATATGCATGGTACCATTTTTACACATAGTTTCATCATAAGATGTATATAAGGTGCATATGTTATGTCAATTGTGCCTAATTACAAAATCCAAATCAATCTTAGATTGTAAAATTATTACACATATTGATACCCTATGAACTTTTACCATCTTTAGTGAGCCAATCTACTACAATAGTTGGTTCACCTTTTGGTATGGTTGAAGTGATTAAATAATTCAATATTTCCAAGTTTTTAGTTTGGACTTGATCATCAAAACTCACTAGGTTATAAGTATCATTGGGTTACATGGTTGAGCTAATCTCAACTTCCATGAGGCAACTCACTTTTGTTCAAAGTTAGGGGCATGTGCCTTCCAACCTCTCTCTATCTATATATTTGTATATATGCACTTAAATTATTTATATATATTTATCCTAATCTTAGTTTTATATCCTTACAATGATACATTTTTTTCAAAAATAAATTACCAAAAATCATGCCAATTACATCGACACATAGGTGTACTTTGAAACCCTGCTCTTTCAATTACTTTTAACACTGATTATATGCACTGATTATAAACTATAACATGCTCTTAGTTTCAGGTCAATCACCAATAAATAATTCAAATTCAAACTTATCAAATCACTCAAATTCAAATCAAGCAAAGATAACATGTGGATACACACCCATGTATTTATTTCTTTCCTTTAAACTAATAATTTCATTACTAGATTAAATGGGGGGAAATGTAGATGATATTTTTTATTATGTATCACCTCAACCTTATACACTTTGAAAATTTAAATTATATCCATTCCTCTTATTTATTCACATTTTTTTCTTATACAAGCCTTGCATAAACTCTATCTTGTGCCCCTTGGCCTATCTCTTAGTCTATCTTTATATTGATGACACATACATCCCATCTTGCCCAGAATACTTAAATTATACCTTTAAAAGGTCTAACCCTATGTCTTCCCTCATTATCCATGGACACTAACATCTAAGATAGATAATAGGGATGACATTACAATCCTAACCCAATCTAATGTCTGGTGCCCTAAAGTCATTCAATTTACAAATGAAATGTATCATAATGGTTAGCCTAAAGGATTTACTATGAGTTATCTCCTAATAGGATTAGTATAAATACAATATTAACCCTCATTCATTTATCACCTATAAATCAGACCAAAATAGCACTCAAATTACCAAAAAAAAAAATTATTCTACCCTATTATGATATTAGTCAAAAGAATAGCCTAGGTATAGGTCTTAAATCCTAAAGGAGTAGTCATAAGGTCATATTTTCCAAGTTATAAGTGTTGAATTATTTCTTACCTTAAGCCTAGAAAGGAGTCAAACCATGTTATAAGAACCTAAACTCACCTTGGTCACCCCCTCATACTTAATGAAGTGTTAAGGTAGTTCCAAATAAGGATCACATTTCATCATGCCAAGGCAACAATTTCAAGTGATGATCAATGTCAAGGTATGATATGATAGTTGTATTATACACCCTATTAAGCTTGCGTCAAATGATCTCATTGTGATTAGTCATGTATAAGGATTCATATCAGGCCTTAGATTGGTCTTAATAGTCTAAATTTGCTCATAATGAAGATGACCCACTGTTACAACTTATGAGCCATCATGAATCCATCCATTATGTTAATAGCCTGCAAAGTATGTTGAGATCAGAGGAGTTAAATAATGTTATAAAAAATATAGAGTAACCTTATCTAGGTCCTTAGTATGTTTTAAGGTTCTTTGATTGATATTAAGGTCACATTATTTTTTACCTTTACTTAATATGACATCTATTATTTAAAAAGGGGTGTTTGACCATAAGATGATACTAGTTTGACCACAAAACACCACTAAAACCATAAATCACACCCTTAAATGCCTCCATAAACTCCATAATGCCATGATAAAACCATTTCATATGTTAAGGGTGTTTTGGGTTTTTTATTCTTAATAATGCTTTAGGCACTAGAGTATAGCCCCAAAGAGCTAGCACATTGGCCCTTCACACAAGACTATGTTTTTCACACTCACTCAAAGCATGTAGCTAGAGGCTAGTTCTTGTGGGTTATGTTGCATAGTAAAATTAATTAGTTATATTATTTAGATTAAACTTATATTTAATTATAAGTTACATATAAGAAAAGATAAACTACTTTGATCCTTGTATTACTAAACTAAGCCACCATCACTACACAAATTACTACAATTGCAATTCAAAATTATTAATTTTATAAGGTAAAAATATGCATAAAAATCATATTACATCTCTACCATATATACTTCAACAAATACAATACTAAGTGTTAACCAAGCCAGCTATACTCATATGTGCATAACTTATCAAAGAACTAGAACTTGAACAATAGAATTAAATTGAAATACCACAAAATCTATGTTATGCTTCAACAAAATGTTATCAAGAATCCCTCTTCACAATGCTTTCATACAAGGGTATTTATACTTTTTTATCCCTAACCAAGTATTTAAAACATAAATGATAGGAGTAATTGGACAATGAACTCTCTATAGACTGAGAGTTGTGGTAGTCTATTAACTAAATTTTCCTAAGGACATAGGCCTTTGTACCACTTATATACTCATTACATGCTAGATTATTAATGCCATGTGTCTATCTTCTTGTGGGATAGTAAAAAACTCTTGATGGATAAGGTCTAGGTGATCCTTGATAATCATTCATTAACTATCTTCCACTTCTCATAACTCCCCAAGTCTTCTACTACTGTTTTAAGTCCTATGATTTTAAGTTCCCCATATTTATACCATTTTTGATTGGGTCCTCTTGCACTAGTACTTCTATGCCCTTATCCTTTCATGCCTTATAGGTTCCACACCGTGATGATTCTGTACCATTTAAATTATGTGTCATAGTCTTTATGCATTATTCTCCTTCCACATCATGCCAAATCCATGTCAAAATATCAAAACACTTATCCAAATTTTTGGGTCCAACATCACCCCACACTATGATCTTATTCCATCCCAAACTAAGTCTTGTTGATGGCCTCCGCCAAAAATTCAAACCTCATTTACTCAATCTAATTATTGACATTATCCTAATGTGTCAATGTATCAATCAACTTGGTAGTTATTAATTAAATGGCCTCTTTGTACTTTTCATCTCCTCATGTTTGTCAAAATTCTCATTAGCCTTCTTGTCCAAATCATCTAGGGACGTGTTTGCATCCTTATGGATGTCTTTTAATGTTTAGACTTCTTCGACAACCTATCCTTAAAGGGTTACAAAACTGGAATTCAATTTATGGAGATGTGCATTGATATTTTTTTCCATTATTTCCACATTTTTTAATGATTTTATGTGCTTGGTATGATCCCTTATTAAGAGGGTAGCATCAACTATTTGATACCTGTAGGCTTATTCTAATTGGAACCAAGCCTCCAAGATCTTATTCGGGCATGTTAACCATTCAAAAATCTCATCCAAGATGGGGATGACTTTCCTAACTCTTTCCAGGGTGCACTTGCATACTTTAATTGCCTTAGTGAATTTATCCACTATTATCAGTCCCTCATTCCTCTGCATGGACTATTATTTGTAGCACTTCAAAAAGAGGTTTGCCAAGGTCTCCAGTTTATCTATGCCATCCCCATTAAGAGTAATGCCATCCATTATTGTTGACTCCTAACCCAAAATTGTTTTATATAAATTTAACATTTTAACTTTGGCCTCCGTGACCTTCTTTACTTGTTGCTTCAAAGTAGCCACTTCCTCTATGAGTACCTTCTTGGTGGTAACTTCTTTCTCATACATATCCACCACCTGGGCATGTTTCACCTCCATGTCATGCACATCAAAATATGATAATATATTTTGGTGTGTGACTTCTAAATCCATATTCAATAATGTCACACTAGCTTGTAGAGGGGTGATATTTTGAGGGTCAACCCATAGTGGTTTAGGCAGTGTTGGAGCATTAAGACCTAAGAGAAGGTTGTCTTAAGGGAGCTCAAAGTGGCACTCCTCATTATACATGTCCAATAATAATGACACCTTCTACCTTATATCCAATGTTGTATCTTGATGAAGGACGTGTGGCCATAGATACATCATCCTATCAGGGATGCTTGATTGATATTGAATGCATAGATTGGCAAATGCATCAATGGTAGGTTCTTCTACAGACCTAGTCAACTCTTTCCCTTTATTTGGGTCATACTCTAATATATTTACCTATACTTTATTATCTAATGAAGTAATATCGATAGCCATTCCACTCATTGGATACCTTTCACTATCCCTCTTTTCTCCATATGGACCCCCGATGTCCAATAGTGAGTCTTTGAAGGTGGCCTCTTTTTCACATGTTGTGGAAGGTGTCTTCTTAGAATCAAAGTTTGATTCTTCCTTCTGGAACACAAGGACTTCCTACTCAATCTCATACTCAATCTCATGTTCTATGGCACATTATGGTACAACCCCTAATTACAAAGATGGCCATGAATTTTTGGGAGGCAAGGGTAGAGGTAGAAGAATGTGAGATGAAGGTGGAGTTGGAGGGACCTAAGGAGGTATAACTTTGGGTGGAGAAGGTTGGGGAGGAGAAGGGCAATTTAGAGAAGAGTGTAGTAGGGAAGGTTATGGAGGTGAAGGTCTTGGTGGTGAGGGGATAAGTTTTAGTGCTTGGGTAGTCCTCTATCATTTTTAAGGAACCTACTATGAGCTTGTTGCAGCATCATGCCCATCCCACTTAATTTATGGAGGTATTGGTGGGAGCTTTTACCTCATATGTTATGCACCCTTTGAGCTCTTATACCTAGGATATAGCATGTAGAATAGATTATGTACCTATTCTCCCACTAGTATTAGCTTGACCTTTATGTCTATTTGGTCTATCTCCTTTTTTGTTCTAAAGGCCTTATTACTTGGATAGACATACATCTTCTGGAGAGTGTGAATCTCCAAGTCAATCTTTTCTACCTCTAAGGTAATAGGTTATGCATCATAAATTTAGTTCATGGAATTGATGAAGTACCATTCCAAAAAGGCATATAGTAACTTTAGCCATGTAGAGAGTTCTTTGGAAGAAACCATTGTGATGCATGCTAGAGAGAAGTGTTGCTTCACACTGAACTATGCATGTTCACTAGTCAAAGTGGGCAAATATTTTGGGATGCACCATTCATTCTTAAATGCCTCATTTATCCCATCAAACCAAGACTTCATTTTTATTTTATAGGAGGGGGTGATATGCCCTAGGCATGTGAACACCTTATATCACTCAATAGGGGACTTATTCTTTGGTGGGTATACCCACTCCAAAGCTCCCATGGTGTAATTTGGTACATCAATCTCATCAAACACCATCAAAAATAAAATTACTCCCCATGGAAACCTATGATTGGGTATCTAATGGATCTTCTCTACATCCTCAATGATTTTTTGGCTAAACTACATAGCCCAATTATATATCAAGCCCTGAGTAACTTCATGGGTTATGTATGGGTGATCCATGTCTACCTCCTTCTAATGATAGTTTCCATTGATCTTGGTCATGATGATTCTCACTATAACCTAGAGGGTAGGATCCTATAGGTTTTTAATATACATGGCATGGCCCTAATTTTGATACATCATTACCATGGCTATCTTTTGGAACTCATCGGTGTCCCCTAATTCATAGGTTACATCCAACCCTGAACACTATAACCTTGATACCTTGTTTATCCTTTTAGGTGTGATCTTCATGCTGCACCCAACAAAGTAGAGGTAGTCCTCATGGATGTGAAAGATAAGGAAATTAATTACCTCTATGGGTTTTCCAAAGTAAGGAAAATTAAATAATTACAACATCCCTACATCATCTAAGGCATTGAATATTTTGAGGTCATACACCAATTATTTCTTGGTGTTTTTCTTTTCAACCCAGTAATCATTTTACAGTTTAACCTTATTCCTAGGTTGATGATGGTTGTAATGAAAAATAGTAAAAGTGGGTACCTTAAAAACCTAGTTCTCCACATATAACAATGTACAAGGTTACTACATTTCTTTGATCAGTAGTGGTGGGGGTGGAGATGATTATGTCTTATTATCCTGTCATGTCATATCAACTTCTCCTCTTTCTGTGCACTATGCCTACTTTTTTGGTGTTTATTTTCTAATGAATATTGATTATTCTCCAAGTAATTCCTCTTAATCTAATATTTATAGTAATGGGTCAGTTCTTAAGGCATTCCTTTTAGGGTACATCACCCTCTAAGGAGAATGAAGGTTAAGGCATAGCCATCCAACATTCTGAAGGAATACGTGATTGTTGTCAATGACTTCAGCTTCTCGAGCTTCATTGCCCTCTAATGGAAGACTTCCCCTATAACCTATAAGTCTTCACTATCATATTCATGTCTCAAAATTAACCTTGCAATTTTCATGTGTAGATTAATGTTTGGCTCAATACCTATGTATAAACTTGTAATGCTTCATATACTTAATCTAGAATTAAACTTGCTTTCTTTGATCTCAACTCTGGTATTTCTTCATTTTCAGCTCTGTAATCTCAAATGTAATCATATGTAAAACATAAAAATGAACTAAATCACTTTTTTATATGCTTGAGGGGGTTAATCACATTTACTACCCCTCTCCTTTCATCCATCACTTCTCATCATAAATGCATTTTTAATGGTCATCATTCTTCGACCGTCACTTCTCATCATAACTGCATTTAATGGTATTGTCTTATCATGTTTTTGGCACATTTTTCACAACCACTATTCTTTCATATTAATGATACATCCTATCTTTCACCTTATTTTGAAGTGGAAGACAACTATGTCCTGTGCTTTCTTAGGGTAGAAGATAGTTGTTGTGTATGTCAAATTTTTAAATTATTTGGTGAGAACACTCTATCCTTAGGCTATTTAGTTTATGTTCCTTTAATAACTTGCATGCCTTAAGTACTTTGCATGTGTTAAGTACCTTGCATGCCCTAAGGTAACTTACATGCCTATCTTTAATCAGATTTTAGATATATATCACCCACAAATATATAAATAAAAAACTTAAGCATCATTACATTAAAAATTATTTCACATAACAAAAGTAGTGTTTTTATTAAAAATGGAAAATCTTAAAATAATGGCATAAGCCTTATTGTTTATAATACATTAAATACTTAGAGGTGAAATATGACTAGAGCTAGATTCCATTGTAATTCCTAGGGAGGAATTGGTCGTCTAACCTTTATAAGTAATAAGTACCGATAAGTCAAATGCTATGAATGATAAAAGGACCATCCTAGTGAATTTAAATTTTTCCATAATGGTGCATGAACTCGGAGTTGTATAACAAGACCTTTATGCCTAGAGTAAATTTTTGTGTTTGATGCGTTGATCATGCCATGCTTTTGGCTTGTGCTTTTCCACATCCTAAATCTAATGAGTGAGGAAACATGCTTCATTAAGCTATGACAAAGTATCTAGGTGTGATTTCAAGAATGACTCATCATCCAATTATCTTATGCATGTAATACAAAGATATGGTACCAAAAATTCAACTAAAAGGACTACCTCTTTGCCATATACCAAATTAAATAATGTGTTTTTATTTAGGTGCTTATAGTTATTTAGTAAGCCCATAGTACCATAGACACCCTATCATCCCAATCAGTTTGGCCAATATTACAAATTTGTTTTAGTGTTATTCCTAGGATTTTATTGAAGGCCTCAATAGTCCCATTTACTTGTGGATGATACAGTGTTATTTTGTGATGAGTAATCATGAATTCTACAAGTAATATGTGAATATTTTCATTCAGGAAGTGGGTGTTGTGTTCACTAGTAAAACTTAATGGGCTTCCAAATCAAGTTATGATATGTTCCCAAATGAAGCCCATGATAAAAGTAGTAGTACAATCCCTCATTGGCATAGCTTTAGACTAGTGCATGAGATAATTAGTTATTGTGATGATATACCAAGAACCTATTTATCATCCAAATGGAGTGATGGGGCCAAAAAAAAAAATATCCCACTTTTCAAATGGTTCTAGAGAGATAATTATTTATAAAGGCATGACATCTCATTGATTTGGTTTTCCTACATGCTAAAAAATGTCACCCTTCCTAATGTATATCTTAGCATCTTGAAAAAGAGTAGGCCACCATAATCCTACTAGTAGAATCTTATGTATGGTATCCTCTCCAGCATAGTGTCCACCTATAATACCTTCATGAACTTCTTGAAGTACCTAAGAATGTTCATGTTTTATGACATAGTGCCAAAGAATTTCATCATTTCCAAGTTTGTATAGGTCTCTTCTTATGAGTTGAAAGGGTGTGACATGGACCGTGAGTTATTTCTTGGCCTACAAAGTGAGAGAGTCAACTACTAAGCCAGTAGTTAGAAAGGCTATAATATCTTCCAACTCCTCAAGTACATAGGTAACATGAAAAATTTAAACATTAGGTAAGTCATCTTCAATAGCACATGGTGTTTCTCTGAAATCAATTTGAGACAAATGGTCAAGGCCACAATTGGATTTTCTAGGTTTGACCATGACATAGAGTTGAAACTCTTAAAACAACACTATCCAATGGCAAATTCATTCATGTAATATAAGTTTATTTACTAGGTAATTTAAAGCCTCATGATATATATAGGATATGAAGGAAGTTACCAATAAGTATTATCAAAAAATTTATAGAGCATAGACCATTGATAATGCTTCTTACTCTATGGTGGTGTAATTTTGCTGACCTGGAGTGAGTTTCCTACTAGCAAAGTAGATTGGGTGATCAAGGTGACCTTTACCTAGTTATACAAGGATTGTACCAACTTCCATTCTAGATGCATCAACATGGACATGGAATGGTCTTATCTAATTAAGAAACTGGAGGATTGGAGTAGTAACTAGCTTGTCTTTTAAAGTCTTAAAATCTTATTAGAAATATTAAGTCCAAATGAAGTGCTCATTATGTTTTAAGAGTTCTTCTAGAGGTGGGACAATCTTTTCATATCCACAAATGAATTTTTTATAGTAACCTATATGTACTAGAAAGGTGTGGACCTCTCACTGAGACTTGGGTGTTAAGAGGCAAAGAATAATAGATATTATTTTTGGATCTACCAAAAGTCCATCCTTAAAACTAATGTGTCCTAGAAGAACACCAAAATTCATAGTAAATAGGAACTTATTTGGATTTAATGATATTTTCAAGACTTGACAGTTCTCAAGCATGAGCCATAAATTAGAGAAATGGTCTTTAACCAAGCCATAGAATGTCTAATCATCCAAGTAGACTTGAAGAAACTTATGGATGAAATCCTTAAAGGCTTCAATAGCTATACATGAGAACATATATGGTGCATTATTCAACCCAAAAGGCATGACAATGTATGCAAAGGATCCCCATTTGGTGAAAAGCATAGTCTTAGGTTGATCTTCCTCATTGATCTAGACTTGATGGTATCCCAAAAATCCATCTATGAAAGTATAGATCTCACACCTATCTATGTTTTCAAGTATTTCCTCTATGAAAGGTGTTGGGAAGGGATCAATGTTGCAAGATGCATAAGTACCTAGTAATCAACACAAATTTTGATGTATCCATATTAATTTATACTAATCACCATGGGACTAACCCACTTAGATTTATTAATGGGGGTGATTACTATAACATGCATCATATTATCAATTTCTTCCTTTACATAGGCCCATAGATTAGGACTCATCCTATATGGCCTTTTTATGACAATTCAAGCATCATCAACCAATTTAGTATGCATTTTACTTAGGTTGGATCAAATCCTTTCATCTCATTGTAGCTTCTTGTAAATACATATTGATATTATTTTAATAATTTTAATATCTTTGAAATTTTAGTGTCAATCTAGTAATTTCCTATAGTAGCCATTTTTGGTTATTATTTCATGTCAATATCACATTGGATATATTATATTGACCCAAAGTAAGGGTGGTCTATATTGGCACTAGTGTCTCAAATAGATCATGTGTCATATTTTTTAGGAACATCCAAATGATTTGAAAAAAAGGATAAGTAAATTGGATCCTTCACCTTCTTCTACCTAGAACACTAGCTTCTATTTTCTTAGACGTATCTCTTCATGTCAGTCCTAATCAAGGATGGGTTCTCATGTAGAAACAAGTGTCAATATTTAATTGAAGAGAATCAAACCTTATTCTAAGATGTTATGGATATATCTTATGTGATCTTCAATGGGACTAGGGTCACCAATAAATATTTCATGTATGGCCTAGAGAGTGAGGCACAAATCCATATTTGGAGAGGAACAAGATAGTGTTGAATTCATGTTATCCTTAAATAGATGCCAAAATTAGGTACCCATGTGTCACTCTTTATGAACATATCATGCTCATGCTCAGGTGCATAAATTTCCATAGAATAAATTTACTCGTAAGTACTTTGTTAAGTAAGACTCTTCATCTTTCCACATTAACTCATAGGCCTCTATATGGGGTTTAAATGCTTGTACTATGTTATAGTTGATTGCTCGCATAAATTTATTATCATGATGGAACTAATGATGCAAGGTAGATCATACTTTATCCCACTGGAGAATTTGATCATGATGGGTTTGACACCATATTACAGTTGTACCATAAAAGAGGTGCAACAAGGATCGAATACGATCATTGTCAACGTGATAAAACTCTTCAAGGCACTAAACAAAGTCATGAACCTCTATTTACCCATGAAACTAAGGGGATACATTGAGTCTTTATAAAGGTACATCTATCATTGGTCCTCTCATAAATTAGCTAGTACTAAGGTGAATAAACCTATGGTGCTTATGATACTAGCATGGAGCATTCTCTCAACTACCAATAGAACTACACACTCTTTTAGTAAGGTCACAATCATGGTGTTCCCAATAATTACAAGAATTACTTGTAGTATCGAAAGGGACTAAGTGTCCATCCATCATAGGATGCCATCATGAGTAGGATCACATTATTCATCATCTCTGTAAATGACATTATATATGTGGTAAATATGTTCTTCCACATTAAAGGTTCTACTTATAGGGGCCCATGTGTTTGATCTAGAAGAATAACAACATGTTGGTTAGCATTCTCAAAACCAATGTAGTGATTTTTGAAACTTAAATCTACATTAATTTCATAACACTAAGGTCACCCTGATAGAGATGGGAAGTCATCAACCTTTGCTCACTTAATAACCTCAAAATCAAATTTGAAAGGTACTCTAAGTATATCAACCATTACATTCTTGAGGATTCCAATTGGTGGAGCATGCATTTTATTCACCATGAATAATATGTTCAAATAAGGTTATAATGCTAGACTAGCCATTTTACACCATGTATCCTTGGTGAGCACATTAAATTTAATGACAGTGTCAACTAGGATGTCTAAAATTACCCAACCATCAATGGTAGTATTTATTAGTATCTCTTTGTCCTTTAGAGGGGTAGGATGAATAGGAGTATCTTGTTGTTGAGCATGATTCAAATGATGATCCTCAGTCTATCAAGTTATTTGAGTTTGAGTATTCGTTAGTGATTGTACCTAATTCTTAAGCTAAACTCTTAGTTGTGGGATAATGTCATCTAGAATACACTTGCATAGCTCATGAAAGTCATCTCATGCCACATTTGGAGGCTCTACTACCTTCTGCATATCATCACATTTAATTTCTTCTTGGTCTTTGAAAAATTGAATTTCTCCTAGTATTTCTCATACCAGCATCATAGTGTCCTAGAGCACATCCTTCTATTTATAAGCATTAGGATACTTCCTTGCCTGAGGCTCTTCATGTTGTACCTTATCAATGGGAGTAGAGGTAGAATAAGTTTGTCCTCCACTATGCATAGTGCTATTCATTTGTTGAACTGTTGGGGTTTCTAAACATGTGTGCTAATGTGGTTTCTTAATTCAAACCATATCGGCACCCTTTTCATTTCTTTCTTTGGTGATGACTATGTATAAGTTAGGGCATTATTCTAACTAATGGTCCTTTTTATAAAAAGCACATCTAGGGTAAACTAGATAATCTCTTTGATAGTGGTCCAAGGATCAACATTTGTAACATGTTTTTGGTGGGAAGTGACCACCTCCTCATCCTCATCCTCTACCTCAACCATGATAAACACCATTATCCTAATTGTTGGACACTTAAGTTTGGTGTGCACTTCATGTACATGCTTCATGGATATCACTAATTATCTTTAAATCATTAGTGGCATGGGTGTAGGCATCACATATTTTATAATAGTTAGACACCTTCAAATGTGTATATCACTACAAGAGAGGACAAGAGCATACATCGTGGTCCTCATGGAATATTTCACATGACTAATTTAGTATAGTGAAAATGTTCTTAAATGGGTAGTTACTTTGGGTATGTCATTAAGACTCATAATCGGTGTACTAAAGACCCTTATAAGTGTTAGACACATTGTTTTCAATTAAGTTTTCTAGTTGTGATGCCATTAAATCTATTTGGTCTTTTATAAAGGGACTAATCCTAGTGTCAACACTTATAATGGCTTCAACATGGAGGGCAACTTCTAGATTTTTATGTAGGCTATTAAATATCTTTTTAGATAGGGTTCATTGAAAAGGAAGTAATAAGCCTCCCATGAACCACTATTCATGTTGAGCGATATTGATCTCAAATGACAATTTTGATAAAACTATTTTTAACCTTGCATCATATTCTCGTATGTTTTCAATAAATTCTTGATTTATATCCTTCAATGTAGTAATGTTTTATTACTCAAATTTAGTAATCTTAAATTTCTAAATGAATGTCATTTTGATATGATCATAGTTAACCACCACTTGTTGAGGGTAGAACTTTATATACCACTTATGCACTCTCTCAAGTGTAGTCATGAATTGGGTGGCCTTTTTCTTAGAATAGGTGGCACCTCATACCCTCCAAATAAGTTTACACTTATGGAAATGTTTTACTTCATTCTCTATGCCTCTATACTTAGTTAGGTGAAGTGTCATTTAATAATACACTATTGGGAGTTGAGATGCTTGCATTGGGGGTTGTTGATAACCTCCAGTTCTTATCCCTAGAGGAGGGAGTCCACCTCTTTCTCTCATGCCACCTCCTAGTCCACCTCTAGTTCCTTCAACAATAATTCCCATGTTGTGGGGTGTGATATATGGTTGATTAATCAAATTTTTGCCCATACTCTACCCACTCTAAAGGCTAGGTCCTCTAGGCATCCTAAATTATGCCATGAAATTCCCTTGAAGAGGGAAATAAAGTGTTAAATCTGTATGAGTTATAATTGGCTTAGTTATAATATCCCTTATAGGTTTAGTTTTTTATTCCATGCTATTTGTATCCCAATTATGTATACATAATTTTTTTGATTCAAAATCATGAGTGCATACTATGGTTAGGGAGCTTGGTTGGTTTGAACTTGGTTCTTTAGTTTCTACTATCTAACTAGTTTCTCCTTCATATGATAAAAGTGGCATGGGACACTATTCAAAAGTTATGGGGTCCTCCTTGTGTGTTTCTACTTCCCTACAGATCCTAACATCACTTCCTAAGTTCTCTTGGACTCTTTTGACATTTCTTACACCTATTAATCTTTAGTCATGCTTCATCATATTTATGATTTCATATGTCTGTTGACTAGCTACCATTCCAAACCTATAATATTTTACCAACCCTTATCTAATCCCCTTCTAAATGTGTGTCTCATGAAAATACGGATTTATCTCTCCATTGGCATAGTCTCAAGTCCACAGTCAATAAATAAATTCTTGATTTCTAATGAGAAATGTCTAATATAATGGCCATTTAGTTCTCTGAGGAACTAGAACTTGGATTCTTTATGGCAAGAATAGGTAGTTATAGCATAATCTAGAATGTAGTTATTAAATACTCCTCTCTACCATATGTCAACAAGTAATTTTCTCAATGTCCTAAGTCATGTTAGAACTCTTTATCATTCTAACATCTAGGACTATCTTCTCCCAAGGTTTTTTGATCATCCTTGAGCATATGTAGATAACTAAGTGTGAAAATGAATTAGGATTTCAACAAATAAAGTTTCATAAAAATCATTGTAGATATTTTTTTCTACCCACCAATATGTAGAAACTCATAGTTCAAGGTAAGGAACTGTAAAAGTATCCTGAACTTTAGTAATCCATTGCTTAATACTCGTAAGGGTGATATGCTCAAACATCTTCCATTATTGTGCATCAAGTGCTACGATTCCTAGTAACGAAACCAAAATGTTAGGTTTTTTGTTATTAATAATACTTTGGGTGTTTAATTTTAACCCCAATGAGTGATCATGTTGGCCCTTTATACAAGACTATGGTCATGCATACTCACCCAAAGTACATAGATAAAGGTCAGTCCCCATGGGTTATGTTATATAATAACATTAATTAGTTATATTATTTGGGTTAAACTTATATCTAATTATAATTTACATATAATAAAAGATAAACTAATTTTATCCTTGTATCACTAAACTCATCCACCATCACTACGCATATTACTACCATTGTAGTTTGGAATTGTTACCTACAAAAAGTAAAAGTATGCATAGAACTCATATTACATATCTACCATAGGCACTTAAACAAAGAAAACACTAAGTGTTAACCAAACCAACCACACTCATATGTGCATAACTTATCAATGAATTGTAACTTGAACAACATAACTAAATTGAAATACCATAAACTCTATATTATGCTTCAGCAAAATGATATCAAGAATCCCTCTTCACAATGATTTTATACAGGGGTATTTATAATTATTTATCTCTTACAAAGTATTTAAAACATAAATGATAGGAGTAATTGGCCAAAAAAATCTATAAAAACTAATATTCATGGTGGTCTATTAACTAACTTCTCCTAAGGACCCAAGCCTTTGCACCCCCTATATACTCATTCTGTGTTAGATCCTTACTACCATATGTATATCTCCTTACGAGCTAGTGAAAAACTCTTGATGGATAAGGTCTAGGTGACCCTTCAGAATCTCTCCTTAATAGTCTCTTAATTCCCATGTTCTCCCCAAGTCTTTCATTATTGTTCCAAGCCCTATGCATTCAATTTCCTCATAATTATACCTTCTTTGACTGGGTCCTCTTATGTTGGTGAATCTATGCCCTTGTCCTTTCATGCCCTATAATTTTCATACCATGGTGTTTATTCACCATTAAATTTTAATACATAGTATTTTTTCACTATGTTCCTTTTGTGCCATGTTAATTATACACCAAAATATCAAAACAATTAGCCAAAATTTAGGGTCTAATAGGGTGTCTTTTCACAAGTCAAAGGCTTTTATTTACCACTAAAGGGTACCACACATGGGAAAAAATGGATATTCAACTTCCCCATCCATACTTCATGGTTTGAGATTAATTCTTACCCCTCTTTTCCCTCTTCTTGTCCACCAATAACATTTCAAGGTCTAAAAACTTGAGAAAATGTAGGAAACTAGTGTTTTGTAGGAATTTTCAAGGAAGAATGGAACTGTATGATATGAATATGGTCAAAGAGAGTTATGAATATGTAGAGAGTAAATAAATAAATCAATTGAGATAATCCAAGTATTATAAGCCAAGAATATCCAAAAAATTATCCATTTCTTCCATCAATCTTTTTGGCAACCATAAATAACACCTCAAGTTTTTTTATAGTATGAATAAGAGAGAGATGATTATGACCTAGGTTATTAGACAAAGGAAGGGGGTATAATGGCCTTATTATCCTTATAATTGGTTTGTATAATAATTATCTATGATTTATGAACAAATGTTAATAACTTAAGGTATTCATACTAGCCTTCTACATCCACATAGGGTTAAGAATGGAATGTTTTCAGTGTATTTTTGACATACTTGATGAAAATAATGATTATACATGTCTTATAAAAGTAATTAGGACCCTTATATTTCATTATCCACCCTTGGTTCACATATGTGATCCTATGGGAGAAATAAACACCCAAGTTATCACAAATTATAGACTAGAGACAATTTTTCCTTGATGAGGAAGAACATCTAATACACATATTTGAGAATAGATGGTGGTTTGAGGTTTGATGATGGTTTATTTAAGTTGTTTGTATCTTATTTACTCAAGTGGAGTGTTCATATAGACCTCCATCTCTCCCAAAATTATTCCTTCAAATGAGTATGACTGGTAGTTAATCTTTAGTACAAACATGCACTAAGTGTTGCATGGTAATGACTATCAAAGGTCATTAAAACACTATGGAGTAACAAAAAGTGTTGTATTCATGTATAATAGTTCATTTATCATAAGAAACATGATTAATTATGGCTCTCATATCAAAATAACTATCAAATATACCTCCAATGTGTTCACATACTTGTTTAATAGAGTTTAAGATTCATTAGTAGAAGTTAAGGTTTTCATAGAATCCCAGGTTTCAATTTCTCACTCCATATATTTGATTGATGAACTCTAAATGTCTTAGCCTATTGATTATGTTAGTATGGGTGCATAGGGTATTCATAGTTCATATTAAGTATGAATCAACTATCTATTTTAACCTCTTGAGGAACCTTTGATATCTTATGGTTTCATCAAGCAAACCCACCTCATAATAGGCTCTAAGTTCCAAGTGAAAACTCCATAAAGCTCTATGACTACCACTTATAGGTTCAAGCCTTTCTACCTAAACCTAAAACATATAAAATAGATCAAATTAAACATAAGGATATCAATAGACATTAATACTATGAGAAATGGGGGCCTATTCAAGTGTAAGTCCTATTAAAAAAACATAATCAAGATTAATATGTTAATTTAGGCCAGCCTTCAAGGATCTCAAAACCATCATATATAGTTGTGTCTCAAAACACAAAAAATGGATAGGAGAGTGAATATTACTATCTTTAAAAGAGTTTGGTTTGGGTTCAATCCAATCCATTATATTTCTAATCACAACATAGAAGCACTCTTCTAGTTTAACAGCCTACTTAAATACCCGTTGACAATCAACATACATAGGTCACTAACTACAAGAATGTAGGAATTTTATTCCTAACTTTTAATATAAGATTTTATATACACATGGAGAAGATAAATATGAAATAGATGTAGGGTATAGAGTTCATAACCTAGATAAGCAACAAAATAATTGAAATGATGACAAAGTAAGTTCACTCAAGCATGAGCAGTGGCCTAGATGCATTCAAATTTGCTTAGCCAATCAGAATGACTGATTGATGTAAATGGCATAATAATAGATGTTTAGATCATCCTATTTGAATGGAAACCATCCTAATCAGTATCTCATGGGCATGATCAATCTTGAAACCTATTTGGTATGGGTTAAATGCTCAAGACACAAACTTAAACACCTAACTATGTGAGTAAGCTCTGATAGCAGAGTTAACTATTAGGGAGGATAAGCCTCAAAGGCTATTTTAAAATCTTGAAAATGTGTTATTTGAGCCCTGTTTCCATCACTATAAATATCTAAAAGAGACTACTCATATATTTATCACTAATTTTTTCAAGCATCTACACTAGATAGTGATGGTTAAGGCAAACTTAGGAGAGAGAGGGGTTGAGATGATGGTTTGGGTAGATAAGTTCAATTTAAGAAAGTGAAAATTAGATAGATAAGGATGGTGTATTTTTATTAGATCCACATACACACCTATAAGTGGCTTAAGGTCCTAAAACCTAGTCTAAACCTATAAGGCCTAAATCCCTCCTTAAACCCTCAAGACCCCACCTCCACCTTATAGCATATCCAACCCCCCCAAGAAGATTTAAGGAAATTATAAGGTCTATGAGGATGTTTCAGAACTTGAGGAGGATGTTTTATACAAAGTAACACAAGTAAAATTCAAATTTTGTAGTGACACCCCTCTCAAGCTCTATTATACTAAATAACCATGTCGAGCTACCAACTCAAGCACTCATATCTCATAAGGAAAGGTGAATCATACCTAGTTATATTAGGAGGATTTGGGTACCCATATACACTTAATATATATAGAGGAAAGAGTGGGATTTATTATCCCAATTGTATGAACAAACCTTAACACTGTAACCTACACAAAATGCCTAGTAATGAGCTAGATGGCCACCAACTTTCACTCATATCTCACCATATGTTCTACATGGGACCAGGATATAATCAAGATATTTGAATGGGTATATGGGATAGATATCCATGTTAAAAGGTTTATTTTTGGGACTTGTAGTCTGTAGGCCACCAAAACCCTCTCTAAACCCTGATTAAGACCCAATGATGCCTATAAACATTTACAAATGAAAAATTTAAAACTTGAAACAATACTTATAGTTTTTTCAATTCACACAAGAACCCAAATAGTATATTAGTTGGCACGTGTAATGTGTGAAATGTAAAGATTAGGCCTAAAAAATCTACTCTAAGTTTGTGTACAAGAGTGTGGAAGAAATATACACACCCTATATGTTTATAAGGATAAATAAAGATACATAGGTCTCAAATTATTTCTCAATTACCACCTAAAAGGGTCTCCATATTCAATAGTCACTTCCAGACATGCCTAGGTACCTACATAGAGGGTTGTGTGCACACAAAGAAGAGGTAATTGGCTTACCCTTACCAACAAAAATGATATAAGGGACATAAGGGATGAATTCCATAGTAAAAATGGTGTCTAAGTGCTTTATATCTCAATTTTAGAGACAAAATGTAGAAATTTTGCCTTTAAGCCTATTGGTATAACACTTCTCTCAAGGTAATACTACTTGAAGACTAAAATAGAGGGGGAAATGGAGTTGGATAACACCTCATACCATCATGGATATGTTTTCCAAATATTTTTAGATGCGTAAGCAATAGTGGTTTTCAAAGGAAGGGTCAAAATTGGTCATTGTGGCTCAAAATTGCCTTGTGGGTGTGCATAATGCATAATTCTAACCTGAAGAGAAACTTAATGAGATCATAATTATATGGTATAGTTTCATGGGGGTATAATCACTTTTGTAAATTTTAGGGGCCTTTTCTAGAAGATATTAGTGGCATTGGTTCATAGGTTAGGAGCCTAACCTTTATGGACATTGATAAGAAATCAAACCCCATTAAAACTCCTTAAAACCCTAATAAAGACCCGATGGAGAATATTTTGAGAAATTTTCATCCAAATGCATTAAAGTGTCCTAGTAAACACATGGAGCTCATATTAAACTTAGAGGATATCCTGTCCATGGAATTGGTCTATATAGATAGTTGTATGAACCTCCCAAAATCACTATTTTGGAAAATTTTAAGGATAAATCCAAGGTGTAAAACTTAGTATTTTTTTAAAATAATTGAATAAGGTACTATGATAAATATTTCACATTATAAAGTCATGAAATTATCATAATTTCTCCTATAAATAGTCATAAGTCTATGCTAAATAGTCAATCTAGATGTGCTAAAGGTAGGTGACCTAGTCACCTAAGTAGAGTTACAGGTGTGAGCTGATTGGAAATCCTAAGTCTTGGTATAGTATGTTGGATCAAGATTTGATTAGGCTCACTCATTCATGTTTAATGTTTCATTCAATTCTCATATCCATCCAAGCACTGAGCAGTTAAGAGAATAGGGTAATTATCTATTATGCTTAATTAATCAACAAAGGAAGATGTTCATGGGTGTAGAGGGGTATTATGAATTAAATTCATGGTAATGAAACTTATTTAATGTACCCATGAGGCAATAAAATCCATTTTATATCCACCATGAATATTTTCATAGTTTTCTAAGTCATATTGACATGTAAGAAGGAGATGGATACTAAATGCTTCATAGAGGGAGCTTAATTAAAACACTTCAATACTTTGTAACTGTCATGAAGAGAGGGAATTGACCAATATTTTAATTCACGTTTTATTTGTTGGGTCAACCTTGGATAAAAATAGACATCAACACCCCAAAAGTCCCATTAAAGGCCACTCATCACTAAGGCAATGCATGACAGAGTGTAGAGGGTTGTTTGTAACTATTGGTTGAATGAATGGTGACCATTATGACCTATTCATGCCCATTTCATGCCACATATTTTTCTCCATATTGATCATTATTCCATAAATCTAGGCTCTTATGCCATTTTATTCATCCCTTGATTAGGTATGATGAAACTTTGCCCAGCTTATATCTTATAAGCCTTGTGAATCAATATAAAAGGACTATTTATAGATTTCTTTGATATATTAGTGTGTTATGGTTTATTTATTTGAATAAGTGTGAAGTTTAGTTATATTTTTTAGGTCCTTTCCCTCACCTAGTTGATATAATTCTACTTTATGTAGGTTGTGTGATGTGTCAAAGTGTTTATAGTTGTGTTTGAAGAGAAATCTAGTTGATAGTGTTTTGAACAGGACTCTCATCCATTACCTTTATGTTTCAAAAAATAATCATAAATTCATATGAAATAATTATGTTTATTATTTCATTATAAATCTTATTTTAGTCATTATTCTTTACTTAATTCATTAAGTATTGATTAAAGATCAGTTAGAGTGGATAAATCAATATTGGTGCATCACCTCATTAAGTTAGGTTTCTTTCATGCATTTCTCTATCTCTTTTCACCCCAAAAAATTAGTAGGTCTTAGAAAGATATCTCAAACTGATGCACTAGGGGATATATCCCCATAAACTAGAGGTTTTGTCTTCCTATAGGTCACCCACATCCTTTGGACCAATCTCATGTTAGCCCAGACTTGGAGATAACCAAACCATCTTCTCCTAAGGGTACAGTTTGGAGTGTTAATAGTTTTGGCAAGCATGGTGGGACTTGGATTCAATTAATTTGGAACATACACTTATATACTTTGATGACATCAAATATATTCAAGAACTTAAGTGGTATATTTGTAGTCAAGTTTGATGCTAAAAGTGGTCACGAGGTCTTCATCAAAAGGTAAAGAAGATAAGTTTTTTGAGTTGTCTTTGGACTCTTCTAGGAGAAAGAGATACCCTAGGTTTAATCATAATCCTACACCCCCTAATTCTCCCAAATTTTCTTAATAAAACACTATTACAAATCTTACATCTCCAATGTCTATGCCTAGACATCAAGCCTTTATTCCCTTCAATGGTGGTAGCCCCTTAAATATGAACTAACTTGATGACATACCTAATGATTCACTTAATATCCTTCCCTATTTCATAAGAGAAAACTCAACCACCCATGTGAAACATATTGTAGATATATGCAACCTATGCTCATTCCATAATATAACCCAAGAGAATGTGGAAATGAGGTTATTGGCCACTTATTTAAAGGGTAAGAGACTCTAATGGTATAGAGGCTTAACACCTAATTCTATCAATACCTAGGATGAATTTGGGGAACATATTTTCAAACATTTTTAAGATAATATTGACCACTTATCTTTAGTGGAATAAATCACCACAATCCAAAGAGCTCCCCAAGAGTTTATGGTAGATTTCATTTATAGGTTTCATAAAAATTTAGATAGGATTCCCATGGTATTCAATCCCACTTATAATTATGCCTTTTTGTAGTACTTAAACTCTATTAATTATGATCTGATAGTCATGACATAGTCCATGGGGGGAACACTCTATCATATGTTTATGAGGTGGCCATAACGGCATAAAATAGTCTAATACAAGCAGGCAATCTTACCCTAGGACCCCTCATGCCCTTGTTCCTAGAGATACAACCCCCTTTGCCTACCATTGCTCCCTTACCATCACCAAATGATCATGATTAGTAAAATGTCAATCAAGAAGACTGACTGGGAAAGATTGAAGGGTTTCTCAAGGCATAAAATAATAAGATAATGGCTTAGAGAGGCATCAAACTCCACCCCATAAACCTTACCAAGAACCCTATCAAACCCCCTATCATCCTTATTAGTATAATAGACCTCCATATTAGCCTAATAAATAAGATCAAGGGTAGGTCACTCAAAAAAGGCCCTATAACAATTACAACCCCAATTCTGCTAGCACTTCTAAATCCCTAGTTCCAACTCAAAACAACTATGCCCAAGATGGTCAATGGCCTACTCAATGGGGGAAATCACATGAGATGTCAATCAATTCAATTAGATATTTTTTTCAAGATTCTTTCATGTAGTAAAATCAAGCTCCTCCAATACATGACAATCAGCATCCTATGTAACATAAGGAAGGTCCTTCTATACAACATGGAGACACTCCCTTCATGACTCAAGATGAGATACCAAATCAATAAGGAACAAGTAGAATTAAGGTACCATCTAAGACCACTTTTATTAACTTCCAATAAGGGGAAAATTCCTTTAATCAAGTTATAGCCAATCAGATTGGAGGTGTAGTTAAAATAGTCAGTCCAGTTGAAGCCCATACAAGGGATAAAAGAAGGTCAGTTGGTGATGACATACAAGCTGGAAGAGCATACCCTACACCATCTCAACCACCTCAATAAGGCTACTAGTCAAGGTGTAGCTCTTAAAACTCCAATAACTCAAAAAATTCAAGATGGGAGAGGACATAATCATAGAGGTCCATTCATACCTCTATTCACACAAACTCTAAGTGGTTCTACTGCTCCTAAGTTGAATTCCAAGGCTACCATATCTCACATTAGCATTGTGGATCAGATGAAGAAGGCCCATGTTAACATACCTATGTGGTATACCTTACTCAGTCT
The DNA here is from genome assembly GCA_037957365.1 of Torreya grandis. Classification (NCBI taxonomy): domain Eukaryota; kingdom Viridiplantae; phylum Streptophyta; class Pinopsida; order Cupressales; family Taxaceae; genus Torreya; species Torreya grandis. Next base: position 1,535,123 of record JARHVA010001661.1, on the reverse strand, counting down.
AGGATAAAAGGATATTCTCTAACAATATTTATCCAGACTCCACATCTTAGATAAGCAGGCTAAAAATGTGGGTGCAGTCCTAACCAATAATAATCAGCCTCATGAGTCTCAATCACCCAAGGTAATTAATCCCCATAATTTTTATCTCTATGTTATTATAGGTGATTCCTTAGTACATATTTATATGATAGATAATTGGGTTACTACTTAGATCATGCCTAAGTCTATAGTAGATAAGTTAGGGATAAATTATGAACTAAATGCTAAAGGGGTTTTAAATTATATGGGTCTCCTATTAGGACTATTGTTGTCCTTAAATATATGAAAATAATCTTGCTTACTTGTCCTAATTTCACTATATCTCAATATGTGGTAGTAGTTAACCTCCCTACCTACTCTGCCTAATGTTTATCTATGGATTTCACTACTAAGATAAAAGACCATCTCTCTTCTAACTAGTCTTATATTTTCTTTAGGACCAGGTATAAAATAAAGGTCACCATAAGGTCTGAACCTATATTTAAGTTACATTTAGAGCCCTTCATGCCTAACTTCTCTAATGTCAATCTTACTATCATAGCTTAGGATGAGCACCCCAATGACCAAGTGCACATTAAACCACTTGAAGGTATATAAGATTTGCTCCTTGATGAATGGACAATATATAACCATGGCTATGATCCATACAATAGAATTAAAGAGGTAGGTTTGGGTGTATATTATATGCATAAGGAAGGTCTTGTCATACCAACTTTCACTAGCTCAATCCAAGATTATGAAGGAGCATGGAGTTTGTTCTTTGATGGTTGTAGGTCCAAGAATGAAATTGAATAAGGTATCATGTTTTTATATCTTTTCAAACAAAGATACTTTTTGGCCCTGAGGTTTTAGTTTAGATACACATACAACACAATAGAGTATGAGGCCCTTATCCATGGGCTGCAATGGGTAAGAAAGAGAGTCATCAAGATCCTTCAAGCCATGGGAGATAGTGAGTTAGTAATGTATTAGGTGAGAGGGTAAATTTTAGTTAATAATACACTCTTAAAGTCATACAAACATAGGTTTTTGGACTTCCTATAAGACTTTGAGGCCTTTGACATTTGCTCCATCCAAAAAGAGGCTAATCAATATGTAGACTGGTTGGCAACCATAGTAGCACAATATGTTATTTAAAATGGGGTTAAGGACATCAAAGATAAGTCTTAAATAAAGATAATATGCATACCTTTAATCCTTGATAATTAGGTTAGTTGGTAGGTGTTTGAAAATGATAAGTAGATAGCATACTTCTTACAATAGGAGGCAGAATTTTGTTCAATAAACCAAGGCAGATTGCAACAGTAGTATGGAGACCAAATTTTCCAATTGAGGATAAACAAGTTACCTAAGGTATTGGTGACATTGGAAAATATATTCAATAAATATGGTCATCTAAATAAATACAAGGTTAGTATATCCACAAAGGAAGAACATTATGAGAAAGTCATCATTTTTAAAGATAGGATACTCAAACTAGGAAAGGTGAACACTAAGGAGGAGAAAGAAACCTTCACATAGTTATTCCAAGAGTTTACAGACATATTTTCTTTGTATTATCATGACTTTAAGGGGTTTTACCCTATTTTGGCTCAACATACCATAGACTTAGAGGCAAGTTCCAAGCTTGTGAGATAAAAACAAAGACTGATTAACCCCAAGATTGAGATCCTTATGAAGAAATAATTGACCAAGATCATTGAATCCAACATCATCTTCCCCATCAAAAACTTTTCATGGGTGGCTAATCTTGTGCCTATAAGGAATAATAATGGGGAGATAAGGTTATGTGTAGATTTTAGGGATCTCAACAAAGTGTCATTAAGAGACCACTTCCCCTACCATCCATGGATCAAATTATTCAAAGGGTTGTGGGTTAATAAAGGTTCTCCTTGCTTGATCGATACTCATGGTATAATTAGGTGTTAGAGAGGGAGGAGGATGAACACAAGACTACCTTCATAACCAACTAGGGCACTTTTGCTTATAAGAAGATTCCCTTTAGACTATCTAATGCAGGGGCCACCTTCTAAAGGGAAATAGATATAGCCTTCCAAGGACTTATTAATGAGATGGTGCTCATCTACCTTGATGACATCATTTTATTCTCCAAGGATCCCAAATATAATTAGACATGCTTGAGATTGGTGTTTAATAGGTGCAAATAGTATGGGGTCTCCTTGAATCCCAAAAAGTGTTATTTTGTAGTCCATGAGGGTAGAATTCTAGGGCATGATTTTCAAAAGAAGGCCTCTCTATATACCCTAAGAAAATAAGTGAAATCCTTTCCTTGTCATTGCCCAAACATAAGAAATAATTTTAGAGATTTTTGGTGAAAATCAACTTTATTAGAAGGTTCATACCCAAATTTGTATAATTGGTAAGGCCTGTAACCCACATGTTCAAGAAACACAAAGGGTTTTCATGGACTAAAGAAGGTAAAATAATATTTGAATCCATCAAGTAGACCATTTCCTAATTTCTCACCCTCCTCAACCCTAATTACTCAAGGGGCTTCTTCTTGTATTTACCATGCTTATGCATCAAAATAGTGAGGGCCTTGAGCAGGCCATTGCCTTCTTTAGCCAAGCATTGGAGGGGTATGAAGAGAGGTATACCTTTGTTGAAAAACATGTAATTTTATTAATTATAGGTATCAATAAGTTTAGACACATGGTGTCTAATAACAAAATATTTGTCATGGTAGTTCACCCTAGCATCAAAGACTTCATCCATAATAGAGACTTGAGTGAAAAGAGAGTTGGTTGGGTGACCAAATGCATAGAACATGACATATAGGTGAAGGTTACCAAGTTATTTATGGTTAGGGGACTATATGAAAACCTTTAAATATATGTGAAATAGGACAAGGAAGTGGTTTTGGCAATACAAAGTGATCAATAAGTAGTTGCACATACATCTCCTCTTGGATGGACTCAAGACATGGTGAGATTCATCCAAATAGGATAATGTCATATAAGACTAAAGAGGAAAAGGATGAGGAACTTTATAATTAAATGCATTCCTTATGTATTTATTTATGTGGTTATCTTAAAAAAATACTTTGATGGCATGCTCTTGAGGTGTATAGAAACTAGCCAAGTTGAAAATCTCCTATGGCAGTTTCATGATGGGCCTACAAGAGGACACTTTCTAGCCAAGACCACAACAAAAAATATCATAATATCATGCTATTTTTATCCAAGTTTTTTTAATTACTCTCATTCTTGGGTCATTAGGTACCAATAATGTGTTATGTTCATAGGAAAGTAAGATTAGTTGCCTTACCTCTCAAGCCTAATTAAGTGGAGCATCCATTCATACAGTGGGGATAGACTTTGTAGGTATGATTCACCATTCATCTAGTTCATTAAATAAGTGGTTTTTGACTTCCATTGATTACTTTACTAGGTAGGTGGAGGAATTTTCACTTAAGGAGGCAAATGATAATTCAATCTTGGAGTTCTATAATAGTCTAGTGACCAGATTTGGGGTCCCCTCCACCATCATATAAGACAATACACTAAAATTTAGTAGAAAAAGGTGAGTGAGTTGATATTAACCATGGAATATACCTCAGTTCTTCCTTTAATTACTATCCACAAGGAAATAGACTTGCAGAGTCCACCAATAAGAATCTAATTAGGATCATAAGAAGAACAATGGAGGACAATCAAAATGAATGGCATACTAAGATAGGGACAACCTTATGGGTAGATAAGATTACTCCCAAAATGTCTACTATCCATTCACCATATCTTATTGTCTATGGAAAAGAGTCAAGGCTACCCATATCACTCGAGCTACCAACTTTAGAACTTACACACCAACTTTGACTCATGGAGAATGATGCAGTGGAGATGAGATTGAATAAATTGAGGGAGATAAAAGAGATAAGGGATGATGTTATTCATTCCATGTGGTCTAATCAAGATCAAGTCAAGAGATCATTTATTAATATATATTATTCATAAGGTGACATTTTACTCAAGTAGGATGGAGATCGTGCAAATCCAGGCAATCATTCAAAGTTTGATAGTTTTTAGAGTGGACCATATGTTATTACGAGATGCAAAGAAAATAATGCCTTTGAATTATCCAAAATAAGCGGTGAGTAACTCCCTAAACCTAAAAATTGGTTTTTCATTATGTATTATTACTAGGAATCATAAAACCATCTTTGTACATAATAGCTTAGGTTTCCTTATTTTAAGTGTTGTAGTACATTCTTTGTTAGTTACTTATTTGGTTATGTTATTTTTACTTTCTATTGTGTGTCTTTTTTATGTTTCCTTTGTATCTTTTTTTGTGTCTTGTAGAGCTTGTTATATCCCCTAAGGTCTATAAGGTTTTAGGCATGAGGTGATAGTTCAGTCAAGGATTCTTCATCTAGGAATGAGTGATATGCAAGAGATACCAAGTCCTCTTGACTAGAAGGAAGGTCAAGCCTTCAGAGTCACTAGTAATGTTGACTTATTTATGACATTAAGCCTAGAAAGGAGTAAACCCATGTTATAATAACCTAAACTCACCTTGTTCACCCCCTCATACTTCTTTAAGTACCAATGTAGTTCTAAAGAAGGATCACAATTCATCATGACAAGGTTTCAAGTGATGGGAAATGTCAAGGTATGTTATTATAGCTATCTTCTATACCATATTTAGCTTGTGTCAAATTCTCTCCTTGTGATTACTCATGTACAAGGATTCATAATAGTCCTTAGGGTGGTCTTAATAGTCCAAATTTGCTTATAATGAATATGACCCACTGTTACAGCTTATGACCCAACATCAATCCATCCAGTATGTTAATAGAATGCAAATTATGGTGATATTAGAGGAGTAAAATAATGTTATAAAAAATATGGACTAATATTTTCTAGGTCCTTAGTATGTTTTAAGGTCATTTGATTGATATTAAGGTCACATTCTTTTGGACCTTCACTTGAGATCACATATATTACTTAGAAAGGGGTCTTTGACCATAAGATGATACTTGTTTAACCCCAAAACACCACTAAGACCATAAATCACACCCTCAAAGTCCTCCATAAATTCCATAATGCCATGATCAAACTGTTTCATATGCTAAGGGTGTCTTTTCACAAGTCAAAGGGTTTTATTTACCATTAAAGGGGCCAACATGTGGGAGCCTATGGATATTTGAATTCTCCTTCCATAATTAATGGTTTGAAATTTATTTTGACACCTCTTTTCCATCTTCCTACCCACCAATAACATTTTAAGGTCTAAAAACTTGAGAAAATTTAGGAAACTAGTGTTTTATAAGAGTTTTCAAGCAAGTACAGATCCATATAGTACAAATATGGTCAGAAAGAGTCAATAATATATAGAGGAGAGTTAGTATAAACATAAAGTGAGAGAATATGTGTGTTCCAAGCCAAGAATATCCAAAAAATAATCCATTTATTTTATTGAGTTCTTTGGCAATCATGGATAGCACCTCAGGTTCATATAAAGTATAGAAAAAAGAGAGAGAAGATGATGACCTAAGTTCTTGGCCATAATAAGGGGGTGTAATGGCCTTATTATCTTTGGAATTAGTTTTTATAATAATGATACATTTTTTATGAATAAATTTTAATAACTTAAGGTAGTCAAACTAGCCTTATACATCGACACGAGGTTAAGAATGGAATAGTTTTATTGTAATTTTAGCCTACTTGATGAAACTAATGATTATACATGTATTATTCAATTCATATGAGTCCTTAAATTTCATTATCCACCCTTGTTTTATAGGTGTGAGCCTATGGGAGAAAGAAACACCCAAGTTATTACAAATTATAGAATGTAGATAATGTTTCCTTGATGAGGAAGAGCCTCCAATATACATATCTGAGAAAGGATAGTTGTTTGAGGTTTGATGATGGTTTATTTAATTTATTCATATCTTTTTTACTCAATTAGATTGGCCATAAGGACCCTCAAATCTCCTAAAATTTTTCCTTTAAATGAGTATGACTGTTAGTTGAGCTTCAGTATAGACATGGACTGAGTGTTGCATGGTAATGACTATCAAAGGTCATTAGAACATTATGGAATAAGAAATAGTGTTGTATTCATGTATAAAAGTTCCTTTCTCATAATAACTAGGATTCATTATGGCACTCATAGCCAAAGACCTATAAACTATCCCTCCAATGCCTTCATATACCTTTTTATTAGAGTTCAAGATTCATTAACAGAAATTAAAGTTTTCATAGAATCCTAGGTTTCAATTTCTCACTCCATATGTTTTATTTATGAACTAAAATATCTTTCCCTATTGAGTATGTGAGTAGGGGTTCCTGGGGTATTCATAGTTCATCTTGAGTATGAATCAATAATCCATTTTAACCTCTCAAGTAACCTATTTTATATGATGGTCTCATCAATCAAACCCACCTCATAATATGCTTTGAGTTCTAAGTGTGAGTCCTATTGAGAAAACATAATCAAGTTCAAGAGGCCAACTTAGGCTAGCCTTCAAGGGTCTCAAAACCGTCATATATAATTGAGTCTCAAAACACAAATAGGGGATAGGAAAGTGAAGATGACTATCTTAAAATACTATGTTTTGGGTTCAATCCAAACCACTAGAGTTTCAAGCATAACATGGAATTGTTCTTCTAGCTCAGGAGCCTACTTAAAGACCCCTTGACATTCCACATACATAGGTCACTGCCTATAGGAATTTATGCTATCTATTCCCAAATTTAAATATAAGATGTTATATTCACATGGAAAAAAGAACTTAGATAGAGAGCTAGGGTATATAGGTCATGGCCTGGAGACAAAAAGGAATTAAAAGGATGAATAAGTAAGCTCACATAGGCATGAATAAGTGGCCTAGATGCATTCAAATTTTCCTAGAAAGTCAAAATGAATAATTTATGTAAATGGCATAATAATAGATGTTTATATAATCCTATTTTAATTAAAACCATCATCATTAAATCTTATGGGAATGATCAAGATTGAAACTTATATGGTCTAGGTTAAATGCTTAGAACACATAGATCTAAACACTTGGATATGTGAGTAAGATTTGATAGTAGAGTTAGGGAGCACAAGCCTCAAAGTTTATGGTCAAATATTGAAAATATGTTACCTAAGCCTTGACTCCATCACTATAAAGAGATAAAATAGACTACTCAAATATTTATCACCAAATGTTTCAAGCATCTGCACTAGACAATGAGGTTAAGGTAGACTTAAGAGAGAGAGGGGTTGAGATGATGATCTAGGAAGATAAGGTCAAGTGAAAAAAGTGGAAATAAAATAGAGATGGATTTTTTAGTGATGTTGGAGCCACATAAACACCTACAAGTGGATAAAGGCCCTAAAACCCAATCTAAACCTATAAGGCCTAAAGCCCTCCTTGAACCCTCAAGACCCCACCTCCACCTTATGGCATATCTAACCCCCAAAAGAAAATTTAAGGAAATGAGAAGGTGTATGGTGTTGTTTTAGACTTTTAGGAGGATGTTTTAGATAAATATATACAAGGAAAATTCAAACTTTGTCTTTACACCCCTCTCGACCTCTATTGTCCTAAACATCCACGTAAAGATAACAAGTCAAGAACTCATATCTCACATGGTAAGGTGATTTAGACCTAGTGATCTTAAAGGTAATTTGGAATGCTTATGCACTAAATATACATGGAGGAAAGAGTGGGATTCAAGATCCCAACTCTATGAAAAAACCTTAACACTATAACTTGCACAAAATGTCTAATAAAGAGATCAAATGCCACAAAATTTCACTCATATCTCACCATATGGTCTACATGAGACCAATATATATTAAAGATATTTGAAGGAGTCTATGGGATATATCCATGGCAAAAGGTTTTGGTTTTGGGGCTTGTACTCTATGAACCATCATTAAGATGGTAGGCCACCAAAACCCTCTTTAAATGATTATTAAGACCTGATGAGGAAATTTCACCTCTAAAATCTTCCAAATGAATAAGTTAAACCTTAGAATATTACTTATGGTCTCCCCAAGTCACAAAGGTACCCAAATAGTATATTGGTTGGTACGTTCAAGTGTGAAATGTATGGATCATGCCTAAAATATCTATTCCAAGCCTATGTACAAGAGTGTGGAATAAATATACACACTCTATTTTTTTATGAGAAATAGGAATCCATATGTCTTAAATTATTACTCAATTACCACTACATGGGTTTCCATGTTTAATAGTCACTTACAAACATGCCTAGGTGCATAGGTTGAAGCTTGTGTTCACATAAGGAAGAGGTAAGTGGATTATCCTTTCTAAAACATGATTTAAAGGCAATAATGGATTAATTACATACCATAAATGGTAGATAAGTGCTTCATAGCTCTATTTTGGAGATAAAACTCAAAAATTATACCTTTAGGCATGTTGGTCTAACACTTCTCTCAAGGTAGTGCTACTTAAAAACCAGAAAAAAGAGAAAAGGGAGTTGAATAACACCTTATACCATTATGGAGATGTTTATCAAATATATTTAGATGTTTAATAAATATTGGTTTACAAAGGAAGGGCCAAAATTGGTCTTTGTGCTTCCAAATTGTCTTGTGGGTGCACATAATGCATAAATCTCACCTGAGAAGCAACTTGATGAGATCATAACTATATGGTAAAATTTCATGTGGGTATAATCACTTTGGGATAGTTTAGGGGAATTTATAGAAGAGATAAGTGGCATTGGTTCATAGGTTAGGGGCCTAACCTTTATGAACCATTGCTAAGAACCCAAACCCCCTTAAACCTCCCTAAAACCCTAACAATGACCTAATGGAGAAGATTTTAAAGAATTTGAATCCAAATTCATTAGTTTGGACTATTAAATGTTTGGATCTTATATTAAAATCAGAGGAGATATAATTCATGGAATTAGTTTGTATAGATAATTGTATTGACCTCCCAAAAACACTATTTTGGAAAAGTTTAAGGAAAAATCCAAGATGTAAAACTTAATCAAAGGTTGAAAATAATTTAATAAGGTAACATGATACATATTTCACCTTATAAATTCATGAAACACTCACGATTATACCTATAAATACTCATATTTTTTTGTGCCAAATAGGCAGTCTAGATGTGCTAAAGGGAGGTGACCTAGTCACCTAAGGTAGAGTTGTAGGTGTGGGCTGATTAGAAATCATAAGTCTTGGTATATTGTTTTGGTTTAGGATTTAAATAGTCTCACTTAGACATCTTGAAGGTTTCATTCAATCCTCATATCCATCCAAGCAGTAAGAAGTCAAGAGACTAGGTTAATTATCAATAGGCCTACTTAATCAATAAAGCAATCATGGGTGTATAGGGATACTATGGAGTAAATGAAAGGTCATGAAACTTATGTAACTAATCCATGATGATATCAAATCCATTGCATATCCACCATGAATATATGTTGGTTTTCTAAGTCATATTGACATGCAAGAAGGAGATGTCTACTAAATGCTTCATGGAGGGAACCACTTTAATGCTTTGTAACTGTCATGAAGAGAGGAAATTGACCAGGATTGGTGTGAACATATTCATGTGGTCAACCTTGGATAAAAATATACATCAAATCCCCAAATGTTTATTTAATTCCACTCATCACCTAGGAAATACATGGGAGACCATGGAGGGTTGCTTGTAACTATTAGTTGAATGAATAGTGACCATTATGACCTCTTCATGCCCCTTTCACACCACATATTCTTCTCCCTCTTATGCATTATTCCATAAATATAGGATATTAGGACATTTTATTCATTCCTCATTTTGGTATGTTGAGGTATGTTATTATTTTTGGTTTATGACATTGATGTTGTCATTGATGTCAAGATCAACATGGATGTCATTAATGTCAAGGTCAAAGTTGAGGCCATATATAGTGAAGTAGTATGTGACAAATAAATATTATAAAAAGATAAAATTTAAACGAAAACTATTGTATCTATATTTAAATATAATTTTAAGGTAACCTAGAAATTATTTTGAGGTTGATGACATGTCAAAGTCAAGATGAAGATACAAGGTATGCATACTTCTGAACACTAGTCTTAAGGAGCATTGTCATATCATGAGCATGCTTGTGAATATGGTGGTATAGTAATATGGGTAATCATAGGTATGATTGTATTTTTAATTATTTCCAAAAATTCATATGAATTTTTGAAACACTTAGGAAATTTTCAACATAAACCTTTAGGGGTATGGTCTTAAGCCTAAGCATGCAACTAGACTAGTCTTAGACTCTGCTTGAACTAATGAGGATTATTGAGGTGTTATGAAGGATTAAAATTAGTAGTAGAGAATGTGATAATATATTTGACACTATTTAAACATGTGTATAATGTATCTAATCTTTCATAGGAGGATTCAAGGCCAGTTCATGGCTTACTCATTTGCATGAAGAAACCTAGTGAGAAGATATAGGCTTGGTAGCATGTTGAGGTGAGAAGTTTGAGGCTTGTGAGAATAATTTTGGTAGTTTTTTATAATATAATTATGTTTTATTAAATTATAATTATTTTTTTATAATATTACAATAGTTTTCAAGGTGTGTTCAAGGTCTAAGTGTGACTGGTAATTTAAGACCTAATGTGCAAAAAGACCTATTGTGGCCTAATGAGGGGTCAAGTTCAGTTTCCAAGGTGCCAAGATATAATGAGATGATTTTTATAGGTTTTAAAGGTTGTTTAAATTTTTTTTAACAAGTATACATTTAAATTATAAAGGATAAATCATGAAATATGGTTTTGAATTTTTTAGTGTGCACAAAATGAGGTATTATAGACTCGAGAATGATTTTATTATGCTCATTGGCATGTGAAACATTTATATGAGTATCTAATAAGTTAATTTTAGTTTTTTAAGGGTCCTATATCAAATTTATTATCATTATTTTTTGGGTTGAGGACCTAATCTTTATGAATGATTATGAAGAATGGAAGGCAATGTAAACCCTCTTTAAAACCCTAATATTGACCTGATAAGGAAGATATAATTCAAAATTGATCATAATGGTTTTTTTGACCTATTTTTATGATTTTATGTTTTATTAAACTATCCTAGGTACCTCCAAGTGGTATTGGTTTTTCATAAGAGTGAGTGGAAGCTACAGGAAAATCCTTTTTTCTTAGATTTTTTATGTGTCAGGCAAGGTTGACTAGGTCAAAGCATGAAAATTATTGGAGGATGATTTGTGATAATTTTATTTTATTTTCATGTAATTTTTTTGATAATTTTACATACTTAAAATATTCTAAACCAGTCATGTAATTTGTCTTATCACTAAAAAGACCTAGTGAGAAAGATAATGAGAAAACCAGGCAGAAGTGAGAATGAGATTAGGGATGGGTTATCAATGATTATGGATGGATATAAATTAATGGTTTTATTATTAATACATATAACACATATCCATAATATACATAATTTTTCAATAATATTGTGTATGGAAAAAATTTGATCTCAAAATGGCTTATCTAACACAGTGAGGTCTATGTATAGTGAAGCCATGAGATTGGTTTGTAAGACCAATAATGATATTAAACCTTGTAAAATATTTGTTTAAATATGTTATAATAATGATTAATTATCATATAAACCCTTTTTAATTTCATTAAATTTTATCTACAGGTGTCCTAAGTCTATGTTTTCATGACTGTGTTTTGGAGCATTTAGGCAGTTTTCTATGTGTTAGTGAGATTGAGTTTAATGAGTCATTATGCATAAATTTGAAAAATATAATGAATATGAAGTTTTTATATATGTATCATAGGTTAATTTTAATTTATTTTTATTCATGATAAATTCCTATGAATTATTTAAAATTCAAAGGTTATTGATTGGGTTTTGAAGCCTATTTTCAATTCTGAGTGAGCATATGGAAATGATCAGTTTGAGATCTTTTTCCCTTTGTGGTGAAATAAAATGGAATTTTTGATAACCTTGAGATAATGTAGTTTATTTAAATTTTATTTTTTAATGTGTTTATGTGTAAATTTTGAGTGTATACTTCATATATTCAAGGCAAACTTTATGGCAATGAGAACGACTAATTATGAGTAAGCCTAATAGTGTGGTTCAAGGAGTGAAATGAGATAAATGATGTTGGGTACCTAATGTGAGATTATAAGTGTTATATTTTAAGTGTGTTTGAATTTTTTTATCTATTTTTGGGTGCTCAAGATGTTCTAATGTGGTCAAGATGAAACATGTGCTTTGAGAAGACCTAATTGCATTAGGTCTCTATTAGGCTTAATAGTGGTTTTGGTCCTTATGGGTGGTGATCAGCATATGTAATGGTTGTTTAAATTATGAAATGTGTTTTTTAATATATTTAAATTTTTATCCAAGTATTTTTTTTTTTATAAAGGTGTGTGAAATAAAGAGTCGGGTATAAGAAGAAGGTCTAATAGGCCTAATTTGACTAGTTAGAAAATTGAGGGAATGAATGGATGATATAGAATTTTGGAAAGTAGGTAAAGGTATTTAATACCATTATATATGTGTGTTGAATATTTAATCAAGTTATAATATTTATTTTATAGATGATGATCAAGGTTGTATGACCTGATTCTACCAAGAAAAGGGTTAGTTAAGCGAAGAGGCCTAATAGGCTATTTGAAAGATATAGAAGAGTGTGAAGAAAAAAAGAAGGGTTTTATCATCATATGAGTGATAAATGGGTGTAAAATTTTATTAAAAGGCTCTATATGGTTTATTTTGTGTTGACTCATCTATGGTGTCAGTTCCTCCTTGCAAGTTGGTACTTATTAAAGGACTAGATGAGTTGGTGCTTGACTAATGAGGGGTTGGTGCTCCTTGTGGGGTTGGTGCCTCAATAAATATTGATTCATAACTTATATGACTATAGTAAAAGATATTTTTTAGTGTATTTTATCCCCTATGAGGGTTTCCCATATATCTCTTGTGTTCTTATGTTGTATGCTTTTGTAGATATTTGTTTATGTATTGGTTAATGTATGTATGTGAATGAATATTTAATGGATGATAAGTGAAATTTAATGATTATTTTAATGGAACTAATTCACCGCCCCCCCTTATTATTGTTTTTAATTTAAAATTTTCTATCAAATTAGGTCATTTTAAGGATTCTTAATAGCCTAAAGGAGATCCTAATCAAGTGAAGATGTCTAGTCAAGCACAAGGTGGTTTCTCTACAAGTAAGGTTTCATTATTCAATGGATCTAATTATACTTTTTGGAGTGTCATGATGAGAAAATATTTGATGTCTCAAGGTCATTATGTTTGTAAATTGTTTTTGGATAGATATACTACATCCCCTCTTCCCCCTATAGATGTAATTGGTAAGAAGGCTAGTGACAACAATTCAAAAGAAATGAATGGTTTTTTTTGGGGACTATCAAAGGCAAAGATTGTGAAGGTGATGCAATATATGTCTACCAAATAGATATGGGAAAATTTGTATACCATCCATGAAGCAGACTTCAAGGTCCAATTGGATAAATTATAAACCCATATAAGATAGTTTGAAATCTTAAGTATGAATGAAGATGAGACCATTTCAGCCTACCTATTGAGGGTTGATGAAGTGGTCAACATCATAAGAGGCCTAGGTGAAGAATTGAAAGAGTATACTATTATTAAAAATGTATTGAGATCTATAAATCCTAAGTTTTATTCTAAAGTATTTATTGTTGAAGAGATGCAAGATCTAAACAAGCTAGAGATGGATGGACTTTATGGCACCCTAACAGCCTATGAGATGAGGACAAGTGAAAGAAGACTTGTAAATAAGGAAGATACATTTGACGAAGAAAATAATTAAAAAGATAAGAAGGTATAAGGTAATAAATTAAAATACAATGATGATTCTTATATTGATGATGATGAGTTGATAGCTATATTTATAATAAAGTTGAAAACTAGTTTAGGTAAGTACAAGGGCAAGTTGACCTTCAAATGATTTAATTATGGAAAAATTGAACACTTTGATAATAATCTCCCTCATAAGCATAAGACAAAGGATGGTGAAGATCACTATTATGATAGGAAGTATTATAGGTCTGATAGAATCAAGAAGAGCTTCAAAAAGTATGATGACAAGAAGTTTTTCAAGAATAAAAGAAGCTTTTACACCAAGAAAGACTGCAACTCATCTGATGAGAGTGAGAGAAGTGATTTTGAGAGTGACCATAAATGTTTTAATCTTGATGTTAGTGAATTTATCTTCATGGCTAAGGAAGCAAACTATTCAAATCAAGAAGAGTCCATATGGATTGGAGGTACTATTGGTGATTTAGATGATGAAGAAGATGAGGTGAAATTCTAGTTTGAGTTGATGAATGCTTTAGAAAAACTAAAGATGGTGAAGAAGAAGAATAATGTGATTAGGTCTCTTATAAAAAATTATGAGGATAAAATAAATTTGTTTGAAGATAGATTGAGTAACAACTCCAAGGAATAAGAAGAAATAGTTAATCAGGTAGAGATTCAAATTGAGATAATGACTGCAAGCCTAAAGGCTAAAAAAGAATAATGTGCAAGGTATGTAACTAAAGTATATTCCTTAAGAGATGAGTTGGATCAGGTATCAAGTAAGGTGAAGTCCTTTGTGAAGTTTGAAAAGATTACCAATGATTTAGATAATATTTTGAGTAGTCAAAATATTGATAATGACAAAATAGGTCCTCGTTTCAATAGAGATTGAAAGAAGAATGCTAATGTTATCAAGGAGAATCAGACCCTAAAGTTTAATGGTCAATCAATAAATGATGGTGCTGGTAGAATAAATTTAATCCTATTATACAACCTAATGTTATAAGGTATGTTAATCATTTCAATGGTTATTATTATTCATGTAATCAATTTGGTCATAGATCAAGGCATTGTAGAATACCCTCCAAGAATGAATATGCATGGAATTATGAGGAGAATCATCAGTCAAGAGGTATGGGTAATGGTGTGTTTCCATCAAGAGGAATGGTGTGTTTTAATTTTCAAAAGGTTGGTCATATTACAAAGTTTTTTAAGCATGTATTCTCAAGTCAAAACAAGAAAGTTGAGGCCCCTAGAGTACAAGAAAGTTGAGGCCCCTAGAGTACAAGAAAGAAGACAAGATAGTGGAAACCAAAGGTATCTAAGGTGAATGATGACCAATCTATAAGTCCAAGTGGACTATTTTCTATGGTGTAGAATAGTTATGATGTAAAGGAGTACCAATAATTCTCGTTATTAGTTCAAATTATCGATAAAGAAGTCAAGACAAATAGACCAAGTTAGAATGTTGTTCAAATGGATATTGAAGAGGTTAATCTAGAGTCTATTCAAGCCTAAGAGGATCATGAAGAAATTTTAGTCTTGTGAGGACATGGAGATATGGGAATATCTTGAGTTTATGTTGTTTTAGTACCCTATAGAAGAGGTGACTCTATTAAGATTCATGGAGACACTCATCCAGTAAGTAGAAGCATGAAGGATGCTTGGTCATAGGGGGATATTTATGTTCTTTGTTGATATTAAGATCTAAAGTTCAGTTAATATTCTATTGGAGGTTTTATTACAATACATGGGTTACAAAGAACTTGTATGATGACTTGATTAGACCAAGTCACATTAATGATAGTGTATGAATATCTAATGGAGATAAGGGGAGCCAATCATAATCTAAGAGTAGGTGTGTGAGCCTAATTTGTGTTGAGTTTTTGTCCAAGAGAGATAATGATCTTTTTTGGAGAAAAACATGTTTTTTTATAGGTCCAAAGATCAGACAGTTTTCAATAGATGACCCTTTGCTATTAATTTCAAAGGGGGAGAAAGATCTAGTTTGGGAGAAAGGTCAATTTGAAGAAGATCTAGCTTGGAGAGATTTGAATGATTAGATTTGTTTGATTTTTTGCCATCAATGACAAAGGGGGATATTTTTGAGGTATGCTACTATTTTTGGTCTCATGGCATTTATGTTTTCATTGATGTCAAGATCAACATGGATGTCACTAATGTCAAGGTCAAAATTGAGGCCATGTATGGTGAAGTGGTATGTGATAAGGAATTCTTATGACAAGAGAAAATTTTAAGGAAACATATTGTCTCTCTATTTAGATAAAATTTAGAGGAAAATTATTAATTCTTCAAGTTTTATTAAATGTCAAGGTCAACATCAAGATACAAGGTAAGCATAATTTTAAACACTCTTCTTAAGGAGCATTATCATATCATGAGCATGTCTGTAAAGATGGTGGTCTGGTAAGATGGGTACACACAGATATGAGTGTATGTTTAAGGATGCCCAATAATTCATATGAAATTTCTAAATACTCAAGAAATTTTTAAGGTAAACCTTTAGGGGTATTGTCTTAAGCCTAAGCATGTAACCAAACTAGTCCTAGAGTTTGCCTAAACTAATGAGGATTCTTAAAGTGTTATGAAGAATGAAAATTAGTGTTATATAATATGACAAGACATTTTACACTATTTAAACATGTTTAAAATATATATAAGCTTTCACATGAGTATTCAAGGCAATCTCATGGCTTATTCATTTGCATGAAGAGACCTAGTGAGAAGACATAGGCTTGGTAGCATGTTGAGGTGAGAAGTAAGAGGATTTTGATAAGAATTTTGATATTGTGTGAGTATGGTATGAGTTCTTATGAAATTATAATAAGTTTTTGAGAATAATACAAGAGGTTTTAGGGTGTGTTCAAAGTCTAAGTGTGACTGGTAGTTCAAGGCCTAATGTGTAAAGAGACCTAGTATGGGCTAATCAAGGGTCAAATTCAATTTCCAAGGTGAAAAGAGATAATGAGATCATTTTAAATAGTGTGATAATTTTTGTCAAGTATATTGACCAATTATGAGTTTAAATTCTAAAGGAGAAAGTATGAAATGTGGTTTTGAGGTTTTCTATGTGATAGAATAAGGTATTGCAAACCCAGGAATGATTTTATCATGCTCGTTGACATGTGTAAAATTTTCATGAGGATCCAATATGTTCATGGTAGTTTTTTAAGGGTCATATCTCAAATATCATATCATTATTTTCTATGTTGAGGACCTAAGATTTATGAACAATTTTTAAGAATGGAAGGTAGTCTAAACCCTCTCTAAAACCCTAATAGTGCCTTGATATGGAAGATATGATTTAAAAGTGATTATAATGTTTTTTTACCTATTTTTATGATTTTATTTTGTATTAATATATTATAATTACCTCCAAGTGGAATTCTTATATTAGAAGAGTGAGTGGAAGCTATAGGAAACCCCTTGTTTCTCAAACTTTTATTGTAGTAGGAAGGGTTGACCAAGTCAAATCATGAAAATTATTAGAGGATGATGTGTGAGACTTTTATTTTATGTTTATTTAATTTTATAATCAATTTATATATTTAAAATATTCCAAATTGGCTATGTAAGTTGGCCTATCTCTAAAAAGACCTAGTGAGAAAGATAGTGAGAAAATTAGGCAGAAGTGAGAATGAGATTAGGGATGGGTTGTCAATGATTAGGGATGGATAAAAATTAATTGGGTTATTATTAAATACATATAACACATATAAATAATGTATATAAGTTTTTATTAAGCTCTTTTATGGCATAAAGTTGATCTCAAAATGACTTATCTAACATAGTGAGGTTTGTGTACAGTGAAGCCATGAGATTAGTTTTTAAGACTAATATTACTATTAAAAATTGTAATATATTTGAATAAATTTTTTATAATAATTAATAAGTATCATATAAACCCTTTTTAAGTTCATTAAATTGTATCTACAAGTTCACTAAGTCTTTGTTTTCATGATTGTATTTAGGAGCATTTAGGCAATTTTTTGTGTATTAGTGAGATTGATGTTCCTGAGTTATTATGCATAGATTTGAAGAATATATTTCATATAAATTTGTTATATAGGTATCATAGGTTAATTTTAATGTATTTTTATTAATGATAACTCCTATTAAGTATTGAAAATTTAATTATTTTTTACTGGGTTTTGAATCTTATTTATAGTTCTGAGTGAGCATATGAAAATGATCAGTTTGAGGTATTTTGCCTTGTGTGGTGAAATATAATGGAAATTTTTATTACCCTAAGGTAATTTAGGTTTTATAAATGTTATATTTTAATCTGGATATGTTTAAAATTTTATTTTATACTTTAGATATTCAAGGCAGACTTTCTAGCAGTGAGAAGGGCTAATTGTGAGTAGGCCTAATGGTGTGGTTCAAGGAGTGAAATGAGATAAATAGTGTTAAGGACATAATGTGAGATTATAATGGGTATAATTAAAGTGTTTTTGAATTTTTTAATCCATTTTTTTATTCTTAATATTTTTCAAGGTAGTCAAGTTGAAATGTGTGCTTTGAGAAGGCCAAAATTACATTAGGTCTCTATTAGGCCTAATGGTGGTTTTGGTCCTTATGGGTGGTGACTGACCTATGTAATTATTGTTTCACTTTTTAAAAGTTTTTTTAAATATATTTTAATGTTTATCCAAGTATGGTGATGTTTTTTCTGACCAAGGTTTTTGAAATCAAGAGTCAAGTATAGGAACAAGGTATAATAGACCAAATTTGACTAATTAGAAATTTGAGGGAATAAACAAATGATATAGATTTTTGGAAAATAGGTAGATGGGTTTAAAACCATTATATATGTGTTTTTAATATTTAATTAATTTTTAATGATGATTATACAGATGATGATAAATGTCATATGACCTAATTCTTTCAAGAAAAGGGTTAGTTGAGAGAAGAGGCTTAATAGGTTGTTTGAAAGAGATAGAAGAGTGTGAAGCGCAAAAGAGGGGTTTATCATCAGTTGAGTGAGAAATATGTGTAAAAATTTGGTCAAAGGTTTCATGTGGCTTATTTTTTTATAATTTACCTAGGGGTTTGGTACTTCCTTGTAAGTTGGTACTTGCTAAAGGACTAGTTGAGTTGGTGTTTGACTAGTGAGGGGTTGGTGATCTTTGTGGGGTTGGTGCCTCACTAAATCTTGATTAATTGATTATAGGGATATATTAAAATATGTTTTTGAGTTATTTTTATACCCCATGAGGTTTTTACACATATCTCTTGTGTTCATATGATGTATGCTTTTGTAGATGCTTGTTTATGCATTGGTTAATATATGTATGTGAATGAATGATTCATGGATGATAAGTGAAATTTAATGATTGTTTTAATGGAAATGATTCATCCCCCCTCCTTAATATTTTTTCTTATAATATTTTATGATGAAACTCTTCACAAATTTTATATTTTAAGCCTTATAAATCAATAAAGGACTATTTATAGATTTATTTAATAACTTAGTGTGTTATGGTTTGTTGATTTAAATAAGTGTGAAGTTTCATTCTACTTTTATAATCATTTCCCTCACCTAGTTTCTATAATTCTACCCTATGCAGGTCATGTGATGTTTCAAAGTGTTAATAGTTGTGTTTGAAGAGCAATTTGGTTGATAGTGTATTTAACATGCCTCTCATCCATTACCTTTAAGTTGCAGACATCCATCATAGCCTTCACATGATATAATTATGCTTAGGATCTCATTATAAAGCTTGTTATATTCATTAGTCTTTACTTTTTCATTAAGTGTTGATTAAATACTAGTTAGAGTGGATAGATCAATGTTGGTGCATCACCTCATTAGGTTAGGTTTATTTTATGCATTTCTCTATCTCTTTTTACCCCAAAAAATTAGTAGGTATTAGAAAAAGAGATTAAACTGATGCACCAGGGGAGATACCCCATAAAATTTTTGGTCCTCCTATAGGTCACCCATAGCCTTTGGACCAATCTCATGTTACCCCAAACTTGGAGAGAACTAAACCATCTTCTCCTAATAGTGTATTTTGGAGTGTTAACAATAATCTAGGTTATTTTGTACTTATTTTACACACATTACATGATTCACTTGAAATCCAACATATAGGGTATAACTAAATGAGTTTGAGGCCCTATTTTGGAGTATTATCTATGTAGGTAGTTCCCTTTGATAGTGGTGTCTTTATGATTCATCTCAACACCATATGCCCACTACCAATTTTTCCCCAATGTTAAATTAAAGATGGAAAGCTAGAGTTTTACCTTTTCACCAAGAGTGATAGTCCATGACCCATATCTAAATACACCAAAGTGAAGGTGAAGCCAAACTCAGAATCATCTAGGTGGTCACATCCTATTTTAGTGAATATTTCATACAAGCTATTAGCATCAAACTCAGACACTAGCATCAATGAAACTATCCTAGGTAGATGTAACTATCTAGAGATCTAGATACACCATATCCAGAATCTAAAAATTATTTTAGAACTGTGTTCCTAATTATTTCTATTTGTACCATATCTAACATTATGTTAGCATTCAAAAAATATAAGTACTCTATTTTATGTCATTTATATATCTAACATAATTATACTTTCCATTAATATCCTATCTTAGTTTTATAAGTTTAGCATATTGTGCATCCTAGTTTAACACATTAATTGGAATGTTGTAGATCTTATATTCACCCTTATTCCATATCATTTATATATACTTAAACCTATCTACCCAAATAATAATTCCTTAATCCAAATTAAGGCTAAACATTGGTGAACCTGATGTGATATATTCTAAATACCAAAAAACTCAAAATCTAAAAACATTATCGATACCTACATGTTCTATTAGATCTTTATCATCTATTTGTTAGCTCCATATTTAGGAATATCATATTACTTACTCCTACATACACATACATAGGTATACATAGATACATTATATACTTATGGGTGTTGGGCCTTCCCTCTACTCGCATCCCCAGGATATTAAGGGCATCCATCTTCTACAATCTTGATCCACACAAGTTACATTATTTGATGATCACTCTACACTATCACGTTTGAACTTACATATGTACTTACACATGCTTGTTATCCATGATTATAAATTTCACAAGGTGCTTGATATGTTATGTACTTGAATTTTTTTTGCTGACACATTTGATCCATAGGTCACTATGACATGTTTATGTTGGTTGCCTATTCTTTTTCTTTACTCATTTTTTTTAGTGTTTTTCCTTGCTATTGTCTTACTTTTTTGAGCATTTGAATATGCTCTATTGTATGTGGCCATTTTTCCTATGTTTGATTTCTTGTACATTTAAATATGTCATTGCTTATTATATGAATATTTAAATATGTCATTCCTTAATTTTGTGGACATCTGAATAAGTCATGTCCATTTAATTTTATGGCATTTTAATATGCCCCATGTTTATGGTCTCCTTGACCCATTCCTTTTTTACTTAATTTTGAGTGCTCTTGTGTGTGTGCTTATTTACAATTTTAGCATATATTTCTATAATATAGACATTTATATGATATTTTTCATGCATCTTAGGCCTAAATTTGATCAAATTGGTTCTATGTACTTCAGTGATGCATTTACCTAGGCATGTTTCCTTTTATATGATGCATGATACATTCAAATATTATATAGTTGTCTTACCCTTTTGAGGTGAGGTAACTTTTAGGTACTATTTTTCCCTCACCTAAAATGGGGAATATTAGTGGGGGAATGCTTGGGAAGCATATTCTCCACACTTTATACCAATTCTTAGATTCAATAGGGGCATGTCATATGGACATGGCTTCCACACATTCACAATTTCCATATTACAGTGGGGGCATGCTTTGGAAGCATGTTCTCCACATTTATTTAGTATTTGATATTAATACAAGTTTTCAAATTTAGTGGGGCCATGTCATATCGACATAGCTTCCACACATTCATAGTTTTCATATTTATTTAGAGTATGCTTTGTAATAATGTTTTCCATATTCATTTAGTATGGTACTTATATAAATTCATAGATTTAATGGGGGCACGCTTTAGAAGCATTTTCTCAACACCTACTCATTTTTTAGCATATCCAATTTATAGTGGGAGGATTTTTTGGAAACATGTCCTCTAAATTCATACTTATATTATTTTTATATTTCTCCATATATAATGGGGGCATGTTTTTCAATAATGTCCTCCACACTTACATAATTTTTTGAATTGGCCAAAGTACATAGTTATATGATTGCAATACACATTTGTGGTAGAGTCTTATACATGGTACCATTGTTACACATAGTTTTAGCATGAGACATATGTAAGGTGCATATGTTATGAAACATGTGCCTAATATTTTAAAATCCAAATCAATCTTAGATTATAAAACTATTACATGTATTGATACCCCCAAAGACTTATATGAACTTTAGCACCAAATCTACTACAATAGTTGGTTCACCTTTTGTTATGGTTTACATGATTAAATTAGTCAATCTTTTCAAGTTTTCAACTTGGACGTGATCATCCAAACTTACCAGGTTATAAGTATCATTGGGTTGTATGGTTGAGTTAATCTCAATTCCCAAGAGGCAACTCACTTTTGTTCCAAGTTTAGGTCATGCACCTTCCAACCTCTCTCTTTATCTCCTTAGATATGTGAACTTAAAATATTTATCTATATTTATCCTAATATCAATTTCATATCCTCACAATGATACATATTTTACAAAAATGACTATTAGATTCAACAAAGAGATGAAGAAATAAATTAACTAGTGTACATAAACAATACATAAAAGCCTATTATATATGCATAAAATAAACATCCAAAAAACAAGGAGGTGGATGGAACCATAAACATCAGGTAGTGTAAAATAGTTAGGCACATGTAACCTATTTACCTAAGTGGTTAAAACCACTATAACCACATGCATAGGTATTATACCTTAGCAAATAGCCTAAGGTATTATAACAATATGATAATACCCTCCCTTAATGACTAAACCAAAAACAAGACCAAGTTTGTCACTGAATTTAATGAACTTGTCTGACCAAGTAATTTGGTCATTATATCAATTATCTACTCTATAGTGGGTAAATAAAAGAGATTGATGTCTTCATTTGTAACCAACTGTCAGATGTAATGATGGTGAACTTCAATGTGTTTGGTCCTAGTATGGAATACTAGATTTTCCACCATCTTTAGATCACTCTGGTTGTCACAAAAAATTGAAGTAGGATTTGATGACTCAAACTGAAGATCCTCCAATATTTTATTTATCCACATAGTTTCACAACCTACACTGACCACAACTTTAACCTTTGATTTTGTTTAATATAATGCCACTGTGGCTTATAGTTTTCTCTACATGATAAAACTCCTAAACCAAGAGTGAATGCATAGCCTATTTTATATTTTCTTGAAACTATTGATCCTACTTAATCAGAATCAAAATATCCTAAAATCTCAAAATCTATAGACTTCCTATACAATATGCCAAAATCAAGAGTACTTTTGACATATCTTAATACCCATTTTATAGATAATATACTTCTTATGGTTTAGACATGAAGTGAGCGAGAAAACTCACTATAAAATAAATATCTAGTCTAATGGTAGTCAGGTAAATGAGACTACCCACTAGCTATCGATACACTATTTTATTGACTAGAGGTGAAGCAGTGTTAGTTGAAATTTTAGCTCTAACTTCCATAGGTTTTTTATTTATATTACAATCCATCATTTTAAACCTTTCTATTAATGATTTGTAATACTTATTCTATTACATGAATACAACATAATCACCTTGCCAAAACTCAATACCTAAATAGTATTTTAGTAGTCTTAAAGCTGTCATGTCAAAATTACAACAAATATCAGCCTTCATTTGTTGAATGAGACTAGCACTACTCTTAGTGATGGATATAGCATCAACATATATAATGAGAATCAATATATTATCAGTAGATACCTTTACATAGAGATTTGATTCAAAATTACACCTTTTAAAACCAGACTCCCTAAGGTATGAATCTATCCTCATATATCAAGCTCAAGGATCCTACTTAAGTCTATACAAGGACTTGATCAACCTAAAAACAAGATATTCCTTACTAGGAATCTAAAAACCCTATGGTTGAACCATGTAGACTTATTCCTCTAAATCTTCATTCAAGAAAGCACTCTTGACATCCATTTGGTGCACCTACCATCCAAACTGACCAACAATAGCAAAAATCAAATGAAAATTTACCATATTTTTAGGAGTAAGATTCTCTTCATAATCAACCCCTTCCTCTTATACATAACCTTTTGTAATAAGTCTAGCTTTATGTTTATCCAAAGAACCATTCACTTTGTATTTCACCTTATAAATCCATTTACAACTAATGGATTTTTTCTTGGTGGTAGATCTATGAGCTCCCAAGTCTTTTTTTCATCAAGGAATCATATTCCAATTTCATGGTTGATTTCTACTCATGCTTCCCTTTGGCATATAAAAATAAATTAGGCTTAAATACATGTGAAACAATAGTTGTTAGAGCAAAATTGTTAAGCTCACCTATATTACCAAATTACTTTCTTGATCTGAATATTCTTCCTTCCATACCTTGTGGCAAGTCTCCTTAAATTAGTACTTATATTGTGGTAGAATACCACTTTGGATTCTTTGGCTATTCTACTAGAACCTCATAATGACTTGCAACAATTCCCTCCCTAGAATGTGATTCAATTGATGAACTATAATCTTGCTCAACTTTCACATCATAACTTATAATAGAATTATTAGAAGAAAATAATGACTCAATATCTGAAATAGTACAAGTTGTGAAGTATGACATCTATTCATTTACTATGGCATCTCTATTTACCACAACTTTGTTAGTAGAAACATCAATTAATCTATAGGCCTTTTATTGGTCATTTAACCCAACAAACATGTATGTTTTGATTTTCACATCCAAGTTACTTCTATTTTGAGTAGGAATAACTGCAAAAACTACACAACCAAAAATTCTAAAATCACTTACATCTAGAGCTCAACCTGACCAAGCCTTCTCTAGAGTCATATTCTCCAATACTTTTGTAGGACTTATATTGAGGATGTACACTACCATATTCACTACTTCTACCCAATATCTATATGGAACATTTTTGCTTTGGACCATATAGTGAACCATGTCCATCATCATCCTATTTCACCTTTCCAAAACTCCATTTTGTTGTGGAGTGTAAGGGGTAGTGTACTATCTATGTATGCCTTCAGTGATACAAAACTCCTTTAACTATTTTGAGATGAACTCACCCCCATTATCTATTTTAAGAGATT
Organism: Torreya grandis; assembly: GCA_037957365.1. NCBI lineage: Eukaryota > Viridiplantae > Streptophyta > Pinopsida > Cupressales > Taxaceae > Torreya > Torreya grandis. Next base: position 1,509,935 of record JARHVA010001661.1, on the reverse strand, counting down.
TTACTGACCATCCCACTTATTTTTTCACCATATATTTCCAATTATGAAAGAAAAATAATCAAATTTCTTCACTAGAAAGTATACCCACTTTTTGCTAGAGAAATCATCGACCAACAATAAAAAATAATGGGATCTAAAAGGGGTAGGTGTCTATATTGGACCATTCAAATCCACATGTACTAGATCTAGTAATATCTTAGCTCTCAAAGCTTCACCAACATCAAATGAATATCTAGCTTGCTTCTCCAACTGACATTTAGTACATATATGATGACTGGCCTAAATAAAAGGAATCCCCTTAACCATCTTAGTCTTTCTCAATGTATTCAAATACTTAAAATTCAAATGCCCATACCTTTCATTCCATAGTGAACTTGTGTTATCAACCACTATAAGTGCACTTTCATTTGCCCTCTATGGATCTACTAGCTTATATAAGCCTTTCTCACCAATCCCAACAACAATAATCTTGTTATCTCTAGTAGTGACTAAACATTGTTATTTTTGAAATTTTACAAAGAAATCAAATTTTATAATGATCTCACTAATTGAAAGTAGATTTTTGTTCATATCAGGCACATACCTAGCATTATTAAATATCTATTGAACTTCACAATTAAAGCTGATCTAAACATTACCATATCCCTTCACAGAATGAGTTCCACCATCTCCCAAAGATATAAATTCATTACTACTATCATTTTCAACAAAATCTACATACTATTACTTATGGCATATATAATGGTGAGATACCCTTGAATCAAAGTACCAAGCTTGATCAACCATATAATTATCATTGGAAGCCATGAAATAAAAATTAGGAGATGTTTCCTTTCCTTCACCTTCAACTATATTCACATGATGAGATTTCTTTCTAGGGTTAGCCATATCATATTGTCTTTTCCTATAATCTTTCTTAATATGATTAGATTACTTACAGTAAAAACATTTCCACTTAGATCTCTTATTAGAACCACTTGATTATGAAGTTTCTATTAGAGAACTAGTAGTTTTACCAAACTACTTACCTTTTCCCTTGATGAAGAATGCACTCTCTGTAGAAGTAGATGTAGATAATATTATTTTCTCCTACCATCTCTCCTTCTGCAATCATAATGTGGATAAATTTTCAAAGTCCAAAGTTTGCATCTCATCAATCATGTGCAAGGACTCCACAAATCAGTCAAATGAAGGTGGAATATTCTACATAACTAGAGAAATCAAATCAAACTCATCAACAAGCTTTTGAACAACCTTAAACTGATCACTGATGTCCTTGATCTATAATGAAAACTCAAAAATAGAGCCACCTTCATGCATCTTAATGTAAAATAATAAGTTCTTCAAATATAATACCCTATTAGCTTCAGAAGCCTGATATTTAGAAGTAATATTCGTCCACAAAGCTGATGCACTAGTCATATTTTTTACTTTTGAGATTTGATAGTTTTAACAACATAAGAGCCTCATGATGATGTTTATCATAGTCATCATTACTAGTGTTAGGCCTTTTCTATTTATCAATCACTATTTGATCAATATTTTTATATTCACATATCATCAAAACCTTGTGACTCCACAAACTAAAATTTATCTATCAAGTTTTGTGAATCTCGCAATAAGAGTTGTTATAAACTAGCCATTTTGACCTAGTTTTCTCCAAAAAATATAATTAATTTATATAAAATTCCTCAGACCCATTGATTCAAATCACAAACTAGTCAATACTTCCAATTTTCATCAAAAAACTCAACACCGTTTGAGAGATTTTAAACTTTTCATCTTTAAAAATACTAAAAAATAGGGAAAAACAATTAAATTAGGATATATAATACTATGATTTTGAAAATTTCTTATTCACCAACATACAAATACAAAACCCATAAAATGGTGAAATTTTTAACCAATTGTCTTTACGATTATCTCCCAACACAATTAAATGTGTTTCTCCAGGCAAAACCTTTGGTAAAAATTAATTTCTAAAGTTTGAAAAAATAAATTGATTTTTCCAATTTAAAAAAAAATCACCCTATTTATGATTGGATGGAATAAAAATTAACATAAAATCTTTCATGAAATAAATCAACCAATCAAAAATGACCTGTGCAAATTGGCCATCTTGTAAAATTTTAGATGCAAATTCTAGACAAACTACTCAGCCAAATTAGATGCCATTAGATCCAATGAGCTTCTCTCAGAAAATATAAATTTTTAGATCCCTCACATGCCAAAAATAGTACCCAAATAAAAATTTGGTCTCCTCCCTAAATTGTATGTAAATAACAAACCAGAAAACTTCAAATACAGTTTTCAAACAAAATACTTAGCATAATTTAATTTTGTTTGATCCAATAGATGAATTTCAGGCCAGAGAATTTTATATAAACAATAATCATAAAAATAGTGCTCAAATGAATTTTTTGTATTTTATTCCAAGTTAAATGGCTGGTCATAGGAAAAATAAATAAATTTCTTCCTCTCACAGCTCTCCATCAGGTACTTCATGCTCTTCCTTGGCAAGACCATCCTCTCTTGCTTCATAAGCTTCCTCTTAAGATTCCTAAACCATAAAATCTGATTACCATATTAGATTCAGCAAAGAGATGAATAAATTAATTAACTAGTGTACATAAACAATACATAGAAGCCTATTATATAAGCATAAAAGAAATACCCAAAAAATAAGGAGGTGGGTGGAACCATAAGCATTTACCTAAGTTGTTAAAACCACTATAACCACATGCATAGGGACTATACCTTAGCAAATAGCCTAAGGTATTACAATAATATACTAATTCTTATTAATATACAAATAGTGCATTCTTCATCTCACCAGGAGTAGATAGTGTTTTCTACATCTACTTATATAGAGAGTGCATTCTTCATCTTGCTATGAGTAGATAGGGTTGTCTACATCTACTTTTATAGAGAGTGCAATCTTATATGCATATTTTTATCATGAGACATATGTAAGGTGCATATGCTATGAAACATGTTTCTAATATTTTAAAATCGAAATCAATCTTAGATTTTAAAAGTATTACATGTACTGATATCCCACAAACTTTTATGGACTTTAGCATCCAATTTACTACAGTAGTTGGTTCACCTTTTGGTATGGTTAAGGTGACTAAAATAGTCAATCTTGTCAAGTTTTCAACTTGGACTTGATTATGTAAACTTACTAGGTTATAAGTATCATTAGGTTGTATGGTTGAGTTAATCTCAATTCCCAAGAGGTAACTCATTTTTGTTCCAAGTTTGGGGAATGTGCCAACCTCTCTCTTTATCTCCTTAGATATGTGCACTTAATATATATATATATATATATATATATATATATATATATATAACCTAATCTCAATTTCATATCCTCATAGTGATACATATTTTACAAAATAACTTTCCAAAAGGAAAGGTAGTTAGATCAACACTCAAGTTTACCCCTAAACCTTGCTCTTTCAATTTCAATACATTTCAGGTAATTTTGACCCATATTATATTCATTGATTATACACTATAACATGCTCTTAATTTCAGGTTAGTCACCATCAAAGCATTCAAATTCAACTCCAATAAATCATTCTAATTCAACTTAAGTAAAGATAAGGTGAGAATATAAACTTGGGTTCTTATTCCTTTCCTTTAAACTAGAAATTTCATTACTAGATTAAAGGAGGGTAAATGTAGATGACATTTTTTTATTATATAGTACCTCAATCTTGTACACTTGGAAAACTCTAGCATTATTTTTTCCTCTTAGTTTTACATATGCTTTATTTATGAAAACCTTGCATCTACTCTATCTTGTGTCCTTTAGCCTATCTCTTACTTTCACCAACTTTATATTAATGACACAAACATCCCATCTTACCTAAAATGATTAAAATGTACTTATCTTATACCTCTACAAATTTTGAGCACATGCTTGCTCTCTTTCTCATTAGACACTAATGTATAGGATAGACATTAGTATCAACATTACTATCTTGACCCAATGCAAGTGTCTAGTGCCCTAAATTCATTCAATTTGAAAATAAAATATATCACAATGGTGGGCTTAAGTGCTTAAATGTGATTTATCTCTTGATAAGATTGGTATAAATACAATATCAACCCTCATTAATTCCTTATCTAATAATCAAACCAAAAGAACATTCAAGAAGCACTAAAGTTACCAAAATCTTTCCTGTTATACCCTAATCTAATATACTCAAAAGAAAAACCCAACTACAAGTCTAAAGTACTAAATAAATAGTCATAAGGTTATATTTTCCAAGTTACAAGCTAGGTCACTAATGTACTTGATTTACATACATTGCATGATTCACACACAAGACAACATGTAGGGGAGAACTACATAAGTCTGAGGCCCTCTTCTAGAGTATTATCTATGTAGGTAGTTCCCTTTGATAGTGGATTATAGGTCATCTTAACACCATGTGCACACTAACCCATTTTTTCCAAAGGCCACATTGAAGATGGAAAGCTAAAGTATTTCTATTTCATTAAGAGCAATAGTCTATGACCCAAATTTGAATTCACTAGAGTGAAGGTGAAACCAAACCTAGAATCATATAAATGGTCACATCCTATTTCAGTGAATATTTCATATAGGATACTAGCATTGAACTCAAATACTAACATTGATGTAACTGACCTAGGCTGACATAATTGTCTAAAGAGATAGAGACACCAAATCTAGAATATATCAACTAATCTAGAATTATCTTCCTACTTGATTTCTACCTATACCAAATCCATCACTATGTTAGCATCAAAATAAATGAAGTATTCTCTTTTATGTCATTTATATATCTAACATACTTATATTTTACATTAATATCCTATCTCAATTTTATAAATTTAGCATATGGTACATCTGAGTTTAGCACTTTAATTATTTTATTGTGGATCTAATATTCACCCTTGTGACCCATCATTTCTATATCATTAACACTATCTACTCAAGTAAGGATTCTTTTTTTTTTTTGAAAGAAAAATTATAATACTTCATTAATAAAATGATATTAAATTTTTTAAATGCTAATAAAATCATTTTAGAAAAAAGTTGGAATAAAGAAAGTACATCAACAACTACTCTAATGAGCCAAGACAAAATAGTGTAGTTTAATAATATCCACACTATATAGAAAAAACCAAAATAACATTAGTGATCAAAAGTTTAGGAAAAACAAAAAAAAACATGCCAAAGAAAAGGAGACAAAATTAAAACAAAATTATGTCCATAATCACCCATGTGATCATTATTAATTTCTAATATCAACCATCATCTAGGAAGCAACTAAATACCACCTTTAGATAATTTATCGGTAATCATGTTTCTCTCTCTATAGATATGTTGGAAGGTCACATTAGTAAAAAAATATTTTAAGGAGTTAATATCTTCTAAGATAAGCTGGAGTCATATATTCTCCATCTAAAACATGCCATTCACATAATTTACCAAAAATTAGGGGTCTTTAAACACCTATAGATGAGTAACACCCCTCTCAATAGCAAGAATCAAAGACAATTTTAGAGCCATAAGTTCTACATAGTTATTTGTACCACTCCCCAAACTTGCTCTAAAATTGATCAATTGTTCATCTTTAAAGAATAAAATACCTCCAGCACCACATACCTAAGGTTTTCCTTGTGATGCCCTATCAAAATAAAGCCAATCTCCTATTTTTTCAATGACCTCCTTAATAATTTGTCTAGTAGATTTGTCATTCTTCAGTTGTTTAAAATTTTTAATGATATTAAAACTTTGAGAAGTTGACTGGTAAGGTAATATGATCTTATCATTAAAAATTTAGGCATTTTTTGATAGCCAAACTCCCTAGAGAATAAGGATAGGTAAAGCTTTGATCTCCTTATAATCATGATTCCCCAACTAGCTAAAGAGAGCTTCATCTATAGTATCACCATTATATATAATTCACTTTCTAGTAAACACCTTGATCTCCCTCCAGACTTGACCAATATAATCACATGTGATAAATAAGTGATTAACATTTTCTTCACAAACCTTACATAAATGGAATCTATTCAGACCATTTCATCCACTCTTTTATAAATTATCCCAAGTTAGAATCTTATTATTAAGAACCAGCCATAAAAATATACACCCTTTTAGAGGTCACCTCAGCTTCCACAATATTTTCCACCACCAACCCTGAACAATCACCTGATCAACAATACAAATAGATTTATACCCCAACTTTGGTGTGTATATGCCACTAATTTGATTTTTTGACCAAATTAGTTCATCAAAAATATTTTTTAATCTGACATGACATTTTCAAGATTCTAATATAGTCATCCCATGTCTCTTTTTCATCATCTTCTAAACCCAACAACTCAGCTGATTTCCATTCTTGAGTCCATATTATTGTGAGATTTGGATCAGCTACCTAAAAAAGGTAAAAAAAAAGCCCTGCCCTCAAAGGTGTTCAATTAGTATGTTTAGAAGTCTATAATCCTCATCACATCTAACCCAGGGGTCTTCCCCCACTCTTATTTTCCATCTATCACCCACTTTCCATACTAACTACCTACCAATAATTTGGAAAGTAGAGATCGTAGCCTTCCAAATAATAGATTCATTCTTATGGGATTTTTCCATGTTACAAATCCATTCAATCAAAGTAGTAGGTTTGATATATTTTTATAAGATAACATCACACCATATTCCTCTTCTAGTAATGAACCTCCAGACATTTTTTACTACCAAAGCACTAGTAAACATGTGTGAATTTTTAAGACCCCACCCCCCAGCTTCCTTAGGTTTAGCAATCCTTTCCCATTTCACAAGGGGTATGCCCTTCTTGTACTTACTACATGACCATAAGAACTTGAAACTAATTCATTTGAGCTTCTCTAAAATCCCTTTAGGAATAAAATCTAGAGACATCTAGTACACTGATGTAGCTTCTAAAATAATTTTGACCAAAGTGAGTCTTCCATCCCTGGAGATCCACTTGAAATACCATGTTGATAAACATTTCTCAAATTTGGAAATAAGCCAATACCAATCCTTTTGATCATAATCATTAGGTTTAATAAAAAACCCAAGATACTTAAGATCACTTTGAATATCCACCTACTGAAAGGAAAAAAGATGAGATGAAAACCTCTTATCCTACTTGTTAATACCATAATAAGATATTGTAGATTTGTCAGTGTTAATCTTCATTCTAGTATCCAAGCAATATAGATCTAAAATTTCTTTTAAATTACCTGCATCCCTTCTTGATCAATCACAAAGTAACAAAATATCATCAGCAAATAATAAGTGAGTCAAAAATAAAGAGTCTCCCATCCTAATGCTCTTGAAACCACCAGTATTTTTTGTGTTAATGATATCCCTACTCAAACCTTCATCCATGAGAAGAAAGAGTAAAGGAGACAAAGGAAAACCTTACCTTAGTCCTCTACTAGGTTTGAATAAATTAGTAGTAGCCCCATTGATCAATATGGAGAAATAAATAATAGTTAAGCAATTCATCACCCAGTTGACAAATTATAAATAAAATCTAAGATGCAGCATCATAAGCTGAAGATACAACCAACTAACTCTATTGTATGCCTTTAAAATATCAATTTTAATAATCATAACAAGAAGTCACTTTGATTTAATCATATGTAAAGCCTCTTGAGCCACCCAAATAGCTTCATGTATCTATCATCTAGATAAAAATCCAAATTGTTCCTGTGATATGGTGTCTGACAATAGTGATTTCATCCTTTTTACAATATTCTTCACAATAATTTTATAGGTATAATTGTAAAAATAAATAGGTCTATACTGATTAATAGTTATGGGATTAGTCGATTTAGGGATCAAATCAATGAAAGTTGAATTAAAGGAAGCAAGCATTCTTTCTTGAGATTTGGAATCCTCAATAACTTTAAGTAAATCTCATTCAATAAGCTCACAAAAACTAATAAAAACTCAATAGGTAACCTGGGATTTTATCCTTCTAAAAACTATAATAACCTCATGTAGTTCCTCCTTATAAAATTCAGCCATAAGACTTTCATTAGCCCCATCATTCACAAACCTGGGAAATAAAGTAGTCATTTTGATCACCTCAGTAATAGTCACCCTACTCTCCTCCTTATAGATTTCCCCAAAATGATCCTTGCCTAATTTTCCAATATCTAAAAATTTTGATACTGCATTACCCTATTTGTTAGTCAAATTCCATATAGTGTTAACATTTTTTTGATGATTCACATATTGATGAAAATTTTTGTGTTTTCATCCCCACAAGCTAACTAGATAGCTCTACTTTTTAACCTCTACTTAGCTTCTTTGACATCTAACAACTTCCTTTTCTTTTATTCCAATTGAGTGACCTCATCCTTTTCCTCTTGGTTTACAAAACTTGATAAATCTTTTTGGCTCCATTTTTCTAATAATAGTTCAACCTCCCTTAACTCCTTCTCATCCTTTTCCATTTTCTTAGTAGCCTAACAAGAAGCCACTTTTTTAATCAGCTTCAAGTTTGTTTCAAATTGAAATGATGTAGATAAGTTCGTATCCTCCTAATATAGAATCTAGGTGTCTTTGATAATAAAAACAAAATCTACATCTTTCAACCATTCAAAGTTTATTTTGAATGGACTAGGTGGTTTTTTCTCCCCTAAACTTAGCTCCAAAAAAACTAGAAAGTGATCAGAATCACCTCTAGTTCCAACCCATTATCTACTTCTAATTTTTTTGAAGGAGAAGTTTTTAGATATAATAAATCTATCCAATCTCTTAGAAATCATATCATCACCCACCCTCTTATTCCTCCAATTATGAAAAAATTTAATAATAATGACATCAATTAACCCAACCTCTTCAAATCTTTGTATGAAAAAATTAGATAATGGATCAACTTGAGCATGTAGACCCCAAACTTTAGCTCTACTTAAAGTAAGATTTAAATAACCACCTAAAATAACCCTATTCTATCTCAACATATCCATATCAAAATAATTATCTTAGTATATAAATCTCTCAAGGTAAGGACCATAGATGTTCAAAATAATCATTTCTTTACCAATCTCTTTACTGAAGAGCTCAATACCCAGGCCTGACTTAAAATCCCAAGAGTTTGTACAAAGATAATCCCTAGATCACCACCTAGTGATCATTTCCATTGATCAACCAATATCATCTAGGTAGATGAATTCCCAACCACCTAAAGACTTTTTCAATTAAGTATAGAGATTTTTCCATTCACACATAGTCTCCTGTAACAATAATATGTTAGGATTGTGAACTTGGATCAGTCTTTTTAGGGCCAATTTTTTGGATGGATGTCCCAGCCCTCTAATATTAAGAGAGATGCAAATCATTTAGAAACTTTTTTTGGGGATGAATGTGCTCTAATAACCCATTTAATGTGAGATTGTTTCCATTCAACTAATTCTATGGCAACCTTCTCCTTTGCAAGAAATATGTGTGACTTTCTTACCCTCCCCTTTTGATTCCTACCTTGTTTTGGATTTGAACCTAGTCCCCTAACTAAAAATTTACCAAAAACCAATTTATATACTCTTTTCCTTAAGTTATAATGACCTTTTACCATCCCTTCCTTAGTACAAGTATCTAATATATCAAGCAAATTCCCCCCTTTGATTACTATTGGCAATTTTTGTTAATTTTATTATATTCTTCAATATTATTTGATAGTGAGTCATAAATTGTCTCCCACCTCTCTTCTAAAACTCACATCCAATCTTGTAATATAACTATCATTAGCTATATTCAATGCTTCAAAATCTCCCACCTTAATATTGGATTTTAAACAATCATTAGAGACCTCAAACTATATTGCATTTCCTAATATAGAAATTAAAAATCCTTCCTTCAAAGAGCTAACATGTGTAGTCCCAAGTACAGGTTCATCATCCTTTTTATTTGCACCCAAATGGGTACTATAAAGTAACTCATTGATCATAGACTCATTCACTACTTTTTCTATCTAAACCTATTCTGCAACCACCCACCTATCACTATCTTGTGACACATCATGTGCCTCATATTTATCTTGCAGAATAACTACATTTTACTAGTGGCATATCTTTTTTAAGGGCAAGTTACATTTGGCCACTATATATGTCTCTAATGATGGCATCTAAAGCATCTGAAAAGTATCCCTTGATAATCAAGCTATTGAACCCATAAATGACTACCTTTCTAAAGGGTAAATTCACTTAACAATCCTTCATGAATATCTATACCAATGATAATCTTAGCAACTATCATAAAACTAGAATCTATAAAACTCGAATCAGCATCCATGAATTGACCAAGTGTGTTCCCAATAGCTTTGAATATATCTACAAACTAGAAATCAAATGGGAGACCAAGAAATTTGACCTAGATAGGTGTTGAGTTCACCCTTTCTACTCTAGCATCAAAAAATGGGGACTAATTTTTTAGAAATAAAGGCATCAAATCCCATTGCTAGTAGTGTTTTAAAATGCTTTCCACATCATCCACTACCTAAAAATGAAAACCAATTCATCCACTAGATAACAAAAAAAAGAATAGTGAGTAACTAAGAAAAACTTCCCAATTGTTCAATATCCATTCTCAGAGGGTCCTCTCCCCCATTCTATAGCCATAATATCTACTAACTAGTGTTTTAGTAGCTATGGAAACCACCTCATTCATTTGAATATCTTCCCCCAACACAAGTTTAACTAGAAAAATATAGGATTTTACACACCTTTTTTATCTTCTTTGTTATGCTAAAGTCCTTCACTACATGAGTATAATTATCCCCAACCTCATCCTTGTATTTTGTATTACTATCAAATGTCTTAATGACCTATTAGATAAATGGATCATTTCCTAAGGACTACTTATTACTGATAGAATCCACAAATAACAACTCTTCTATCTATCTTGAATCACCATCTATCCTAATATTGACCACATTAGTCTTATCCTTTAGTACTTGAGAGTCATCCACCTCATTCCCAATGCAATTCAAATGAAAAATATTCACAAAACATTAGGTTTTAGTAGTATCTACCTTCACCCCCTTTAGAACTTGGATTTTTTTCAAAGCTTAAATTTTAGAGGATTCACCTAATTATTCACATAAATTATTAATCTAACTTCCCCTCCAACTTTTATAGATCAAACCAGATAGAAATTCCTACACCTAAATCTAAAATACCATTATGATGAGCCTCTCAATCCACCTTCCTTGGGTTAGTAAAAATAGGTGAAGCCCATAGAGCCATCCCCTTACCAGTACTAGGAGATTGACTTTTTTATCTATAGCACCTTTAGAACTATTGAAATTTGTGTTACAAATTTGTGTACCCTCATTAATATCATCTAAATATTCAACTTGATCAATCTCCATCTTTTTGGTACCGTTAACATAAACTTATTTGCTAACTTATGAAGTTTAAATATCACATACTTTCTCCTTTGAAACATGGTGACCCCAAATAATTACACTTAAAATTTTTGAAAAAGTCTACCTGGGTTTCACAGAACCCATTTTTCCATCTTTCTAGGAAAAACAAATAACAAAGTGTTTGAGCTCCTTTCTAGACCAATTTGGATTCACTAGGTTACTTTACTTCTCAAAACCCAAGAAAAGTAAAAATAAAAAACTAAAATCTATAGAGCCCAAGCCAAAATGGCATCATGAATGTATGTGACTGCATACTCCAAGTCAAGTAAATAAATTATAAAAACTTAAAAGTCTACATAGGCCATAACCAAATCGAGAATACGAAGTTGCTTTACTTCATAGATTAAATCAAGCAGAGCAATGTAGAAAACCTAAAATCTACAAAACCCAAGACCCAATCAGAGTTTATAAAAGGCTTTACTTCACATAATTAAACAAGTGAAGTAATTTGAAAAAACCTAGTGTCACTCCAAATATTAACCCATACTTTCAGCATAGCTTAACTTAAGCTAAAAGTTGGGATCCTATCTAAACCAGCTTGGAGTCTCTAAGTAGCTTTACTACTCTAATACACCAAACCCCAATTAAGTAATATGAAAAACCCAACGTCTTCACTCCAAGACCAAAATAGGTTTAGCAATGTACTTAACTTCATAAACCAAGTAAATTAAATCATAAAACCTAAAATCTTCACCAAATCGATGTTTCAAGGTAGCATTACTTCTCAAACCAAAAATATGTAAAGTAATGCAAAGAGCCTAAAGTCAATAAAAAGCTAAGAATAAGATGGAAATAAGAAGTTGCTTTACTTTGTAAATTAAAACAAGTGAAGTACATAGAAAAACTTGAGAAACTCCATAAAAGTGGCATAGGCTTTGTTAAATCAAAACTCAAAAAAATTGAAACCAGGTAAAGTATTTTGGGAAACCTAAAAGACAATAGTATTTTACCTAGGAATCCCCTCACATATCACTCAGTATCCATAACATAGTTTCTACCCCTAAATATCTTGAGCAATAATAAACATGTTGTTGGAGCTATTTTGGACCCTGTTCTTCCCAAGCCTTGATCGAGTGAGATGGAAAGCTCTGGTAGTTCTTCCTAGACTAAAGATACTTGTTACAGCTAGATTTTTACTACAATTATCAAATTTTGCCTAGCAATCCTACTCTCTTCTGTTAAAACCTCATACAATATCCTACCTTCTCCTCATAGGATTAATGTCTATGATTTGTATCATCCATAGAGGAAAACATCTTCCCTTTCCCTGACTACCTCTGTCACCCTAGCCCTCTCTTTAGCCTCCATTCTCTATTGCATGAAAAACCTATCAAACCCTAATATGGCAAAGCAAGCCATCTAAAATAAACTTGAACCAATTATCTCTACCACCATAAGAAGTCCAAGCTCCATTCAAGCTTGATCATTAAATTTTAATTAAGGATTCCTTAATCATTATTAAGGTTAAATAATATCAATGAGCATGATAAAATTATTGAGAAATTTAGAAAAATAATAACTAAAAAACAAGTTAAGGATCAACTTAAGCTAACTTACTTTAACAAAGATGAGATTAGAGATTTAAAAATAATAATGAAATTGGTTGAGAATCAAGACCTAGTAACCAAAATTACTCAATTTTGTAAGTATTCATAAAAATAACAATGAGATCACCATGTGCAACAAGTAGAGAAAACTAAAAAGAGAAAGTCAAATAAATATGTTTTCAGAACAAATTGAAAATGGAAAAATACTACCATTCTTATAAACATCAAAATAAATAGTCAATAAATCAAGAAAACACTATTGAACCTTGGCACAAACATAAATGTATTACCATGGAGCATGTGGGAAATGTTTGGGAAACCATAGTTATATAAGGTAGAATATGATATTTCTATGGTTGACAGTACCCCATGGTCACCCATTAGCACCCTAAAAAATTTTGAAGTTGATTTTATGGGAATAAAGAAGAGGGTAGACTTTGAGATAATTGATCTGTACGATACCAGTTATCTATATTTGTTAAATCTAAAATGGTTTATGGATTGTAATGGATTATTAGACTCAAAATAAAAAGAAATCACATTTGAGAAATAAGGTTTAGTGGTCCATTTTCCATTTAAGGTTGGAATGATAGCAGTATGGTTGGAGGAACTATGGCCAGAAGAGTAGGACAATGAATTTGATAACTTTGATGGTGTATATACTCTAAAAAGATTATAAAAATAGAAGATAACTTAGAACCTAATGGTTACAGAGAGTTGATAGTAGTAGAAGAAGAAGAAATACTCTCAAGAGATGAAATTGAGTTCTTCATATATGCTAAGCTAAAAACCATGGTATGAAAAGTATGTTGTTTAATAAAGACACCCCACAAAGGTAAAATTACCACTATGCTATAAAATCCTTTACCATAGAAAAAGATAGATCACCACATAGAAGTGTCATAACATAATAAAATATCTAAGATTACCAGCATAGGATAATATATGATGAGAGTTTTTACACAAGAAGAAATAAGGATGAAATTAATAGATAATACACTCACCATTACTACTACAAAATGTTAGAAAATGCATAGAAAAACCATCCGTACTTGTAAAAACGTTTACATACTACTCAAAATGTGGTTATTATTATTATAAAGTTACTTTCCATAAGAAAATGTTACACAAGGGACACTAACCCATGACATCATATTGAAATACGCAAAAAAGTATAGAGGGCAAGACGGGAACCTAATAAACACATATGGGCATAGCTTTTATTTTGGAAATATGAATTAATTCCCAAGACATGGTACTTGCATCAATAAATGTGGTAGGGAAGTAATACATGGACATATTTTATAATGGATTTATATATAACTTTTAACTTCTAGGAACTGGACACAAGAATCTACAGGGCATTGTGGAAGATAAAATCCTTTTTCTTTATGGAAGATTTAGTAGCTAAAAAAATTATCAAAAATAAAGATAAACAAAATACTATTAGAATAAATATGATTGGGATAAAATTGGGACAATTATGTGAGAATGACCAAAAACTACAAGGAAAACCCCACACGTAAAAGAGCTCAAATAGAGGGCCTATTGTCAAAAAATTACAAAACATGAAGAAAAAGAAGAAAAACCTAAAAATATAAAAATTGATGTTTTGGAAAGAGAAAGCCAACTTCTTGACCTTTCAGAAGATAAAATAGAATATTTATACCAATCGCTTAATATTAGGGAAGTAAATATTACCATGGAAGGAAATCCAAAAATAATAAAAGTAGGAAACTATTGGACAGAAGAGGAAGTGGAGAAAATTTTAGAACTATTGAGGGAGTTTTAAGACTTATGACCAAGTACATTTACTAATCTCAAGGGAATTAAGTAAGAGGTGGGTACCATGAATATTTATTTGAAATAAGACATCAAATCATTGTGGAATGACCATATTGATTAAACCCTAATGTAAAAGTAAAGGTTAAGGCTGAGTTGGATAAAATACTAGCTGGAGATATTCTAACACCTATAAAGGATATTAAATGGATAAGTCCTATGGTAATACAAAACAAAAAAACTAGATAAATATGAATTTGTATCGACTATAGGGAACTAAATAAGACTTATCTACATGACCCATTCCCAACACCATTTACTAAAGAGATATTAGAAAGTGTTATGGGAAAATAAATATATTCCTTCACAGTGGATTCTCAATATACCATCAAGTCAAGATAGTACCAGAAGATAGACCAAAAACCACATTTTCCATAGAATGGGATCATTCATGTACATAATGGTGTTATTTGGACTAAAGAATGTATCCACTTTATTTAACTATATAATGGTAAATACATTTTGAGATTTCATACATGAATTTTTGGAGGTATATTTGGGTGATTAGATAATTATGGGTTGATTAAGGATCATGTATAGGCACTACGGATGATGTTATAGATATGTAAACAATTTAATATCTCTCAAAACCTTAGGAAATACATCTTTATTTTCCCTTTTGGAACTTTTTTGGTCCATATAATATGTAAATAAGGATTGATGATAAATCCACTTAAAAAGACCATAATCATCAACCTACCACCACCCAAAACACATAATGAGGTTAGATCAATATTATAGTACACCAAATATCATTGTAGGTTTATAATAAACTCTAGAGCTATATGTGCACCTATCAAAGAATTCTTGGAAAATGGCATAATCAACCACTTGATTGGTCTAAACAATGTCATGAGTCATTTGGTACACTAAATAATAAGATTGTAGATATTTCCATTTTAGCATTTCTATATTGTAAGAGTCATTTACATGTGCATTTGGATGCTTCAATAATTTTAATAGGAGTTTTACTAGCACAACTACACGGAAATATAGACCACCCAATCTCATTTGCCTAGCAAAACACTAGCAAGGACAAAAAAATTATTCCACCATAGAGAGGGAAGCACTAACAATGGTCTATGTGGTACAAAAATTTAAACATTAATTATTAGCAACCTCATTCACATTATTTATAGACCATGATCCACTCAAATTTTGATAAATAGGCCCATAGGTCAATGAAGAATCTATCACTAGCTCATGTTATTCCAGAAGTTTGATTTTAAAATTGTATTAAAACTAGGTAAAGCTAATAATGAACCTCAATATATGTTAAGAATAAACATGGGGGAAGATATAAGACCAATTGAGCATGATTTTCTTGGATCTCACCTCCATATAAGTAGTAGCTAAAGACATGGAATGTATTTCTTAATTTTTATCTAGTTAAGAGTTTTCAGAGGAATATAGTACATTACAGAAGAAAAGATTAATGATCCAGGCATTTCCCTTCACTTTGATCAAAGGGGTACTATATAAAAATGGAAGAATGAAGTGTTATAGAGGGTAGTATTACCACATGAGTGGTATAATATCTTAAGATAAGTGCATAATGGAGTTGTAGGTAGACACCTCTCTGGGGAAGAAACAAGGAAAAAAATAGTGCTAGTAGGCTTATGGTGTCCATAGTTGTTTAAAGATGCACATGGATATGTAAGGAGTTGTGATATTTATCAAATATTTAGTAACCAAATGCTAGAGATGAGATGCCTCACCACACATTTCTATCAGTGGCCATATTTTAAAAATGGGCAATTGAATTTATAGGCCCAATTAGACCTACGATATGGAAAAATAATGCTAGATTTATTATCATTGGAACATAATATATTACAAGACGGGTAGAAGCAATTCCAAAAAAATATTATACTACAAATACTAATTCAAATTTTTTTTATGAAAATATAATCATAAATTTTAGATGCCCTTTGATCATAACAAGTAATCAAGGAAAACACTTTAGAAATAACATAAATGTATAATTGTTGAAACATTTCCTAATCTAGCATCATAGAAGTACTCCTTATCATCCAAAATAAAATGGCATCATTGAAGCATTCAATAAATTATTGGATGAGGTACTCATAATAGTATGTAATATAGAGAAAAGAGATTGGGATACAAATATATGAGTTCTCTTATGGGTGTTTCACACCACCTACAAATGGATGACTAAATACTACCCCTTTCAATTAGTTTACAAACTAGGAGTAGTGATGCCATTGGAGTACATACTACCAGGTTCATGACTTTTGGTAACATTATAAATGGATAATAAATATTATATTCAATAGATATTGTTATAATTATAAAAACTAGAAGAAAAAAGTTTCCTAGCAGCATATAACCAAACACAAGAAATATGTGCCAAAAAGCATGGCATGATAGAAACATAAAGACAAAAAAATTGATTGGAGATAAATTTTTACTCTACAATATAAAATATAAAAAGTAAAGAAAGCTAAAAATAAGATGGTTTGGACCCTGCATAGTTGACAATATATTGAGTTCAGGCATAATAAATTTATAAATGCTAGTAGATAATCTTAGGCAAGGGTTTATAAATGGATCTTGATTTAAGCCCTCCACCGTAGACAACTATATCATAAGGAGATAAAACCAATAATAATATAATGTATAAGATGACACTTTCCTTCCAACTAGGTGAAGTTCTAGTAGATGGTACCATAGTACCATATACCAAATGCTTAAATTTTTTGTCATAGATCGTGTCACCTCCCCACTGAGTTAGCACTATCCTTCTAGATGATAAAATGGAATAAAGGTTACCACAGTACCCCAAAAATAGTATCTCAAAAATTGGTTGTTTGATTTTGCTAAAATGTCTTAGTGGGACACTTAGATTAATTAGGACATAGGAAGATAATGGAAAAACATAAAAACACAATCTTGAAGAGATAGATAAAGGAGAGGTAAAACTCAATAGCTAGGATACTCAGTATATGTGGAATAAAATATGGGAATGTGGTAATAAATTTCAAATATCGATAAGAGATTGAATAAGAATATGAAGAAATGTGGTCACATTTTATTCCATATAATGATGAGACAAGGATGGCAAAAACATAATATTATAGTTTATATTAGTATACAACAGTAAGATAAAATAGGATTTAGACATCATACATATCAAGAAAAGTCACCACATATCCATACGGTAAACTGTAAGAAAATATATATCAACAGAAGAAAGAAACAAAGATATGGGAAGATCATAAAATTAAAATTGTAATGGTGGTATGAAATATTCCATAGGGGTAAGATAAAATCATCATACATGATCATAATAGTTACAAATTATCTCTGTAAATACAGCTTATGAACATTAGAGAAACGTGTGCCATGGAAAGAAACCATATGAAGATATGGGAAATAGGGAAATAAAAATACTAATTGGTGGTAAAAAAAATAGGACATATCAATAAGACATAAGGATATTAGATAAATAGATAAACTCGAACTAATTCCCATAACTAAGTCATAAAACATAAAAATACATATTTATGGAATAAATAGAAATCAAGTGGTAACAAAATAAGGTGTAAAAAGGCTAATAGTAGTAAAATTTATCCTATACAAAAAAAAATTAAGTGGGTTAGTCCATTATGAATTTTTAACTAAAAAACTTAAATAGATAAATGGTGGGAACTGTGAAATGGGAAACAGTTGTCAAATTTGGAATAAAAAGATAAGAACAAAAAAATACACAATAAGACATGTTATTACCTACCAAATTAAGTGAAATTGAGGAAGGGAAAATGATAATAAATATTATTTAATGCCTTAAAATGTATCATCATGATTAACATATGGATCAAGGAAGATATAAATTTAGGGTTTGGTTAAACAAAGAAATTACCAAATCATTTCAGTACCAAGACTCTGCAAACAATTTGAGATGAAGCTTCATACCCTATTAGTAACTATTATTTTTAGTATAATAATGGATATTACTTAGATGGTTATGGATGAGAAAATTAAGCAACCCAAATATAAAAATCATTTAATCAAGTCTAAGAAATTAGTCATGTCGGTGCCTTTTCAAAGGTTCCTACCCTTGTCACACATGCAAAGGATATGTATTTATATATCAAGACACACTTGGCAGAAATCAATCATAGAGAGATGGAATCAGAAATGAGTAAACCCTTAGGTTCAATAATTGGATTATAAACTAGGATACAATATCATTTCATGGTTAAAACTACACACATAGAACCAATTTCCATATTTTGGGTTGATGTCAAACACAACCAAGGTGCTATTGAGTAGGGAACATGTGGATATTCTATACCTAGATCAATAGTACCATATCACACTATACATGATACAAATGATGATTGAACTCATACATAAAGGACATTCTACTCATAAGTATGATGGAAATAAAAAAAATTAGTATCATCACCCTTGCCATGATGATAGGCACAAAAGTAAATAACAGGGCTCTATCCATTCAAAAAATAAAAGACTTGAGAATCATATTTTCCATGAAATCCATCACCTAGAAAGTTATTACATAAATATTTATGAATCTACAATGGAAAGGAGTGTCTAGATTACATATGACATAATTTTCATCAGAATACAATACGAGTTAGCCACCACACTATATGAATAGTACATGGAGAATTTGTAGAAGATAAAGAAAAGTAAAATTGTTCATGAATTCTTCTATGGTTATTTATTGATATTACTTCAAATATATTTTACACATACCATTATAAGTCATGAGGGGTGGGTATAATGGAATTTATATACCCCTATAGGAAATGAAATATATACCTACATTACAATAAGTAGAAAAAATATTACACTCGGAGAAGACACTTAAGAGTATGGTAGAGGGGAAGTTTTGAATATCTATGTAAATTATTCATAATTATTTTATATAGGTTCAATTTATATTAGACATAGCTAACCTTTTCATTGAAACCCTTCATTAAAAAACTTATTCCTCACCCACCTCTACTTTATGAAGTTACCGATGACCAAGTTGAGGTAGCCATCATTGCATCTAGAAACAAATATTTTTTGATGAGATGGGGGAATGTATTCAACAAGAAGAGGAAGAAAGGGAAACCAAAAAAAGTGAGGATCCATTGCTACTATATGGGGAGTAGAGGCATCTAAACCTCAAGTTGATATTTGTAAGTCCTCTAGACCAAAAAAAATAGTTATTGAATTGAGCGATTTGAATGAGAAGTAAGAATAAGAAGAGGATAGTGATGCATTTGTGTTCAAAGACTCCACCACAAGTGAAGAGTTTTGAGAATAAGAGATGGCATAAAATGGGTCTCCACCTTACACATTCAGTAAGATGAAAGTCTCACTTGGAAGAGACTTGGCCTCAAAAACAAAACATAAAATCTATCATCCAAAATAACCTGAGGCATCCCCCACTACCTCTCACCATAGACCAAACCCTATTATAGATGATTGGGAAGAAAATAAAAAGAATCTAATCACCACATGTAAAACATAAAGGAAATAAAAAATAAAAAAAGGCTAAATCAAAATCCAAAATGGTAATAACAGACTCAGAGTTAGAATCATCATAGAAAGGGAATACCATATAAATATAATCAAAAATAGAGAAAGAGGTGACCATTCAAGTCCTAGATATGAACACCCTCATTGATATTTGTCATATCAAATGATGGATAAGTAGAGTAGGAAGCCTACATAGAAATACAGATACCACCAACCAAAGGAAAGTGATAAGGGCCATTTGGATTACATTATACCAAGCCCATTTATCGTAGATGATGTTATAGAAAAACTCTTATAATATTTATAAACCATCCTCATTCAAACCAAGGAAATAATTAAAGAGGCTAAGATCATGGTGTAAAAATACAAAGAAGAAGCTCTACAAAAGACCATGCAAAGTCCCCTCTATCTTTGGCTAACTAGGAAAGATTGTATAAACTCAAACAAAAGGATTTTAAGGTCCAAACAAAATATATATGGTCACTAAGGCATTATATAAAATAAAATAATTGGAATCAAATAAGGCACTAGAGGAATAAAAAATTAAAAATCACAAACAACTAAAACATGAGATAGAGGAAAAAAATAGGAAAATTCAAGAAATTGTATAATTAACCACCCAAAAGGCTAAACAACTATTGGATAAGGAGAAATCAGAGAATAAACAAGAAAAGGATGTATAAAAGAAAAAATAGGAATAGCAGGAGAAGAAATTTATGGAGTAAAAATAGAAAAAAATTGTAGAAGAGAAGAATAAAAAGAAAAAATAGAAAGATAGAATAAAAGAAGAGCAAAGAAAGAAAGTTTTAGAAGAGGAAACTAAAATTCAAGAAGATGATACAAATAAATTGGATGAGGAAAATAAAAGGAATTTGGTGGAGCTAAAACAAAAAGAAGAAGAGGACTGAAATAAATAAGAATTAGAATAAAAGACGCTCAAAGAGCAACCAATGGGTCCGTAAATGAAGGGAAAGAAGGAGATAAGTTTGAGAATAGATGCTACCACCTAGGATGCCATAGTAAGAACTTTGAGAATAATGGGGGTAATCTTGGGTATTATAACAACTCATATGGATCTGTTAGCAAAAATCAAATTAGAACTAACTAAACATAAATAAAAGACTCCCACCATTCTAGTGCCATCAAGTTTTCTCCAACCAACTAAAAGAATAAAAATTAAAGTGGCACTATAGCACTTAACTCCAATTTATAAGGAAATGGTAGGTTAGACTCTCGTCCAAAATTCTAGAGGAGATTGGATGACATGGTGTGTTGCCTTAAAGGAATAAATTAAGAAAATTTTATCTACCTTGACTAGTGCTAGGCCATAATTTGATCAAAATACCACTCTATTGATATAATAGTAGTTGGTAGAGATAGTGGATAATTTCATCATCCACTCTGGAGCTATAATGGATAGAGGCCTCATAAAAATTTAGGTTTGAGAGGAATATAAGGAGGATTTATTAGGACCACTTTTGGGGGAATATTAGGTTGACAAAACAATGTACAAGGATCAAATAGAGAATATGAAGGATAAATTAGAGGATGTATCCACCTACTTCACTTACTCACTTAGCTAGTCATTATGGACAATGGATAAAAAAGTTGAGTTGGTACAAATGGAAAAATAGTTGAGTGCAAAATCAACTATCTTTAGATCTCATAACATTCCCTCGACTGTTAAAAGGGATAAATGATATCCTTGCATGAACATTATAAGGATAAACAAAGGGATCAGATATCTATATATGAGGAAATGGAGAGATATGGTGAGTTATTGAGAAAACAAATAGATAAAATGGAGGTATGCCTGAAGATGCATATTGATTACCTAAACTCACTAGACAAAGATCTTATCCCAAATGACATTATCTTGGTAGTAAAGGAGAATTTAGCTATATAAAATATGATTGTTTAGGCTAAGAAGTTCATTTTATATTGGAAGACTTTAGTTCAGACTATGGTAATTAAGTACCAATAACCTCTATCCAAGGAAGGTACATCTACTCCATAATATCTCATAGTGTACTGTATCAGTTCCCATAATTTTATTACACTTAGGTTGATTAAGGTAGTTTTTGGCACTTATAAACACTTAGAAATATCTTAAGGATGAGACAAAGATCTAAAAGCTAGTTAAATGTTTTCAAGATTCTCTATCAGCTAAGTAACTACATTATAGGTACCATAAAGTTGATTTCATTACTATACTATTATAACACTCATTCAAGCCAATAGAACAAAGGATTCTATCAATTGGAGCTATGGTAAATGTTAGCAAAACTTTGACTACCATTAATGAGGATCATTAAAAACTTTGATTTACTTAATCTTAACTTTATTGATAGTCATTATGAAGGTCTTTTACTAATCATTAATAATCTAGGATGGTAGGTAATGTGTCTTCACTAACAGCTTACAAGGTCATTTAGGATGGTCTAGTTGGTAGCTAAGTCAAGTTATGTTGTCTTGTCATGTAATGGACATTATTTATGGTCTTCATTATGTGTTTAACATTATTTAAGGTAAGTTTTATAAAGTTAAGGTAAGTGGGAAATCAAATCAAGGAGGAATGATGCTCAAGAAGATAAGGTGGTGACCCTTTCAAGATAACCATGGACTAAAGTTGGTCAAACCAATCAAAGAAGCCAAAATATTAAGTTGATTACATTATTTTTAAATAAATTTGGAGAGTTTAAGGTAATTTTTAAAAGATTAAGGTATTTTACTACTTTACTCTCTTTTTAATTTCCAATGTTAAAGATGACACTTGCTAGTAAATAGCAAATATGAAGATTTTGTCTTTGGATAGAGGTTTTTTAAAGTTATCTAACATCAAGAGATGACATCATGTTGTACCTAACCATACACATTTTCCAAATTTCTTTTACAACTGATTTCTAATGTTGGAAGTTTTCTTGTAACTACCCATTTATCATTTTCTAATATAAAAATGAAGAGTTATGGATAGATATTTAGGTAAATAAGGGTGAGATGAATTTTTTCACTCTCTTCCACATCCATATAGGTTAGGGGAAGATGAAAATTCATGTATTTTACCATCTCTATTAGTTTCAAAGGGTAGAATAGTTAAAATCTTGAGAAAATCATGATCTTGGTGGTCTTTTATAAAGGATTTCTAATGATTGTCAAGGTAAAAACTCTCCTAGAGGTCTTTATGGTCTTATAAAACCTAAATCCATGTAAAAGTGGAGGTGTAGAGCCAAAAAAATGAAAAAACCCACTCTATTTCTCCATTGGTCTTCTTGGAAAGTCAAGATAGGCAACAAGTTTTCACTTGGTACTTTGAGGAGAGAGAAAGTTAGAGCCCAAGATATTGGACTTATGAGGGGAGCATAATTCCATTTCACTTTGTTCCATTGGTTTTTAAGTTAATCCCCTTAACTTTATAAACAATCGTTAATAAGTTAAGGTACAAAAAAGAAACTTCAAATTCCATAAACTTAGTCTTAGATGTTTTCAAGGAATTGTTGACATTATTGCTGAAAATCAATGATTGTTTGGTATTATGAAAGGATCCATCATCTTCCTCACACAATTTTCTATCACTTTGTTCACATGTGCTAGCATCAAGAAGAATAAAACCTCTAGTTGAATGAATTACAGACCTATTAGAAGGCTACACACAATATTTTGGTTATTTTATTTCCTCGAAGAGTATTTAAAAAACCTAAATAAACCTATAATTCCCTTATAAATATTATCAAGTAGAATATATCAAACATAAAGGACATATATTAGACTATGAGATATTTGAGCCTTAGTGCTCCTTAACAAGTTACAAATATGAGAGTGATCATATGTATGTGACATGAAAGAGAAGTGTTGGACTTAAAATGTGAAATACATGATTCAAGAGGAAACTTAAAATAATAAAAACAAACCTTGGATGTCTTTCATATACTTCTCTAACTGATGGATACATGGAAAACCTCAAATAATTTCTTTAAAATAAGGTGAAGATAGATAATGTTAACCCACAAGTCTACAAACCTGTAGGTCAACATTTGTACCTAAATGGTTATAATGTAAGTATATATAGAATTTTAAAATCCATTTTAATATTTTCCCATATATATTATATAACTTATATGAACCTTGAGTTCAGGTTTCTCAATCCAATGGTGAAGAGATGGGATGTAATGGGTACCAAGCATGCAAGCAATGCATGCAACACAATCATGTTTATATAAGAAACTAACATCCTTTTGTATTGAATTAATTAAAATAAACCTCATAAAGCTTATAAAATACCTATTTAATCGTATAAACACTTATTAAATACCCTTAAAACTTCATTTCACTTTTTCTTAGTGGAATTTGTGCTTAAGATGAATTGTGTGAGTCCAAGGGAAAGACTGTGAAGGTATTGAGAAGATTTTCAAGGTGGATTAAACCCATGGAGTGAAATAAAATAATATTGAGGATTATTTTATATTTATTTAATATTACATCATTAATTATCAGTCACAAAAGTCAAAGCATAGAAAAATGAAGGGTTTTGGCCTAACTGACTGTCTACAGGCCTATCAATAGGCAAAAAGAAAAGGAAATATGTTTTTAGTGGTATTTGACGATCTCAAAAGTTATATGGGTTATAAAAAAAGATGATTTAAGGTTAATATATATAAAACACTTGATGAATTTTTTTCAGCTTTGATAATTATACATTTAGTGACTTGTAGCCAAGAAAGCCCAAATGACCACTATAGCCTTTTGTAGGCAATGTAATCAAATGCCACATGTGGAAGGTGAAATAAAAAGGTTAAAAGGTATGTATAGGTTAAATATAATAATTATAAATCTTATATAATCATTAAAAACACCAAATAACCAATTTTGAGAGGTTCCTATCTCATACTTGCAATCAAGAACCTAAAACACCACCTACATGTTTGTTTAAGAGAATTTAAGAGAAATGTGGTTATTATTTGAAACCTTAAGGTAGAAGAGAGTGAAATAAAAGATATGAACTTTAATTATAAATTATAAAATTATATTAATATGGTTTTATAGTTTATTTTAGGTAATATAGGGTTCAATAAGCTTGGTTAGGCCTAGAAGACCTAAATCTGCACACATAGGCCTGTATGCAACTATAGTGAAGAAAGTTTGCTCATTTCGGATGAACATGAAGAATGAAGACTTAAAGGATGTGGGGAAGAAATTGATGAAATATTTTGATAATTTTTTACTCCTTCCTTTATTAATCAAATTAAAAATAATGAATTTTAGGGTCATCAACACTAATTTATCATGAAACCTTGGTTATAAGCTTGTGAAGGTGGTAGTGGATTTGAGGGATAGAATGGAGTAAAAGACCACTTTAACACATTGTAAAAGTTTTAAAAAACACTAATAATATATTTGGATCCAAAACTAATCAATTTCACACCTCATCATAAAAAATCACCCTTCTTGAGCTCTCAAACAAACCTAACAATCAAAAATAGTCATCTTATTTTGCTCAAAAGTTAACAGTCAATGTGTCTAAGAGCTAATGGAGTTCAAGGTGTTATAGGTAAAATAAATAAGAGGGTGGGGGGTTGAATTATTGATGTTATATATTCAATATAATTCCAAACCCTTTAAACATTTATCACATACAATCATGATGTATAAAAATTAACCATTGTAATGAACAAGGAAGATATAGCAAGATCAAGCACATAACACATGATATATGTGGGAAACCCTCTTGGTAGATAAAACCCACTAAACCCTAAAATATGGAATACATTAATATAAAATAATATCCAACATTTATACCAACACCAACTAATCAAGTAACACCCATCCCTTAGTTTAGTGAGACACCAATTCTAAAAGGAACTACTGCCCCTGTCTAGCTGAGCACCCACAACAACTAGACCTTTAGCAAGATTTATCTTGTAAAGAGGAACCAAACCCCTAGGAAATTAATCACCTAATTATCTACCTTGAACATATCATCTTAAACACTTTTTTTTACTCTTAAACTGATGATGACCACCTTTGTATGCACTCTTCACCTCCTATCTCTCTCAAGCTACCTATAGGACTAACTCGCTCAAACTACCTCTTTTAGGCTCATTAGGTCCAATGAACTATGTGTCTTCATACATCAAATTTATTAGACAATAATGACTGATCCTCTTCACTCTTTTTTGTTCTTTAATTACTTTTACCTTCTCTTTCAAAATTTCTCTCTTTTACTTGAATCCACTCTTCCACAACTAGCACAAATAGGCCAACCATGCCTTGTATTTATACCACTCTCTTGGTATAACCCATCTTGGTCAGCCAAGATGCTTACCATACTTGTTATAATTTTTAAATAGGTCTTAATACACATTAAATTTAAGAACCACACTCCTTAGGTTGGCCAATACCTCATTATCCCCTAACCACCATAAGTCTTGGTAAGACCTAAAACAATTAGGCCTTCATGCTCATACATTACAACCTCAACTCCTTAGGCCACTTTTTGCTCATAAAAAATCTTTAAACACATCAGAAATATATAAAATATCCTTTATCACTCCCTAATGGGTCCATTCCACTTGGAACACCAACTCAATACTTGAACCTACCAATTAGGTCTCCTTGCTCTTCAAGTCTTCATACACATAAAACATAATATCAAATTTTTGAATCAAACACTCAAGTATTTCACATATCCATATGATTATATCACATGGGTGAACCCTTCATGACCTATAAAACACATCTATGTGTTTTATACACTTCAACACAATCTCTAAGCACTAAAAATAACTCTCTCAAAATGACCACTCAGTATCGTCACATAGGCAAAATAAGGTTATACTATTTTGACTCTCCATATATGATCAAGGGCATATCATGGCATCCAATACTTTCTCATAATACTTATATAATTATATAACATCTCTATACTCATTTTATTATTCAATTATTCTCATAACACCTTTAACTCACTCCTGCAACATGGTCACTCAATCTGTATGTGCATTCAATAAACATAGTCAACTTATAAGCCTTTGTTCATAATGAATATGGATTATTCAAACCTATAAAATCAATATAAATGGTATTAATTGAGTTTTAACACTCTCCAATATTTATTTAATCTTTAAATATCAAAATACTATCAAGAAAAACTCAATTATCCTTCTCGAGTCACTTGCAGAACATGGTCAAACACATAATCAACTTTGGAGCTCAATATCTGCAACTGTATAAACATTCAAATCTTCTAATAAAATTTGATGTATTTTCCTTGAATTAATTTATATATTTACCTTTTACATTACCTTAAAACTAGTCTTAGATCAAAATATATAAGAAAAATACTCAGTATTGGTTTTTCCTTTGTTAATTTCAAATACCAATGGTCACTAGTAAATGCAAATATTACAAACATGTGTCTTCATCTCATGTGCCTTGGAAAATTTTTCAAATGTGGTCCATTTATATCCTTTGGAAGATAATTTTATTTACCTTGCATCACTCACCATTGATCTTATATCCTTGCTTTTGAGATCATGTCACCTTGCAACCCTGCATGCCTTATATGCACCCTATAGTCAATATTCAATGATATTTCACCACTTGGTAGCCCTAAATTCCTTCTAAGAATTCTATTGACTTAATAAAAACCATTTATATTTGATTTTTTATTCCATTATTAATACACTTGGTACCCTCACGTGCCTTCTGTGTACATTTTTTTCAATCCTCACTCTTACACCACTTGGTAGTCTGGCATGCCCTTAATCTTCTAAACACTCATTTTTAGATCTATCCTTACTATTTAACCCCAGACTTTAATGTAGCTAAACTTGATGGTTTCTGGTCTATCATAGTTTGCTATATCAACTTTGAAGGTTTATATCCTGAACTAGAAAACACTTCAAGATTCTAAGTCCTTAGAGTACCTTCCTAACACTATAGACAACATCTCCATGAAAACCTTTAACCACTATTAAGTTTCTAAGTACCTACACTAAATTCACAAACATGCTAATTCATTCATATCTACATGATGTGCATTGATATTTTGGCTTCTCTTAAGCTAGAATATGCATGTTTCTCTTTCTAAATGATCAAATGACACATCAAAACTCCACCAAGACATCTATGGATGCCTCACAACCTCTTCGTTGTCCTTATTGATCTGCACATATGCCATATACTCTTTAATCAATCAAACACAACTTATTTATCATTCATGCACTAGTACCACATGCTCTCTTTGACATCAATGTTAACCTAAGACATCAATAACCATGCTCAACATAAGGATGTTAGAACATAGACACCCCTAAACCCTGCTTAAACCCTAGTAAGAACTTGATTAGAAAGAAGATGAAATTTATGGATTAAAACACATTTAATTTACCTTAAAAAAACTTGAAAAACATTCTTCACTCCAATATGGTCCTTACTATGTAATTTGTCTATACCTTGACTTATATGAATGCATTTAATGTTGTAATTTTAGAAGGATTTAGGTTCAAAATAGAGTTTTTGAGTATATGAATAGGTGAAAACCATTAGGCATGATGGTTTGGAAGCTCATATATGTTCTTATAACCCAAACTCCACTCTCTTTCTTTTTAAAGTTCTCCTATAAGTCCAATTTCTAAAGGTAGTAAAGAAATGTTTATGAAAAGGTGATATGGTCACCCATGAGACATAAAGAGGCATAGTTATATCACTTAAAATATATGGGTCATACCATAGTATGTTTTTTAGGCTATAATATATGCATATCAACCTTATAACAAGTTCTCATGGAGATCATATTACTATTCCAATGGATAATGTCAAGTAAATCGAACCTATAGAATTGCAAACATATATGGCCAATGAAGAAGAATCTCTACCATGACTAGGTGTGAATAAGGTGTCAATTAAATATATCATATCATAACCAAGTGTCAAAGAGGGTAGTTCAATATGAGTTACAAGATCAAAGTAAAACTTGCCATACCTTAAATCCAATCATGAGGGTAGTTTCAAATAGGGTTGATAAGTTATCCAAGAAGTTGATGAGTCTCTTATACACCATTCTTCTATAAGTTCATCATCAATTAAGCAACACATGCCAAATATATACATAAAACTACTCTTAGACTCTCTTCTTGGATTTTAACTAACTTGGATGAAGTGACACTTGTCATTGGAGTTACTCCTACACCTCTTTTCTCTCTCTCCTTCATTTATCCTATATATGTTGTGTTGAATGGCTTGTTATGGATCCTTTGGATAAGTATGGCTAAGCCTTACTCAACTAAACACTTTTACTATGTCTTTGAATATTATATATAGTTATTTATTACCTTCTCAAATGTCTACAATTAGTGTACTTTTGTGATTGTTGATGAATGCTAGTAGTATTGCTTTCACTCTCTCTCATTTGTCCTCTCCTACCTCTTTTCAAATGGATTGTCTTCTTGAAGGTCACATGGTGAGTTTGGATAGCCTTGCATATTTTATAAGTGGATTTTAGTCATTAATGTCTTCTTTAGGAATCTTGATTAGCCCTTCTATTCAACACATTATCTACGACCTCCATGTTGAAATACTCATGCTTGAAGGTATTTTTTAAGTAGTGTGATCAGATTCAACTCTAATTCATGTTATTATTGTAAAATGGTCAAGTTGAGGGAGTTAATTTGGTGCATCACCTCCTTAGTTTAGTTTACTTTTAACTTTTTCTCCCTTTTCCTAGTAAGTAGTAGTTTTAGTGTGATAGTATCAAGTAAGCTAGCCCTATCTATAGATTCATTCCCTTTATTAGGCCACTCATATCCTATAGGTGTCTCCATTATATCACTTAATTTAGGAGGTTTTAACAACCTCCTCAAGGGTTCAAATTTTGATGATAACAGTGTTGACCAAATTTGACCATGTAGGTCAAATTAGGACCCCTATAGGTAAAAAATTAAGTTTTAGTTGTTTTTATGGGACTAATATTATTTCATAGGGTGTATTATATGTATTTTTATGTTATTTCATATCATGTTAGGCTTATCCATTAGTCATATTATCCAATATATCATTTTGAGTCATTTGGGGTCATAAATAGAGCAT
This sequence comes from Torreya grandis, assembly GCA_037957365.1. Taxonomy (NCBI): domain Eukaryota; kingdom Viridiplantae; phylum Streptophyta; class Pinopsida; order Cupressales; family Taxaceae; genus Torreya; species Torreya grandis. The sequence continues at coordinate 1,479,505 of JARHVA010001661.1, read as the reverse complement.
TCAAAAAGTTGTATGAGCTCCTTGGGAAGTGTGAAGGTTTAAAAATGTTATGTCATGTTCCATGTGTCCTATTATTCCTTATTCAATTATTCTTAACTAAAAATTTGTAGGTTATTCAGAATAAAGGGTACTTTTCTTGAAAAAGGAAAGAGTTTGGCTCTTGTACGGCCCATAAGGGAGTATGGCACATGAGACAAGGTCATGAGATGTCTCTTAAACTTATTAAATCTCAATTACACATTTTAATTTCTCTAAAATTTCTAATTTTGAGTGAAAACCATTCTTCTTCTTTTTCACATTTCTAGACACACAAAACCAGTCAGTAGGTTTATGTTTGGTACAAACAGTAGGAGAACTTCTAGGTCAAATGCCTTTGGGAAGTTTTTCTCTTGTTTGGATTATTTCATACAATAAAATTGATGAGATTTGTTTAAAATGATGTTTTCTCACCCCTTTAATTCTCCCCATGCTTAGTTTCATGTTTTAACGAGTTTTTTATGATAAAATCATCTCAAGTTTGTAGACTGCTCTTATTTGGGATGGTATGCTAGTTTTCTACCATTTCCAGATCTTCATGCTTTGAAAATGACTTAAAGAGGTTGTGTTAGGTTAATTTACATGTTTTAAATTCTATCTTTATTCCTTTTACCTTCCAACTTCATTATTCAAATTAATTTCCATGATTTTGTAGTCATATGCAACATATACAGTCTTCTACCATTAATGAACATGTATAGGTGACATGAAGGAAGAAAATCACATTAGAATAGATGTTTTTAAGTTGGTTCCAAGACAATAATGATTATGAGAAACCATTTGGGTAATTGGTAAATATTCTTGGTCTATTCATGAGGTTTAAATAATGGGTATTGCTCCATTTTTGCCTACTACCTATTTATAGCTCCATTAGCACCTATAGGAGAAAAAAATACTAAGATGGAGTTTTAGACATTTTTTCAAGTATTTCATGATCAAGGATTTGTGTTTGGAAATTTTTATAGGATCTAAGGATCAATGGAAGGTCTGCCCCCATGCCTACTATCCATCGTCATACTTATTACCTACATATATGAAAGTGCTCGTCTACAGATGTCCTCATGAGTACCAACATGTTGGAAGGAATATTTTGAGCTGAAAAAGACCCTTGATGATGAAGGGAGTCTATTTTAAAATTTTTAAAGGGTATAAACTATATTTAAACCTAGAAACCATACACATTGTTCATAAGACCAACCACTTCTTGTGCATCAGAATGCCCACCTATAGGTGGCCTTAATAGAGAGTTTTTAAGCCATTTTAAGGAGTTAAATCATAAGCTGTAACCCTCCTTACATTCCTAATATGTTTAAAGGATCATGTAAGACTTAAATTCAGTACCATATTGCTAATAAAGGTTAAAAATCATTTCTAAAATGCAAGACTATCTATTCAAGGATATTTTCCCTAAAGAATGAAAATAGAGAACCTAACAGTTAAGTGGAGGACATATAACATGGTTTCAATGACTTTTGATAGATGATCATTTCTTGTAGTATCTACATGGGAGAAGTCTTTTAAAAAAATTTGGATTAATATTATTAGTGGAGGATGGTAGTTGGGGGCCTTAAAGTTGCCCATTTATGCACTAATTTTCTCCATTATCATCTACAAGTTTTAAACCTGTAAGTGGCCATTGATATCCTTTTAAAAAAATAAGGAAAATTTAAATGTTTAGAATAATTTATGGATTTAAAGAGCCACCAATGAGAATTAATTCCATTAGTATAGGTTTATTAATGAGGTTTCTATGTCTAGTGATCACCTATAGGTGTCCCATCATGAAAATATTCACCTTCAACTGAGTAAGCAGGAAATAAGTTAAACATGGTGTCTAGGTGATGATTAAAGACTATAAAAGGTAAAAAAAAGTATAAATATATGATAATTGACCTTGAGAATTCAATTTAAGTATTTATACATTATTATTAGAGTCCAACATGCTCAACCTACACCTACAGGACTCATTTGTTCCAAACTTAATTGACTTTGTTTGACTGTGGCATACGGTGAGCAGCTTTATAATCCTAAGTGATGGTCTAGCTTAGGTAAGGTGATTATAAGTTAAAAACATAGATATATGATCCTATAATGTGTCAAATAGTATCAATCCATGATTTCAAATTCCAATCTACGCAGGGTATCCTGTAGGTGCAATACATTGGAATAAAACAGTCAAAAATGGAACTCAGTCTAAGTTATGCAAGGTGTATGAAGGGTACATGAAAGGTTGGAGTGATGAATGGAGATTGTTAAATATCCATTATGATAATTATAGTATTTATATGCACTTGAGATCATAAATAAAGTAGATAAGGATCCTAAATCAAGCATACACTATTCACACTAAAAATCCATATAATTTGTCTACTTTCTTAGGAACCTATTTTGGATTTTACAAGTTTTAAAGGGTAAAATAATATGAAAAAGGGCTTATTTTTTGTTTATAATGTACTATAAAAATTTATAACCCTTTAAAACATTAAAATTTTCTAATTAAATAGGGGAAGTACCCTTTGTTTTATCTCAGATAGAGGGTGTTTCCCCTTATGCATAAACTAGTAGGTTTGAGAAAAGGTGATAAATGGATAGACTAGGAGCCAAAGAAACATTTAAAGTATGTTTTTTAAGTTGAAACACACATAATTAAACATTATAAAGACCTAAAAAAATGAGGGAAACCAATAGAATTCTCTAAATCTTTAGTGTTGTAGTCAAGTATGTCAAATAGGGTTTAGACCTAAAAGCTAAATGGAGAGTCATTTCTACTTCCACCTTGAGATTAAATTTATAATACATATAATAATTATTTTAGGATAATTAAAAGTGTGTTAAATCTTTAAATTTATATATTAAACATGAGGATTTCATTTTGAGCTTAGAGACAACACTAGGCCTGCAAGAAAAGGAGAAAGGGTCTTGATAGGACAAATTTAAGTGCTTGTATATCCCTTTTTACTTATAATGGAGATAAAAAGAGATATAAAAATTTAAAAATGGTCCTAAACAACCATTTTTTGGAATTGTATTTAAGTTTGGACATGAGATCTTTATGAACAATGGCTAAAGGTCAAAACTACTCAAAACCCTTGTTAAATGCTTATAAAGACTCGATTGGGAAAACAAGGTTGGAAATGAACAAAATGGACTATAATTATAAAAAATTGGTTGGAGGTTGAATATTAATCTTCAAGGTTCCCCCCCATAAAATTTGTGTTCTGACCTATCTGCATGGATAGGGTACAAAATGGGTTCTTTTAACAATTTTGTGCATTATGTAGGTTTTAGGAGGTTATAAGATATGAAACCAAATTTATTAGAGATATTACTACTTAATATAAATCCCCATGTATATTTAATTCCTTTAAAAAACTCCTAATTATGATTACTAATTTATTCATCTTAGCCAGTCAAAATTAGCTAGTGAACATAATAGTGAGAAGTGTGAAAAATCTAAGTGGAAGTGGTTTTAAGGTGTGCCTAATGCATATAAGTCCATAAATGGTCTTGACACATGAAATTAACTCCATTACATGTATTTTCATGGAAAATTGAATACAATTTTAAGGCAAAGTGTGAGGGGTGACTGAAAGAGGATTTTTCTTAGAGTGTATTTAGTGATAGCTCAATTTTAGATGATTTCGAATGACCAAGACTACAAAAAATGCATGGAGAGGCATGTATGAAACCCTTACCCTTCATTATAATAATCATACCTATCCATAGTCAATTTTTGTATGTTCAAATAGGGCTAAATCATGAAGGTAGTTTTTTTAGCCAAAATGAGAACTTCTATGTGACATTTCAAGAGTTTTATGACTTGGAGTGACACTTATGCTTCCTAACCTTGAATGGTTTGTTTAAAATAATCTTTCCATCACAATTAACTCATTTTTTTATCTTTACAAGTGTCTTTTTGACCTTTGGACTTCTCTCTTCTCCTCTCTCTCTTAAGTTCCATAAGAACTAGCCATTTTGGCTTGTATGAACTATGCTCCACCTAAGTATGGTGAAGTCCTACTCATTTTCATACCATTTGATCAATAATACTATTGTTTTTTACTTCTTTCATGATTATTCATAGTGTTTTTTACTTGTATTATTGATCTTGTTTAGTGATAACTATGATTTCCTTAGCATGTTATATTATTTTCTCACATATTTGTAGTTAGAAAGCTTCTTCTTGCAAGGCATGTGAAGTGTTATATGATGTGTCAAGGTTGAGTGAGATATTATATTCAAATAGTTTCATTATAGGCCTCTTATCTAGTCATCATATCCTAAACATTCATCACAACCTCATAATTTAATATTGATGTGAGAAGATGTAGATTAGAAAAATGTATGTTTGGTTAGTCCCTTGTTTTCATGTGTAGCATGCAACTGGTTGGTATTCATCAACTAATTTTTTGTATCACCTCCCTTAGGATAGTTTGATTTTAGTTTTTTCTCTCCCTTTTCATTTACAATTTTAGGTGTAGAAGTGATTTATAAGTGGTACATCAAGGAAGGTATCCCTATCTAGAGATTCACCTCATTCTTATACTCACCCATATCCTAGAGGTGTTTCAATTATACCACTTAGATAAAGAGAGTTGAGACATCTCCTCAAAGGGTGTAAATCCAAGTGACAACAAACAATTCTATCACACCTAATGAGATAAGACACTTCATCCATTAAAGAGTGATTGGTGTGATCTTAATTACATCAACCTTTGGAGTCATGAATACAAGCACCAATGGTGACTCTAAGTGTATTCATCTAGTTTTAGCAAGCCAAATAATCTTTCAAGGAAGTGATCTTTATAGTATTCCTTCCTCATGAGGTGTCATAGCTAAGTTTGGAGTTGATTTATGTTTTACTCAAGTTGGTGAATCATATCAATAGCATGGTGATCATTATCATCCCCATCATTTCAGTCTTATGTTGATCCCTATCAATAGTTGGTTGATCCTTATCAGTGGTATGATGAGCCATAGTATCCTTTATATCAATATTATCATCCTTCTTCTTTATCTCAATATCCTTACCAAGATTTCCATTAGTCCTATATGCCACCTCCCATTCTAATTCAACCTCCTTACTAGCCTATCGATCCTTCTTATCAGCCTTGTCAATATCATATTTATCCTAGTCAACATAGTCACATTTCTAATTAGTATATCTCAATCTTAAAGAAAACTATCATAGGCTATTAAATGCATATGATAGAGCTTAATAGATAAATGAAATATGGTCTAAGTATTTGCAGTCATCTCATTCAAAATATGAGAGACTCATTATACTGAATTAAGAGAGCGTGGGTACCTATTGAGACAGAGAACTAGCAAAGACTCACTATTGATATGTTGGACATAGGTGGCCTAATTCAATGGATAAAGGATAAGTTAGTGGTTCCTAAAGGTAACAAGATTAATACTATAGGCCTTATGTGATTTACCTTACTCTACCTCAACCCTCTTTTTCTCCACCTATTCTTCCTAAAAAGGATAAATCAAGTGAATTACAAAACATCCCAAAGCCTTTACACATTCCTCAAGCCTTCCCATCATGGAGGTCAATCTAAGAGAATATCCAAAATAGGAAAGAGGTTCTTGTTGAGAGGGATGAAGATCAAGATAAATCAAAATTGGAGTGTTTGATTACTACTTGGAGGGAAAATAATGAGGTTATCTTGGCACAAAACTTCATACCCCTTCCTTAAGAACCCCCAAAAGGTCATTTAAGATTCCTAGTTGGAATCAAGTGGTGAAGTCATGGGATAAACAAAATGGAACAAGATTAGATTGGGAATTTAAGACTAAATAAGATCCTTTACTTATTCAAGTCCCACCCATCCCTCCTCAATAACCTAAAACTTTCCCATCTTAGAAGTAAATTCAAGAAAAAATCTAAATCAATAAATAATTTATTATGGAGAAGGTTTAAAACCAATGCATTTCAAGGTTTGAAGTATTCATTGGTGAATGGAAGGAAGAGATTGATAATATAATTGATCATGAGATCCCAAATCTTATTTGTGAGGTTGAAAACCCCCTCATTAAGGAAGAACATGCTCTATGTGAGGCCAAAGAGGAAGATCAAGTTGCATTTATAGTTGAGCTTCAATAAGGATATGAATAGGATACTTCAAGTTTATATTATGAATATGTCATCATTGTAACACCTCTTAGTGAAGAGAGATGCAAATCAATCTTTAGAGATGAAGAGAAATTAAGACTTGATGAGTTGACAATGTTGGAATCACATTTAGGTCTTCAAGATACCATGAATGACCAAGTGGATCAATTACATTAGCATGGTTTTGATGTTAATCATTAGGTTCAGGATGACCATAAGTAGTGGGTGAGATGGAAACAAATTATTAAGAAGTTAGATTTCCTAGTGAACTAATAGCTCATGAGGAGCAATCCAAACATTTAAAGGTTTCAATTCAAGCCAATCAAGATGGATATGCATTTGAGGTTGTAATATCTCCAAATAAACTAGAAGTTGATAGCCCTCAAGAAAAGTTAAATTTATGCTTTTAATTTCCTTGTTTCCTTCAATCTAATGATCATATCCCTTGTTATAAGGAGTTTAATTAAACACAAGAGGACCTAATTGATTTGAAAGATAATGAAAATAAGTTTGAAGACTTGTTTGAGCTAATTAAATCAAGTTTCACTCTTCTACAAGGGGAGTATAGGTTGGTAAAAATAGATGATGGAAGCTTTGGCAATCAATTCAACATACAAGAAAGAATTGGTTCTCCAATTCTGATATTCTAAGAGGTAATTCCACTTAATGTTGACTTGTTTGTTCTTCTTAAGGAAGGATATAAACATCTCAATCAATTTTTTTACTTTTGTTCATTCTTACAATATGAAATAGACATCCATTAGCCTTAAACTATTAAGAAACAAGATGCATCACCTCTTGAATCTAGTCCTACAAGCATTCCATAAGGTCCATCTCAGTTTGTTTAATTTGATTAGTCATCTTGTGAATTATATACTACCAAAAGAGCATGTTCTATAATCTATCTAGCCCAGTTAGAGGTTAATAAGGAGAAACCACTACCTATCATGTTCATTTTAGAATATGAAGAAGAGCCTAAACATGTTTAATATTAGTCCAAGTATGAACTTCAGATCACTGATGCTTAAAGTAAAGTGGAGGAGGTGTGTAAAGTTATTTTTGAAAAAGAGAGGATGTTAAGACCAACATACAAGTGTATCTTTCCCATTATCTCATGGTTTCCATCAAGTTTGCTAGTCACATGATCTTAGTGAAGAAATGTGGCTAATTTTCACTACTAATTAATGATTTTGTTTAGGGTTGTCTCTAGTTATTAGAGTAGGTTAGTATAGGTTAGATTTTTTATTTCTTATCTTGTATTTTTTCTAATTGATTTATATCATAAGTGTGTGTCTTGATTTCATGTATTTACTTTATCTTATTGTGTGTGTTGGTGAAGGTAATAAGTTTTTTTAGTTTTTTCAAGAATCTTGTAGTAAAGTGTTAAGGTCAATTTAGGTCTTGTGTTGAGCAAAGTTGACACCATAAATGGATGGACTAGGAAACCGATCTAAGGTGCATAGCAAGCATGTAATCCTAGGATATCATCGAATATGTTAGCCAAAATTTAGATTCCATGAATGAGGATCATTAAAAACTTTGATTTACTTGATAATAACTTTGTTGATATCCATTATGAAGGTCTTGTTCTAGTCATTAATGATCTAGGATGGTAGGTAATGTGTCTTCCTTGGAAGCTTACAAGGTCATTTAGGATGGTCTAGTTGGTATTTGAGTCAAGTTATGTTGTCTTTTCATGTAATATTCATTATTTATGATGTTCATTATGTTTTTAGAATTTTTTAAGGTAAGTTTGATAAAGTTAAGGTAAGTGGGAAATCAAATTAAAGAGGAATGATGCTTAAGAAGACAAGGTAGTGACCCTTCCAAGATAACCATGGCTTAAAGTTGGTTATACCAGTTAAAGAATCTAAACTAGTTATTGATTACATTATTTTTAAATTAATTTGGAGAGTTTAAGGTGATTTTGACAAGATAAAATATTTTACTAATTTAGTCTTTTTGTGATTTCCAATGTTAAGATGACACTTGCTAGTAAATAAAAAATATGAAGATTTTGTCCTTGTATAAAGGTTTTTTAAATTCATATAACATCATGTTATACCTGACTATACACATATTTTAAATGTCTTTTACAATTGGTTTTTGATGTTGGAAGTTTTCTTGTAACTACCCATTTATCATTTTCCTACATACAAATGAAGAGTCATGGAAAGAGTTACAAGAAAATAAGGATGTGAGGTATTTTTTTCACCCTCTTCCATATCTTTATAGGTTAGGGTAAGATGAAAAGTCACCTGGTTTACCACTTCCAGTAGTTCCAAAGGGTAGAACAATCAAAATCTTAAGAGAAACATGCTTCTAGTGGTATTTTATAGAGGGTTTTTGATGGTTGGAAAGGTTAAAACTCTCCTAGAGGTACTCATGGTATTCTCAAACCCATATCCATGTAAAAACTGGAGGTTTAGATTCAAATAGTGTAAAAACCCATTCCATTTCTCTATTGGTCTTCTTGGCAACTCAAGATGAGCAAAAGGTTTTCACTTTCTACTTTAAAGAGAGAGAAAGTTAGAGCCCAAGATATTGACCATCATATGGGACCCTAATTCCCTTCCACTTGGTTCCATTTTTTAATCTGATTAAGCCCCTTAACTTTATAAACAATAATTAAGAAGTTAAGGTGCAAAAAAGAAACTTCAAATCCCATAGGCCTAGTTTTAAACATTTTCAAGGCATTTTTGATATTATTATTGAAAATGTATGATTGTTTGGTATCATTAAAGGATCCATAAACTCTCTCACACCATTTTATATAAATTTTTTCACACATGCTATCATCAAGAATAATAAAACCTCTAGTTGAATGAACTGCATACCTATTAGAAGGCTATAGGTAGGGTTTTTGTTGTTTTGGTTGTTTTATTTACTCAATATGATCTAAAACTCAAAATATTTGGTTGAAATATAATTAAATAAACAATAAAAACATAATAACAATAATTTTATCTCTAAGAAGAGATGTTTTATTCATCAAAATTTGTAGATCCAAACATATGCTTATCTCTAAGAAGAGATGTCTGATTTCCCTTTCAGGTTACATATTAATTTATACACATTTTTAAGGTAGGAATAGGATGTGTAAGGTCACCAATCTCAATGGAGATAAAATGGTTTTACTTCCATGATTTACAACAATACAAAATTTGAGGAATTACTATTTTTAGATTGCACTACTAATATTGAAAGTTGGGTCACTTCCATTGGGTTTTTATGGGTCAAAAATACATAAAATATATCTCCATGCAATCTCACCACATTCTCCTCATTATTATATTTCCAATGGTTCAAAAGGTGAGTCGATTGGAGCTACGGTGCAAAAATTATGGCTCCCAGAAGTTTTATCATCAATTAGGGTAGAACCGTCACCCAAATTATCACTTGAAATGTTGCTCAAATCATTCCTCCCTCCTTGAGAATCAATGGTCCCTATTTCATCAATATTTTTTATCAAGTGTGTTAGTTGTGTTTTTATTTGATTTTTTATGCATACTTGGAATGGATTGTGCTTTGTGGAACTGTGTAGGGCCTAATTGTTCACCATTTTTGTTTGATCATTAGTCTGTGGATGGAAGGCTATGAACTTATTCAACTTGTTATCTATTTGCTTCTATTGTTGTGTTGTTTGTGTATTTAGGGCTGAAACATTGGCCCTTTTAGATTAATGTGGCTTGACCACCATGAGAATTAATTTCTTAGCACTAATCAAAGAGACAGATCTAGAAGGTGGTACCTCTAGTACCTTTTAGCACCATGTTCCAAGAGAGAGGGTGATCCTTCAAGTTATTGACTCATAGATTGCATGTCGATCATACATGAATGGCTGACTAAAGAGTAAATCACAAACATCTAGATTGACCACATCACATAATACCTCATCTTGGAAAGGTTTTATTGTATATGAGAGAAGACATTGGTGGGTGACATGGAGGTTTCTCCTTGGACTTAACCATCCAATATTGTATGGCTTTTGGTGAGGCTTCATGGACAAATTTAGGATTTTCATAACATTAGCAAAGATTAAATTCTTTTGACTCCCATTATCAAGAATGAAATGCAAAGGTTTACCTTTCACCCATAACTTAGAGTGAAACAACCTTTCCTTGTCATTTGGCTTCTCCCCATGGGTCTGTGATGAAGCAACAATGGCATCAGGCTTGGCATCTATAATCTCTTCTTCATCCTCTTCAACTGTAGGTTATGTATCAAGTAGAGTAGTAGATGTTGATGATTGTGACTTAGAAAGTAGGGACTTGATGGATCAACATTCTTCTTTAGAGTGCATTCCATATTTTTGGTAATCACACCATTTATCAATCTTCCCTTCCTTTTTCTTCCAATTTTGGCCCCATGTTTGACCTCCTTTGTCACTTTTCCATTTTGAAGGATGACTCTTCGTATTCATTCTTCCATGTTTTTGCTCAATCTTCACTATGAACTAGTATGCCTCACCGAGGGTTTCCAAATTGAAGAGTTCTATCTCCCCCCATATATACCATTGTAGTCCACCATGATATTTGAGAACCTTATGTTTCTCACTTTCCTGGATGCCCAATAATACAGATAGAGAATGAAAAAATATCAGTGTAATCTTGAATAGACTATTCCTTAACTTGTCAAAGTTGTTTTCACTCTATATACAAATCATCATATGCTCCAATTGGGTAGTATTCTTCCTTTACAGAATCTATGAAATCATCCCAAGTAGGTTCCACCTCAAGGCCAATATCATCCATACTGAATCTCTTCTTATACACTTCCCACCAATTTTTGATAAGCAATGATGCTTTCAAAAGAGCAAAAGTGATCTTCTCTTTTTCAGTGAATTTATTTACCAAAAAAAATGAAGACAATTGATTCAACCAATTTTCTAATACATCAGCATTTATTTTGCCTTCAAATGTAGGGATATCAAAATTCACCTAAACCTTGAAGGGTGTTGGGGCACTAAAATGATGTTGGGTGCAGATGAGAAGCCAAAATTTCCCATGGAGATTTGTTGGAGAATTTGGGTGAATTATTGTAGCATCTACGCTTGCTGATATTGGAGGGCTTCATTTACCATTTCCTTGAAATGGGATGTCTCAGTGTTGTCTTCCATTTGAGGTTGTTTGGAGTGAATAGGTGGATAGTCTGTTGGTTCTATTTTCCTCCCAAGCTTCCTGTAATCTAACCTTATCCTTGAAATCATACACTCTAAATACAAACCACTCTGATACCACTAATCTAAAACTCAAAACCTTTGGTTGAAATATAATTCAATAAATAATAACAACACAATAAAAATAATGCTATCTCTGAGAAGAGATGTTTTATTCATCAAAATTTGTAGATCCAAACATATGCTTATCTCTGAGAAGAGATGTCTAATTTCCCTTTTAGGTTACATCTTCATTTATACACATTTTTAAGGTATGAGGAAGATGTTTAAGGTCACCAATATCGATGGATATCAAGTGGTTTGACTTCCATGATTTACAACAATATAAAATTTGAGGAATTACTATTTTAAGAAACTTACTATTTTTAGAATACACTACTAAAATTAAAATTTTTGGAACTTCCATTGAGTTTTTTGAGGTAAAAAATCCATTTATAAAATATTAATTCCATTTCACCACATTATCCTCATTCTTATCTTTCCAATGGTTCAAACGGCGAGTCGATTGGAGCTAGGGTGCAAAAGTTATGGCTCCCAGAAGTTCTATCATCAATTTGGGTAGAACCATCACCCAAATTATCGCCTGAAATGTTGATCAGATCACAATGGGTCTTTAATTAAATTTAATAAACCTATCATTATATTATAATTATTATAAATTATCATAAATAAAATATAAAGGACATATATCATATTATGAGAGATTTGAGCCTTAGTGATACTCAATAAGTTACAAGTATGAGAGTGATCACAGGTCTGTGACATGAAAGAGAAGTGTTATTCCTTAAAATTTGAAATATAGGCTTAAAAATGAAAATTAAAATAATAAAAATAACCCTTTTATATCTTTCAAATACTTCTCCAACTGATGGATACATGAAAAACCTATAAACATCTCTTCAAAACAAGGTGAAGACAAATAATGTTAACCCATAAGTCTATAGACATGTAGGTCAATATTTATAAATAAATATATATAATGGAATTATATATATAATTTTAAAATACATTTTTATTATGTTCACATATCTATTAAATAACTTATATGAACCTTGAGGTCAGGTTTCTCAAGCCAATGGTGAAGAAATTGGATGTAATGGGTATCAAACATGTAATCAAGTAATACAAGCAACATAATCATGTTTATAGAAGAAATTAACAACCTTTTGTCTTTAATTAATTAAAATAAACATTATAAATATTATAAAATACCTTTATAATCATACAAACATATAGTAAATACCCTTTAGGCTTTATTTCACTTTGTCTCAATGGATGTGTGCTTAAGATGGACTGTGTGAGTCTAAGGGAAAGACTATGAAGGCCTTGAGAATATTTTCAAGGTGACTTGATAAAATTAAATTAAATAAAATAATATTAAGTATTATGTTATATTTATCTAATTTTAATCATCAATTAGCATTTCCAAAAGGAAAAACACATGAAAATGAAGGGTTTTGGCCTAACTGACTAGTTATAGGCCTATTAGTAGGTAGATAGCAAAAGATACATTTTTTTAGTGGTATTTTAGTGTAATATAAGTTTTATTGGTTATAAATAAATATTAATTAATGTTAATATATATTAAAATACCTTATTAAGGTTTGTTTACTTTGATAACTCTACATTTGGTGGCTTGTAGTAAAGAAAACCTAAAAGACCATCTGCAACATTTTGTAGGTAGTGTGATCAAATGCCACATGTAAAAGGTGAAATAAAAATGTTAAAATATATTTATAGGTTAAATATAATCATTATAAATCTTATATAATCATTTAAAAACACCAAATAACCAATGTTAATAGGTTTCCATCTCAAACTTGTAGTCAAGAACCTAAAACACCACCTACACACTTGTTTAAGAGAATTCAAGAGAAATGTGGTTGTCATTTGAAACCTTGAGGTATATGAGAGTGAAAGATAATATATTAAATTTAATTATATATTATAAAATTATATTAACATATTTTTAAATTTTATTTTGTCTAATATAAGGGTGAAGAAGCATGGTTAGGCTTAGAAGGCCTAAATTTCACACACAGGCCTGTATGCAACTACAGTGAACAAAGTTTTCTCATTGGGATGAACATGAATAATTAATAATTAAATGAGGTGGTAAAGACATTTATTAAATATTTTTATAATTTTTTACTCCTTATTTGATGAATCAAATGTAAAATCATGACTATTAGGGTCATCAACTCTAAATTGCTCTGAAACCCTAGTTATAAGCTTGTGAAGGTGGTAGTGGATTTGAGGGATGGAATGGAATAAAAGACAAATTTAACACATCATAAAAGTTTTAATAAAACCCAAGGATATATTTAGATCCAAAACCAATCACTTTGATACCTCATCACGCAAAATAACCCTTCTCAAGCTCTTAAGTAGGCTTAATAGTCAAACATGGTCAGCTTCTTTTGCTCAAAAGTCAATGGTAAATGTGCATGGTTTCCAATGGATTTGAATGATGTCTAATATGTATATTTACTTAAAACATTTTAATTTTTTCTTAGGTTAAGTCTGATAGCTTTATGAATCATCGTTAAGAACATAAACACCCCTAAACCCTGCTTAAACCCTAATAAGAACTTAGTAGGAAAGAAGATGAAATTTATATATCCAAATGAATTTAATTGACCTTTAAAACACATGAAAACCATTATTCACTCCAATAGGTTCCTCACCATGTAATTTTTTTGTACCTTCACCTATATGGATGTATTTAATGTTGTAATTTTATAGGTTTTTAGTCTTAAAATAGGGTTTTTGAGTATATGAATAGGTGAAAACCATTGGGTAGGTTGGCATGTCATTTATTTTATATTTTTATACCCAAAAATCCACTCTCTTACTTATAAAATTTCTCTTATAGGTCCAATATCTAAATGTAGTGTATAAATGCTTATGAAAAGGTGATATAATCACCTAGGAGAGATAAAGAGGCATGGTTAGATGATTTGGAAGATATGGATCATACCATAGTATGGTTTTTAGGCTATTATATATGCGTATAAACATTTTAAAAAGTTTTAATAGAGATATTATTGTCATTCCAATGGCTAATACCAAGCAATTCAGACTTATGGACTAGCAAGCCTATATGGCCAATGAAGAAGAATTTCTACCATGAATAGGTGTGAAGAAATGTGTTAATTAAAGACAAAAAATCATAACCAAGTGTTAAAGAGAGAAGAGTTTAGTTAAATATTATTTAGAATATGAAATTTAAACTTGTCATCCCTCAACTCCAATTATGAGGGCAGTTTCAAATAGAGTTGATGAGTTATCCAAGAAGTTGAGGAGTCTCTTCTATGCCATTCCTCTATAAGCACATCATAAATAAAGAAACACATGCCAAAGATATGGATAAAACCATTTTTAGACTCCCTTCATAGATTATAATTAACTTGGATGAAGTGACACTTGTCATTAGAGTTACTCATATGCCTCTTTTCTCTCCCTCCTTCATTTGTCTTATATATGCTACCTTGAATGGCTTGTTATGGATCCTTTAGCTGAGTATGGAAAAGACCTAATCAAATATAAACTTGTACCATGCCTTTTAATTTTAAATAAAATTATTTATTACCTTCTCAAATGTTTGCAATTAGTGTACTTGCGTGATTATTGATGAATTCTACTAGTAGTACTTTCACTCTCTCTCATTTGTCCTCTCCTACCTTTTTAAAAATGGATTATCTTCTTATAGGTCACATGGTGAGTTTAGATATATTTTCATAGTTATAAGTTAATTTTAGTCATTATTTTCTTCTTTAATCCTCTTGATTACCCTTATATTCAACACATTATCTATTACTTCTATGTTGAAATAATCATGATTGAAGGTCCTTGTTGAGTAGTGTGAATATAATCAAGTCTAATGCATGTTCTCAGTGTAGTATGGTCAAGTGAAGGGTGTTAATTTTGTGCATAAAGTCTGTAGTTTATTTTAGTTTCACATTTCTCTCTTTTTCCCCAACAAGTAATAGGTCTAGTAATAGTTTTAGAGTGATAGCATCAAGGAAGATAGCCCTATCTAGAGATTCACCTCACTCATCACTTAAGCGAGGAGGCTTGAAAAAACTCCTCAAGGGTGAAAATTGTTATGATAATACTAAGGAATAATTATTTATGGAGACAAATTACAACCTAATTAGATAAATGATGTGGCTCATATAGACATGACTATTGAGTTGTGTTGTTTTGGCTCGATATTTATATCATAATATATTGTAATAGATAGATAGGTAGATAAGAATAGAGATAGATTATATATATTATAAATTATGATAAGTTGTGTATTTATGGTATATAATAAATAACATATGATATGTATTTAGTGGTTATATCAATATATATAAAAGAGAAGAGTTGGAGTAATAAATATTGTGTTTTATGTATTGTGTATGCATTACTATAAATATAGGCACTACTTATTTTTAATTGAATACTAAATAATATAACCAGTACTAACCCTTTCAATACATTAGTTTCAATAAATTTAACCTACGTAACCCCTCTACATTTAACTACTTCAGATTTTTTGTGAACACTTAGTCTTATGTGACTAGGAAGACACATGGGCTCATCACCAAGGACTAGATGTAGGTGAGTAAGGGTATATCTCCCCAATGCTAACCCCACACATATAATAAGCTATGATGTCTCAACATTAAATTTTAACAAGGGAGAGGGATGTAGGACTTATTTTTATATGCTTTTGATCAGAGTGTCTTTTTGTTTTCTAGGATTTTACCCCCAAATTTTGGCCCCTTAAAACTAGTAAGATGCAAGTAATCATCACCAAAGACCAAGATAGGTGAGTAAATTTACATATTTTTTTATCATTCTAATTTTTTTATTTAAAATGTATCATAAGAGGGGACTATATCACAGACAAGCATTTAGACTAGGTTTTAGGCTAGTATTTCTTAAGTTTTGCAAGTATATATAGGTAAAAATAGGTGTACTCTACTCATAATAACTAAGACAAGAAATAATATTAGGCTTATTTTAAAAGATGTTTTATAAAATATAATAAGGTAATGTGAAGATGTAATGATATGATATGCTTTTCCTTAGAAGTTTCATTTTATGAGAACTAAATTTCAAGTAATCACTAAACATAACATTTGATATGCAAAATGAACATAAAAATCATGAAAATGTAATGAAATGAGGGAGATGTGATATATAATAATTAAATATATAAATTATTAATGTGAAAATATTTTACATATTCATTGAACTCCTTGCCCTCAAAAGTGCATAACCAATAGGTTCCATTATTGAAATCTTTAGTCACTAAGTAAGGGCATAACTAGTTAGGTCTAAACTTTCAACCTTCTTTTTTTTTTTCAATGTGGTTGTCAATCCTAATAACAGGGTCTCCTAAATGTATTAGGTGGTCATGGATGTTTTTTTTTTGTACTACTTAACCATGCAATTGACATAGGTAATGTGATTATTTGTAGCACAAAGAAGTTGTTCACCTAAAGTTTCAAGTTAATCTAGCCATGAATTCTTATACACCTCATGGTTGAGTAAACCTTATAAATAAATGCCAAGGCTAGGTATCTCAACCTCAAGAGGTAAAATGACTTTAGATACAAATATTATGTAATATTAGATTACCCCCATAGGTGATTTAATGATGGTTATGTAAGCCCAAAGTGTTAGATAAAGCTAAAAATGCCAAACTCATTTAAAATCTTTGACTATCTTAACTAAGATTGAATTTATGGTTTTTTTGGTGGCTTCAGCCTAGCCATTATCATATGGATAATTTAATGAGGATGTGTGATGTGATATTCTTAATTTCTTATATAATTCACATACCTCAATGTTTTTAAAGGGGGGTCCACTATCTATTATGTTGATTTGTAGAACCCTAAATCAGTAAATGATTTGGTTCAAAATAAATTTTATAATGATTATGTATGCAAAGGTAAATGTAATTGATCTATAAATAAATCCTAGCTCAAAGAATATAAATATTACTTATACTTTTGATTGTCAACACATTAGACATTTGGGGTCATGACCAATAAGGATCCACTAGACCTAGCCAAGGGATCTCTTACCACAATAAATTCACTAGGGAGGGTTTCAAAGCCTCCAGTCAAGTAAAACTTTGAAATAACCCTAACTAGGTCCTATGTTTTCATATTTAATAAACTAATAATGATTAAAGTAAAAATCTAGTCTAGTGTTCACCAAAGCTTATGGCACAAAATGGGGTTTAGTAAACATAAAAGTAAAAATGCATAAGAGAATCTTATCTAAGATATGTATAGGTAAAACCCTAATGCATGGATCTCAAGCAATATATTCAAAAGCCTTTACTTATGCTACTTCTATATACTAAAGAGAGGATCAAAGTTAGAGATACTTACCTTGATATGAACCCATCGAGACTCAATCTTTCCCTTGGCCAAAGGTGATTTGTAATAGGTTATTATGGTTTGCAAAGGTTACTAAAAAATGCCAAAGTATATAAGACATTTACACAAGACAAGATTCTTCTCCAAGTAGAAACCCTAAGCTAAGACTCCTCACGTACAATGGAAAATGAGCAGATTGTAAAGAAGCACAAAGTAATAATTACTCTTGTTATCTCTCTAAGAATGGAAAAATGAATGTGTTTATATAGATGGATCTAATCTTAGTCCTTTCCAAAATTTTAGGCAAATAAGGTCAATGTAATCAACATTATATCATTAGTGAACAAAAATAGGTCTTGGTCTAATTAACCAGGGGCCAACCTAGACCTTAAATAATTTTTATCATTTAAAGTACAAGGTTAATGCGGTTGACAGTGTAATGTAAACCATCAAAAAATATTTTAAGCGAGGGAAGGGCTAATAAAAGCAAAAAATTACTAGAGGAGGGTGTAAAATAGGAGACAAAGCTTAGAAGAATGTTTTTAGGAGCTAGTTGAATTAATAGCAAGTGGTAGTATAGAGACAAAAATCCTTTGAAGCACCAATGGTCTATCCACCCCTTTCCCAATGCACCCCTTAAGGCATTCACTCAGAGATATTGAGACTCGATGGGTTCATGTAAGATAGAAAGCACCAGTAATTGATAAATTTTGAAAATAATATATGTATACATAGTCCCCACTCTAATATCATCATGTGTCTCTCAGGTGAAATAGGGTATGGTGCTTTAATAAAGAACATATCAACACATAATGTTGAAGCTAAAAAAAAATTGTAGTGTTTTAAAGAAAAAATAATTTAAATTTAAATAATTGAAAGGGAAATAAATAAAATTTATAAATAATGTATGTTTACCTTGACTTACCTTTATCGCCATATGTTTGTCTATTGTGTTTGTATTTTTTATCATGGAGGACACAAAGACTGGTTTTTATAAACCCAAGGATACAAAATGAAAGAGAAAAAACAAATAAATACAAGAAAGCTAAGATAATTGATGCTATGTGGATTGAATGTACTTGGAAATTGGTAAGATGGAGTGATAAGTGTTATATTAGATAAAATGACCAAGTCAAAATTTAGAGTAAATTGAGTAACCAAAAATTGAAATCTACTAAATATCAAAAAACTCAAATGAGTAAACCTTAAGTAAGAAAGGCAAACTCACCAAGTCAAACCAAGGATACATGTCAAAAATAGATGGTATTAAAACATTAATATAAAAGTAGTAACAATCCTTACGTAAACAAATATAGATAAGCAAAAAATAGTAAAATAACATTGATGAGTGAGAAGTAATAATTATAACTAAATCATCAATGGAAAAAGGTACATAAAAGGGAAAACAATATTGGTGAGTGAGAAGTAACAATCCAACCTCATGCAATAATGGAAAAAGTACACTAAGGTATAAATGAACTCAGATGTCCATAAAAGGGTAGTACAACATTATAAAATGGTAAAGGAAAGAAAGGCACATCTAGATATGTATAGCCATGGTATAAATAAAATAATTCATAACTACTCATGCATGTTGTTTTGTGTAAAAGATAGATAAAGCTGAAGCAAAGTAGTGATAGCATGTTTTCAAGATGTGAAGAAGAGGGAAGTATAAAAGAGGGAAAATAGATTTAGAATCACAATTGCCTATTAAGGGGGGAAATGAAATGGGTAGAGTGGATAATGAAGGAAAAACCAAGGTAAAATATCTATTTATCAAAGTCAAAACACTCAAATTAAGTTTGTCAAAACAAGAATACTTTTGACCTTAAGGACTCTATAAACGTATCCTAGCCACACAAGTCTTAGGTCAACAAATGAATTATGTAGATCATCCCATGATGGCTATATACATAAAAATTAAAATGGACCTACCTTCCCAAAACATCTTCCCCATTCCTTAGGACCCATTACAGATCTATCAATCTACTACAAAGATTGGATACTTTCCTAAGAAAGTAGGTAGCACCATAGAGTTTGTTGAACTATCTTATTCCAATTTAATGGCCTACCATACCCCAATAGACCTTGGCTCTATCATGATTCCAATTCTAGATTTTGAGATTTAATTAGAGATAGTATATATGCTTGTAATCATATCTTTTTGATGTGATATTGACTTTTGAAATTTGTATGTTACCTTTTGTATGTCATTGTTAGGTGTGGAGCTTAATTTTCTTCTAGAATTAGAGGTTAAAATTATAATATTATTTCAATCAGGTTTGGATCCCATTATTTAAATCCCTCATAGTGGGGGGGGTTACAATCCATATATCACTATAAAGGAGAATATGTTTGATATTATGGAATAAATTAAGAATACACCTACATAAATCTCCATTTTGGATTTATTGCATATGTCTACTATCTGTAACAACATCTTAATAGAGTTCCTAGACTAATCACAAGTTCCAAATGACATAAGCCTAGAAAAATTCCAAAATTTGGTTGGACATCTAGCCCTATGCCAATAATTGATCTTCAACCAAAGTGATATACCATCCCTTAGCCATCTCCATAATAATTTATTGTACATTGTGTTAGGTATGGAGCCTAATTATCTTCCAAGATTAGAGGTTAAAATTCTGATGTTATTTTAGCCAGGTTTGGATCTCATTCTTTGAATCCCTAATAGTATGGGGGGTTTCCTTGTTAAATTATAATTTTATAGTCAATCTAGGCTATTAATTAAAAGTTTCTAAATCTGATAGTAAAGGTTATGTTTAGGTTTTTTACCCTAAAATGTATAGATATATGGCTGAGATGGACTATTGTGAATGATTAATGAAATATTTTACTTAGAGAGGAGGCAAAAAAATGTAGAGAGGTGTAATAGCGTTTGTTACAGGATTTTTTTTCTCCCTTGTATTGTTGGAAATAATATACTAGACAAGTTTGATGGATGTATCCCATCTTGAGTGAACCATGTTAAATCTAGTATCTCTTATTATGTGCATGTTTATGATTTATTTTTATAATGTTTAATTTGTTTCATAGTTTCTCTTGTATGAAATTTGGGGATAGATCTGGGTTTTAATTTATCCTAATAATCATTTCCCTTTGTTTCAAAAGATTTTCTTTTAGCTTTCTTGATGACTTTTTATAATCCTCCTAAAAAAATATTTGGAGAACCAAACATGAGTAATAAAGATGAATTTTATTTGAATACTTTGGACTTAGTTGCTAAGAAATAGAACTTAAAGAGCATGGTCTTTAAGATTCTCATTAATGTAAGTGAAATAAAAGTGATATATTGATTTTGACCTTATTTTATCCAATGTGGAGTGAAAAGAAAGGAAATCAAAAGGAATAAAACATGAAATGATTTGAATTACTTCAAATTGTGAAAAAAAGTGACAAAGGGTGAAAAAGGGATACAATGATAGTGAAGTGTGATTCCTAATCACAATAATGAGGTAAGTGTATGAAAACATGCTAACACAGTTGTGCAAATTTTATCTACAAAAGAAGTAAAAGCCAAAGCTGAGAATAAGGAGCACAACTTCAAAATGAAAATATGGTGATTTTATGAGAAAGGCCAGGTCTTATCCATGGTCTTACAATGCAACTCATAAAAGAGAAACCCACTAGGGTGCACAAAGCATGTGAAAATTAAATGAGATAAAGATGGTATTTGTGAGGAAGGCTAGGTACTATACTTGGTCTTACATTGCAACTCAAAAAAGAGAAACCCAGGGGAGTGATAACAATTATTGGAAATCAAGAAAACAATGAGGATAAGAGGAAATCATGAGGAAGACTAGGTCTTATCTATGGGTTTATAATTCAACTCGTTATAAAAGTGGAACTAAAGGACCAAAGGAAGGACTAAGGTTTGTGGAAAGAGAGAATTATTTTAGAGGGTGAGACCCACGTAAGTATCCTAAAAAAAGTATTGGTAGGATAACATATAGAAAACATGGGAAGAAGGGAAGGATCTAGGCAAAAAGAAAATTTAAGAATTGGGCATTGGTGGGATCTTTGAAAATATGTCCTTCATTAGTTTAAAGGTAATAGGTACTAAGACTAAGAATATATTTAAATAAATAAGGGTCCCACCATTTGTGGGTGTATTTACCTTCTTTATCATGTGTGTATTCTAATTTAAGGACAATATCACCAACATTAAAAGTGTGAATTTTGACTCCTTTATTATATTGTTTGAAAATATGGGCCTTGTATTGGTGATTATGTTGTAGGGAAGAAAGACGGAGTTCATCAATAAGATTAAGAGAATGAAGGTGAGCTTCATGTAATTCTTCATCGGGTATGATACCATGAAGAGAGATATAGAGAGAGGTAAACTTAACTTATAATGGGAGAATTGATTTAGAACCATAGACTAGCAAAAATGGCATTTCCCCAGTAGAAATTTGTATACTAGTGTGATAGGCCCAAAAAGTGGGATATATATGAATATGTCAATCCATGTGGCTTTCATGGATTGTCTTATGGAGAATTTTATTAATAATTTTTTTGGTGGCCTCAGCTTGGCCATTGCATTGGGGATGATAAGGCATGGGAAATTTTTGATTAATTTTGAATTTAGCACAGAGCTATATAATGTCTTAATTTTTGAAGTTACCACCATTATCTAAAATGAGAGTATGAGTAACACCAAAGAGGAAAATTATTTGATTCAGGATAAATTTGTAAATGGTGGTACTAATGACATTGATAAGGGTCATAGCCTTGACCCATTTGGTAAAATATTTGGTGGTTGTGATAATAAAGACATGCTCAACTTGAGATCTAGGTAATTTACCTATGAGATGTAATCCCCATGTGGAGAATGGCCAAGGTGAATCCATAGTTTGAATCTTGGATGGAAGTGAATGGATTAGATCATCATGAAGTTGGCAAGGAGTACATTTTTTATCAAATTTGATAGCATCCTTTTTAATGGTGGGCCAAAATTATCCCATACATAAGCATTAGTAGGTTGTAGCATGTATGTTATAGTGGCCACCACAAATTACCCCATGTGTTTGTTCAAGAAGAGGAGGAACTTCTTATTTCATAAAACAATAGAGCAAGGTACCTTCAACATTATGATAATAAAGGATGTTATATCTAAATACATACTTAAAGGCTTGTTTGTGAATTCAATTTTTTTCAAGGGAATCAATGTTTTGAGGATAGGTTTGGTGTTCAAGGAATTGAATGATGTATTTGTACCACAAGCTTTTTCTAATGGTGACAACCTCAATATGGTAGATGAATGAATCTTGTGGTTGAATAGAAGATGGAGATTTTCTTAATTGGATGAGAAAAGTGGAATTGGTAAGGACTTGGTGTGGATTAAAAATAGATGTTAAAGAAGCAAGTGAATCAACAATGGAAGTTTTTATCTCGAGGGATAAGCTTGATGGTGAGATAAATGAAGTCTTTGGTGAGGGTAGTTGTTATTTGATGATAAGAAATGATATTTATGATTTTGCATTGATAATCACCATTAACATGGTAGAAAATGAGTTAGGAATTACCACAAGCATGTAGATATATGATATATAAATCAACGGCTGCTCTCATGCCTAGGATTAAGGCTCTATATTATGCTAATGGGATAATTTTACCAAGAGGACTAGTGAGGATACAACCTACCCTAGCTCCTTTAAGGTATTTGGTGCCATAAAAATGAAGGGTCTAAGTAAATTTATGTAAGTCAATAGTAATTTTAAGAAGTTATTCAATAACAATTTTTGGTTTAGTAGTGTCGAGGAAGATAAAGGACTCTTCAAGATTACATGATTCAGGATTAACAGTGAAATTATGGAAGTAATCTTTAAGATATATGGCTTGATTGACCTTAAATATAGATAATATTATCATTGAGAATAATATAGTAAAGGTGGTTGGTAGCTGGTATAGGAGCTATGGTAAGTTGATCAATAATGATTTATCCTTTAATAGATTTTTATGTAATAATTTGGAGATAAATTCCATGAGAATGACCATCCATTTTCCAATTTTATCACTAGGAAGAAAGGCTTTGGATAATAATTGATGGAATGGATTAGAATGAATATAACATAAGTGGTTTGATAAATCATATAATTTTAGAGCTATTCAATGGTAAAATATATGGCAAGGTAATCATGTTCTACTTTTATATAACATTTCTCATATTTGATGAGGTCATGGCTGATATAATAAATGGCATATTGTATGTTGATATCATATTGTTTGGAAAGCATAGCCCCAACTTAGATGGGTGTGGAATAAGTAAATAAAATTAATGGATAATCATTAGAATGTGGACAAAGAGTGGGTGGGTGAAGCAAATACACTTTCATATTATCAAATTCTTTTTGACAAGGATCCATCCATTCTAGGGCATTACCTTTTTTGAGAAGAGAATTAACAAAATAGATATGATAAGCCATTTTAGTGATGAACCACTAAATTTCCCCAAGTTGACCAAGGTAAGTGTGAATATCTGAAATGGAATGAGGGATGGCCATGTTGACAATAGCATTTATCTTGGTAGGATCAACATCAATTCTATGAAGAGATACAAAGAATCCCAATAGTTTTCCAAATGTGATGCTAAAAACACACTTGTAGGGATTTAATCTAACTTTATATTTAATGAGCTATCAAAAATGATAGAAATATTAGAGAGATGAATCTTGTAGATTTTAGACTTGGCAATGAGGTCTTTCACATAGGTTTCAGTGATCTTATGGATAAGATCATGAAAAATGTGTGTCATTACCTGTTGATAGATATCTCCAACATTTTTGATGTTAAAGGGTATTGTAGTGTAACAATAGGTTCCCCATTATGTGGTGAAAGTTGTCTTATGTTGGTCTTTGGGGGTAATTTTAATTTAATTATAACCCAATAAACCATCCATAAGGGATAATATTTCATAGCTAGTAGTGGAATCAATAATGGCATCTATAGAAGGTAAAGGGAAGTTATCCTTATGACAAGAAAGATTAAGATTATGAAAATCAATGCGAATGTGAATGACCATGGTGACATTCTTCTAAATAGAGATAATATTCGAGACCCATTTTGAATAGTCCATAGGCTTGATAAAATTAACATCAAGAAGTTTAATAATTTCTTTTTGGCATAGATTAGAAACTTTTGGTGGAAAAAAATGTTTTTTTTGTCACACAAGCTTGGCATCTAGATAGGTGATGATATTATGCACCATAATGCTGAGGTCAATACTAGGCATGTCCTCATAGGACCAAGTAAAATTATCATAATATTTATCAAAGAATAAGTTAAATTTATCATGTTTAGTTGGTGTGAGTTCATGAGAGACTATAATTGGTTGAGGGCATGATGGGGTACTATTGGTTCC
This sequence comes from Torreya grandis, assembly GCA_037957365.1. Taxonomy (NCBI): domain Eukaryota; kingdom Viridiplantae; phylum Streptophyta; class Pinopsida; order Cupressales; family Taxaceae; genus Torreya; species Torreya grandis. The sequence continues at coordinate 1,454,402 of JARHVA010001661.1, read as the reverse complement.
CAGTTGTACACCTCACATGCTCAGCCTTAAACACTCAAAATAAAATGGCCAAAAAAGATGAAAAACATAATGATATGCCATTATATCTAGGGGAGGGTTTGGAATCTAAAATGAACCAAATGGATAAAATGACTGAGAGGCACTTACAAAGGGTATGGTCAACTCCCTGCTACTTCTAGCTCTACTTGAACCAAGGTGAGAGGACATATGGGGTATCTTGCTCACATAGAGATATTTATAATTCACCCTCCATGGGGATTATTAGCACATAGAGACACAAATATGACCAAGTCACAACAAAACTTGCACACTCCACCTGGGAAGTGTTGTCACAACGAATGCATAAATGTTCTAAGTCACATACAAGCTATTGAAGATAGATATATAAAATGCTTACAATCATCATCCTAAAGAATTATCAATATCAGGTTTGAATGAAATATTGTAATGCTAAGATTTAAAACATAAAATGAAAATACATATTATATAAGAAATATCTTATACATATTCAGGAAAATAACACTTATGATATGCAACAAGGACTGTATCATTTGTAGGGGTAGGATAGGGTAGGATAGTTTGTTAATTATAAATAGAAAGGGCATGGTGGGCTAGAGATATTTCAAGCAATAGGGTATCTTTTAATATTCAAGGAATTATCCTTTATAAAGATGTAGAAAATACTCGAATGCAAGCTAATGGGAAGTAAAAAATGATCCCTGAAACCCCAGAGCATATACTACAACTAAAATTTTAGAACGCTTTTCTTTATCAAATCCATAGACCTAGAGTGACCTAAAAGGTCATTCAACAACATACTTCCAAGTTAAAATAAAGGGATTTATAAATTAGATCCATGCTCAAAATGATAACTAGTAATGAACACAAACCCAAATATCCAATAAGCAGAAATTGTAAAACATACTACTATACTTCATCAATAAGAAATAGCAAAGAACCACAAGCATTATCATTAACTTGAAAATAAACCTTACGTACATCAATTTTTCAAAATGTTTTCAAAGGGATAAACATGGTAAGTTTGCTATTTTGAAAATGGAGACATAAACATGCTCTCAAAGCTTGTTAATGGCTATACAGTTGTAACCACTTTAGCAATAGAGACAATATCTACACACAACAATGGATCCCAAAACTTTGAAGAGCCTAGACTTGGAGAGAAAAAACAAAAGAAACAATAACCACCAACCTTTTGAATAAAGTATAAGCCCTCTATTGATACATTTTTTACCCATTTCAAATCTAGGAGTGAGGGTTTCAACCTATAATTACCAAATTCCCATTGAGATGTTCCTAGTTGGAACAAATCCTTTGTCACGCTTGGAATCTTCATGTAACTACAAGGAAAATCATTATTATAACTATATACACATAATATTTTTAAATTTTATCAAATACTAACACTTTACATATTATAAGAACCCATAAAAACTTAATCTCTGTAAGTACATGCCCTAAGGGGTACACCAAGAAAGGGGAAGGCAAAATTTTGGTGTTTTATAAGATTATTGTCTCATTTTGCCACATTATTACCAATCCGACTAGACCCTAAAACCATTACCTAAGATATTTCTCCTCCCTTGAGTATTCCTCTAGTATTTTTCCTCTTTACATCCCTCCTTTCTTATCTTAAAATCCTTTTTGACTATAGGTTGTATTGGGTTGACTAGGTCAACCCAGTAAGTTTAAGGGTATTTTTTACTTTCTTAGTTTGTCACCCTTTCGATTGACCTAGCTTAGACCTAGTAAATTATCCCCAAAAATACACTAGATTGAATGGGTTGACCTTGTATAGCTGATGTTCCCAAAATAATTTAGGGTAAGATCCACCTATATATACAAGATCATTTTGGTCATTATTCATATGTGCAATAAAGAGTTATTATTCACTCGTACTTATTCACAATCTGCTCTTCCACCATTCTACTTGAGGAAACTTAGCCTAGGTTTCTTATTTGGATAATCTAGTCTTGTGGATAAGTATTAGATGCTTTGGCATTTCTTAGTGATCCTTACAAACCACAACCACCTCTTAAAAATCCAGATTGAGTCTCAATGGGTTCACATTCTGGTAAGTATATTCTAACTTTGTTATCCTCTCTTTTAGTAGATAGAAGTAGCATAAGTGTTAGCTTGAATAATAATATATTTCATATTTAATGTATTAGGGTGTTAATTATACTTACTTTAATTTAAGTTCCCAATACAGATTTGTTTTATTATTTCTAACCCCTCACTTTGTGTCACAATATTTGGTGTGCACTAGATTATATTTTGCTTTTTTGTTATTAGAATAGAGTGAATGTTTTAAACCTTATGACTCTATTAGGGTTATTATGTGATTGTGTTAGACTGTAAGATTTAAAACCCTTCCTATCATGATGTGTTGTTACAAGTGATAGAAGTGATCCCCTAATCAATTCTAATACATCCCCATATTGGTCATGCTCCTGCTTAACAAGTATATCCCCAATCAGAAGTGTAGGTATGATCTATCTTTTTTTATCTAAGATTAATTCATAGAAATGATGCATTTTTTTTGACATACATTCTGATGAACTTGACATGAAATAACCCTTGAAAATTTTATTCACTTTTTCCTTCATTTATTTTTTTTCTTTTTTTATCATATATTTTGACATACTGGATTGATTCTATTGACCCAAGTTTTTGTCTCTATGCATAGGTTGCAAGAATAGATAACTAGATTGACCTAATCAACCTAGTATAGGTTTCAATATTTTTAGACACCTAGTTTAGCCTAGTAGATCAACCCAGTTGACCCCTTGTAGTTTTAGCACTTTTCAATTTTGTTGACCTAGTTTATACATTTTTTAAGCACACTTCAAGGTTATTCATCAGCAATATTCCTTCATTGCATCTCTAATCCACCAAGGTTCCTTTCTACTTCTCTTTTTCATTTATTTTGTGTCTTTCCTTTCATAGTTTGCAGCATTCAAAACTCCCTTGCATAGTCAATTAGATCGATACTATCGACCTAGTTCTATGTTCTATGTGATGTCTAAAATAACTAGATCAATACTACTAACCCAATGTATTTTCAAACTTTGTTTTTTCAATATAGGTCTGACCCTATCAACCATGTTCTATATTTTAAACATATAGTGTCAACACTATACTTGGTTTCAAAGTTAGAATTAACATCATATTTGTTACTAATTAGTTCACCTTTCTTTTCTTATTGATTACATGCTTAGAATAGTTCACATAGTTCAATTAGGTGATTTTCAATTAATCTCTTAGTTTCACTATTTTTATTTTTTGCACACACTGCCAAATCATATAACATAAACAAGCACTTTAACATTTTATCTACCCACCTACTTGGATTTCATCACCAAGGGGGAAGATGACTTGATGCTCTAGTGAAGTATAAAGCATGTTTAGTGGTTTATTCTAGCTAATCACTTGACACCTTTATCACTATAATATGTGAAGTGAGGGAATAGGCCCCAATACCAAGCCTATTAATTTCCACTACATTCCCTTTCAGCCCAAACTACCTGAAACCATCTTTAGATTATTATTTAGTAACTTGATTATATCCAACTTCTAATCACATTTAAAATCATTCTTAATAACCTAATTAACAATCAGGTTGACCAACTAGTTATCTTTACTTTTTAAGTTGTTTGCTTGCTCTTTCTTTAATTATGTGTGCAAAGACTTACATTAGCCAGCATTAGTATAAGGTTTTATTTTGTATGCCTTAATTAGATTGACTAGCATTAATCTAATTGATTTTTTATTTCCTTTTAGCTCTTACTTTCATAGATTAGCTACAAAAATTATCTTGTTTCAATTCATAACTTGTTATCATCTTGCTCTTTCTCCCTATCTATTGTAATGGATCGACCTAGTCAACCTTGTATCTTTTTTAGCCCCTGTTCACTATATTAGATTGACCTAGTCAACTCTATACATTTTGTAGCTTCTTTTCATCTTTTTCCTAGCTTTGTTCACTATATTGGATTGACCCAATCGACCTTTTATATTTTATAAGTCCTATTTTCTATACTAGATCAGCCCAGTTGACCTTGTACTATTTTTTACTTTATCTGTTTCTTGATCTAGTTCTCTATTTCTCTTTCTTAGCATTTTTGTTCATTCATCTCAAGCATCATGTCCCCTATTATAATCTTTTTGGACAACTTGAATCCATTTAGACACTATATGGGGTTCTCTTTACTTCTTATATTTTCCTATCTTTTCTTCTTCTTTCTAGATTATGGGGCATCTTGTGATGCCCATCAACACATTTCTCTAGTCTTTGTGGCATCTTTTGATGCCTACCCACATGTCATTTTAGACTTTTGGGCATATTTCAATGCCCATCCCTACATCTAATTACCCTTTGAGGCATCTTAAGATGCCCACTTTAATTCTCCATTACATGCTACCAAACTAATTCAACTCCAAGAAACCTTCTAAGACACATAGGCTTGTCTCTCACATGATCATCACTGATAGTCATTAATTTAGGACACTAAACATTTACTTGTTATCATTTTTTCTATCTATATCTATCTAAAAAAAAATTAGGTTACTTAAGCGTGGGTCTCTCCCTCTACAGTATTTTCCTTCCTTTCACAAACCTTTAGTCCTCCCTTTTGGTCTTTTGGTTTCTTGATGTACCATAGTCTTCCTTATCCTCTTGTATTTTCTCTTATTTTTTTCACCCCTTGGGTTTTTATTTTGTGAGTTTCCTTATAATACCATGGACAATACCTGATATTCCTCACAAAATCACCATATTTTATCTATTTTTATTTCATTTTTGTTGTTTGTCAATGTTGTTTTTAGCATCCTTTGGGTTTTTATTTTGTTTCTTTGTAATACCATGGATAGGACTTGAAATCCCTCACAAAATACTAAAATTTCTTTACTTACCTCATTTTTACTTTTTATTTTGCTTATTGGCACCCTCATGGGTCTTTCTTTTATGAGTTGCTTTATAAGACTGTGGATAGAACTCAGGCATCCTCATAAAATTACAATCTATATATGTTCTTGATCCTTGTTCTCAAAATTTAGATTTTTCTTCTTTTACTAGATGAAATTTGCATAACAATCTATGTTATAAAGTTTTCATCCATTTCCCTCTTTCTTATGATAAATAATCACACTTTACTATCATTGTATCCCTTTTCCCTTTTGTCACATTTTTTTTGCAATTTGAAGTAATTTAAATTGTTCTATGTCACTCCTCTTGATTTCCTCTTCCTTTCATCTCCACATTAGATAAAACAAGGTCAAATTCAATATAGAACTTTTATTTCACCTTGATTTATGATACTTTTAGACCCCATGCTCTTTGAATTTATCTCTCTTAACAAACCTTATCCCAAGTTTTCAAATGAAAGTCATATTTAGCACCCATGTTTGATTTTCCAAATCTGTATGGAGGAGGAATAATGAAAATCCATCAATAAATTTAAAATCCAAATCATTTAAACAAAAGGCAATGATATCTAAAAGGCCAAAAAAAAAAATTCAAAAGTCAAAATCACACCAAAAAACATGATTTCAAGCACATCTCCTATCTCCAATCGAAGCTCAAACTCCATAGTCAACTTCACATAGATCCAAAGTCCTTTGAGGTGTGGTAGGGTAGTAGATTAGGATAGGGGATTTAAAAAAACTATATGGTGCTACCTACTTTCTCATACAAGTACCCAATCTTTGCAATAAACCAACACTTTTGTAAGGGGTCCTAAAGAATAGGGAACACATCATGGGGAGGTAGGTCTATTTTACTTTCCATTCATATAGCCTTCATGGGATGATCTATATACTCCATTTGTTGACACAATACTTGTGTGGATAAGATAAGTTCTTCATAATCCTTAAGGTTGAAAGTCCTCTTGTTTTGATAAACCTAATTTGAGTGTCTTGACTTTGATAAAGAGTTCCTGTACCTTGGTTTTTCCTTCATTATCCCCTCCACCCATTTAAATTTCCCCACTTGATAGATAAATTATGATTCCAAATCTATTTTCCTTTATTCTTTAATTTATTCTTCTTCACCTCTTAAAAACATGCTAGCACTACTTTATTTCAATATTATCTATCCTTAGAGAGAAACAACATGTTTGAGCAACTATGGATCTCTTCTTTATTTACACCATGATTTTATATTTCTACACTTACTTTACTTTCCTTTTACCATTTATCATGATTTTTTTGTCTTGTTTTTATGGACACCTAAGTTCATACCCTTTTTCCATTTTGGAGTGTGGTTGGCTTGTTACTTCTCACTCGGCAATGTTGTTTTCCCTTTTAATGCACCTTTTTCCATTGTTGAGTGAGATGTGGATTTTTACTGCTCACTCATCAATGTTGTTTTACCATTTTGTTTCATTTTTTACCCACTTATTTTGCTTTTGTTTTTCCATCTTGTTTGACATGTATCCTTGTTTGACTTGGTGAGTTTGCCTTTCATACTTAAGGATAGCTTGTTTGAGTTTTTTGATCTTTAGTAGCCTTGGCTTTTTAGTCACCCAATTTACTCTTGTTGTTTTACTTGGTCATTTGGTCTAATATAATACCTATCACCCTAGCTTGCCAAATTTCCTAAGTGCATCCCATCCTCATATTACCAGTTATATTGGCTTTTATTGTGTTTGTGTAATCAAATTACTTATATGTTCGTATAAAATGATTTTATATCACACAGAATAAGTAAATATGATAGATCACATATAAATAATTGACAACAAATTAGAATACTAAATAATATATCAAAGCCACTTCGAGGGGGCAACCTCTACAACAATGCATTAAGAGAAAAATACTTAACATGATGATCAAAGACTAACCATTACCTCCTATATACAGTCTACTTAGCCATGGTTATTCCATATGATGACCTAACTAAGAACATAGAGAAATGTAACAAGAATATAGAAGAGATATGTAATCCACAATTCAAACACATATATCCCAAGACATGCCAAAGGTTAAGGGAATAGCATGCCCTTCCCCTTCAAAATAATATTTTTCTCAATGTGGAGTCAACTCTAGATGTTGCTACACAAAAGATTCATCCTCCCAAGTAGCATCTTCACAAGGCAGATTCTTTCATTTTATCAAGTACTCTTTAATCACTTGAGACTGCAACTACTTAATGTGCATTTGAAGGATCACCTCAAGATTAAGAATAACTCTTCCTTCCTCATCCAATTCTAGTAACTCAATTTGGGTAGCCACTTTGTGTCTAATGACTTTCTTTAGGCATGATACATGAAATATTGGATGTATACAAGTGGAGGAAGGAAACTATAACTTGTAGGCCACACTACTAATTTTTTGCAAGATCTAATAAGGCCCATAATACTTAGGGGACAGCTTGTTATCATTTTTATATTATTTCAATGACATCTAATTATATGGTTGTAAGCAAATGAAAACCAAATCACCAATGTTAAATTACCTCTCACTCCTATGTTGATCTACCTATTGTTTCATGTGATTCTGGGTCATGGCTAAATTTTCACGTAAACAGGCAAGGACCTCCTATTGACGGTGAATATGTTCTTCAACTACACAAACCTTAAGATGTACCTTCAAGGTTGAAGTGATGGATGTTAGGTGGTATCTATATAATGCCAAAAAAGGAGACATTTTAGAACAACTATGAACAAAAGTATTATACCACCATTCAGCAATTGGCAACCAATAAACCCGTTTATCATGTTTATCATAAATAAAATAATGGAGATATCCTTCTATACATTTATTGACTACCTTAGTTTTTCCATCATATTGAGGATGATAAGATGAACTATGAGCCAACTGGATGCCAAAACATGCAAATAACGTAGTCCAAAAATTACTAAAGAAGATGGGATCTCGATCACTGACAATGATCTTAGGGGTACCATTCAATTTTTGAATTGTATTGAAAAAATTAGAAGCTATTGTACTAGCAACAAATGGTTATGATAAAGAAAAGAAATGAGCATACTTACTCAGATGATCTACCATAACCATGATAACATTTTGACCATCAGATCTTGATAACCCTGTAATGAAATCCATAGACACCTCTTCCCAATGTTGGCGAGATGGATAAAGGTTGTAAAAGACCTAAGGTTTTGATGGTTCCTCCTTTATTTTGTTGATAGATCATACATTTAGCCACATATTTTTGGACATCCCCCTTGAGTCCTTCCCAAAAATAATCCTTCTTGATTCTATGATAGGTTTTCAAAAATATTGAATGACCCCCAATTGCAGTTGTATAAAGTTCCTGAAGGATTTTTTGTTTAATAAGAGAATTATTACATAGGTATAATCTATCTTTATACCATAATGCATTAACTTTCTATATGAATTTTTCAAATCCACCCAAACTTGCTAAAGATTCTAAATTAAAACATGGGTATCACTATCCTTATCCCATTTTGATCATGCTTCCTCTAGCCAATCTACCTATAAAATGGTCATAACATATAGCAAGGCCTCAACTAATTCATCCTTCTTAGATAGTGCATCTGCCACTACATTGTCCTTTCATTTTTTGTAAATTGTTTCAAAATAATAGCCTAACATATTAGTTACCCATTTATATTATTCTTAAGATGATAATCTTTGTTCCAAAAAATATTTAAGACTGTCATGATTAGTCTTTACCTAAAATTGATAACCCATCAAATAAGGCCTTCATTGTTTGACTATATGCAAAATTACCATCCTTTCCTTTTCATAAATGGTCTTATTTTGATTTTTACCCTTTAGTTGACAACTTTCAAATGCAAGTGTTCTTCCTTCTTTCATGAGTAAAACACCCATACCATACCCAGATGCATTGCATTCAACCATAAAAGTCTTGGAAAAATTAGGAGTAGCCAACACTGGAGTGGTGCACATCACCAATTTTAATTGTTCAAATGCCTTGGTAGTTATATCAGTCCACTAAAAAGAGTGTTTCTTCAACAAAAATGTGAGTGGGGTTGTAATTCTACCATAATTTTTGACAAACCTATGATAGTAATGAGTTAGCCATAGAAATCCCCTTAGTTGCTTTAGTGTCTTAGGAATCGGCTAGTCCATCATTGCTTGGATTTTTTTAAGTTCCACTTTTACTCTAGTATGTGAAACTAGATGAGCCAAATATTCAACCTCACAATCTTCAAAATTACATTTAGAAGGTTTGGCATACAATCGATGATGTTCCAAAATTGAGAGTACCTATTTCACATGGTGCAAATGGTCTTCCCAATTTTTACTATAAATGAGGATATCATCAAAAAATACCAGAACAAATTTCCACAAAAATGGCTTAAAAATAGTATTCATTAAACTCTGAAAGGTAGATGATGAATTTTTTAGCCCAAAAGGCATAACCAAAACTCATAATGGCCCTCATGAGTCCTAAAAGTAGTTTTGGGTATGTCTTCATCATGGATCCAAATTTGATGATACCTAGAATGTAGATTTAACTTGGTAAAATAAAGAGCACCATTTAATTTATCTAGTAAATCATCGATGATAAGAATAATAAACTTATATTTGATAATGTACTTGTTGAGTTCCATATAGTCTAGGCACATCCTCCAAGTGTCATATTTCTTTCACACCATGAAAACTAGTGAAAAATATTCACTTTAACTATGGTGAATGATTCTTGCATCCAACATTTCTTGTACCATATTTTCAATTTCAATTTTTTAAGCATATGGATACTTGTATGGATTGATTTTGGGTGGTGTACTACCAATAATGATTTTCATATCATAACCATGCATGCGGCTAGGTGGAATTCCTTTCGACATGTCACCAAAAATAACTGAATGGGCATCAATCACTTATTGTAGATCAGAGGTGTAGATGGCTAAGTTGGATGAACTTCCATGGAAAAAAAGTGAGCTACAAAACCTTCAGTACCTTTTCAGATAATATTTATCATTTGATGGGAGCTAACAAGTTATGGATATTTAGCCCTTAATCCCTTTAGCTCAAATGTCCTTCCTTTAGAATGAAAATAAATGAATAATTCCTAGAAATTCATCTCAATAGTGCCCAAAGTGGTGAGCCATTGTACTCCTAAAACAATGTTAACTCCCCCCATGAGAATACAAAACATAAGAGAATCCAACAAGTAGTCTCCCATGGCCAGCTTAATAATATGGAATTTTCTTGAGCAACTAAAAGTACCACCATCTGTAATCATGATCTAAAATTTTGGAGTGGGATAAATGAAATAGTTCAAATGAGAAGCCAACTTATTGTTGATGAAGTTATGTGTGCTCTTAGAATCAATCAGAATAATGACCTATTTTTTAGGAAACCCACCACCTTAAGAATTTGGGGATTACTAATATCTAAAAGGGCATTATAGGAAATAGTAGGGTGAGAGTCTTTAGATTCCTCCTTAGGACCTTCTTCATCCTTGCCAAGTGCCTCCTCATCATCATCATCTTCATTGGCACCTTTGATGTAAAAAAGCTTCTTTTCATCACAATGATGTTCATTGCTATATTTATTATTTCAACCATAACACAACCCTTTGGCTCACTTCTCCTCAATTTGTCAAGCTATCAGTCTAGTGAGTTGAGGATATGATGGTGCTGGAAAGGTGTGATCATGACCAATAGTAAAGGTTTTCCATTTGACTATCTCTTTTTCCTCTACCATGTGTGCTTATGGGATAGCTTATGATACAGATACTAGGTTAAACATTCAAACCTATAATTTGATGCTATCATTGAAATGACCCAAAAATAAATCAGTCAAATTTTCCTCAGTGATGTCTTCTACCTGTAAGGATAGATTTTGAAATTGATGAATATAATCCTTCATAGTTATTATTTAATGTAGTTTGGCTAACTGGCTAAAGTATCTCTTAAAGACATTATTCTAATAATAATCCAATAACTCATCAATGAAAATATACCATGTAATAAGAGCACCATTCTTTTTCTTTTAAGCACATAACTAGTGATACTAAATGAACTACTCAAGTTCTAGATATAGAGACACTATGATCACCTCCTAAGAACTAGGAGTTTGATGCAGATCAAATAAATTCTCAAGTTAGGTAATCCAAGTGAGAGGATCCTTACCATCAAACTTACACATGTCCACTTTGGGAAACATCAGTTTCACACCATAATTTGAGTTGTTAGTGTTGAGAGGAGGAGGACCCAAATGATGAAGTGGAGGGTTGTTTAACTATAACTGAGATGAAAGAGCATCCAATGAAGTAATGATCTGATTCAATTTATTGTGAACCCCATTAATCTCTCCACACATCCCTAAAACATTAGTTTAAACTAAAACAAATTCATCATGCTACACCAAGCCTTTTATGTCAACCTAAAGTTGAGAAATCAATGGATCTGAAGTTCTAGATACCATGTCACCAATACAATGAGTCTTAGGAGTTTTTTCCCCACTTTTCATCCTCATGTAGAAAGACTAGCCATATACAAATCCTATGAGGGTTTTTTCCCCCGAAAAAGTGTACTAGGGGATGGTACTATTACAATCACCTCACCAAGATGAATCTAATGACTACCTTTGCACACTAGGGTAAAAAACATTATCACAAAAACATGTATCGATAGAATATACCATTGTGATCATTTCATCAAGATGAATCCAATGACTACAATTGTGCAAGGTGATAAAAAGTTCTAGACTTTTTATTATTATTATTAGTTTTTATAAATTATTTCAAACAATACTACACTTATAGAAAAAAATAATTCTTCCTAGATTGTAAGTTATGTTTTTTCGCTCCTTCCCCTCACAGAAGTTGTACCTCACCAAATCTAAAAAACCAACATCGTATAAAATTTACCCAAATAGAAGATCTGATACTAGTTATAATGAAATTACTTATATGTTCACATAGAATTATTTTATTTATGAGAGATCACACAATAATAATTGATAACAGAGTAGAATACTAGATAATATAGCAAAGCCACTTCGAGGGGGCAACCTCCAAAATATGCACTAAGAGCAAAATACTTAACATGATAATCAAAGGCTAACCACTACCTCCTATATATAGTATACTTAGCCATGGTCATTCCATAAGCCAACCTAACTAAGAATATAGATAAATGTAACAAGAATATAAAAGAGGTATGTAAGCCACAAATCAGACACACATATCCCAAGACATGCCAAAGGGTAAGGGCATAGCAATTTATTTAATTTTGATCTTTAGTTTTGTATTCTTGGGTTTTTCAAAAGTAGTCTCTACCCCTTCTAGAATAAAAACTAACAACACAGTATACAACCATCTCATGATAAAGGTAAGTCAAGGTATGCATTGCATTTACCTTTTAGTTATTTACTTTTTAGATTAGGTTCCCTTTTTAGTCATTTACTTTCAATTATTTTATGCTTTTTAAAATACTAAAAAAAATTAGCATCAAAATTATGTGTGTCCTTATGTTCTTTCTTGAAGCACCATCCCCTATTACAACTTGGTGACACATGATGAGCTTCGAATGGGGCATATGTATGCACATAATATTTTCAACTTTTATCAAATACTGACGATTTACATCTTATAAGAACCCATCAAAACTTGATCTCTTTGAGTGCATGCCCTAAGGGGTGCATTGATAAAGGGGTGGAAAGACCTTTGGTGCTTCATATGACTATTTTCCCTTTTTTCCATATTATTACCAATCCGACCAAACCCCAAAACCATTACCTAAGTTATTTATCCTCCCTTGAGTATTCCTCTAGTCTTTTTCCTCTTTCCATCCTTCTTTTCTTATCTTAAGCTCATTTTTGACTATATTTTATACTAAGTTGACTAGTTTGACCCAATACATTTTAGGGGTATTCTTTACTTTCTTAGTTTGTCAGCCTTTCATCTGACCTAGGTTAGACCTAGTAAATTATCCCCAAAAACACACTAGGTCAACTAGGTCAACTCTATATATGTGCAATAAAGAGTTATTATTCACTCATGATTATTCACAATATGCTCTTCCACCATTCTACTTGAGGAGACTTAGCTTTGGTTTCTTATTTGGAGAATCTAGTCTTGTGGATCAGTCTTGAATGTTTTTGCCTTTCTTAGTGATGCTTACAAACCATAACAACCTCTTATGAAGCCCCTTTGGCTAAGGGAGAGATTGAGTCTCGATGGGTTCACATTCAGGTAAGTATATTATAACTTTTTTCTCCTCTCTTTTAGTATATAGAAGTAGCATAAATGTTGGCTCAAATAATACTATCTTTCATATTTCATGTATTAGGGTGTTACTCATACTTATTTTAATTGAAGTTCCCTATACATATTTTATTATTGTTTCTAACCCCCCACTTTGTGCCAAAAGCTTTAGTGTGCACTATATTAGATTTTTATTTTTTGTCATTAGAATAGAGTGAACATTTTAAACCTTAGGACTCCATTAGGGTTGTTTTACAATTGTGTTAGATTGTAGGCTTTAGAACCCTTCCTAACATGATGTTTTGTGACAAGTGATACATGTGATGTTCTAATCAAGTATAGTATATCCCCATATTGGTCATGCTCCTGCTTAACAAGTGTATCCCTAATCATAAGTGTAGGTATGATATATTTTATCTGATCTAGGATTAATTCATATATATGATGCATTTTTTATTACATACAATAACTGCCTCTATAATAAATGATGAAGACTTGAATTAAATATTTGATTTCTTGGCTAAAAATTCCTTTCACATGAGCTAAAAGGAGGATATTTGTGATGGAAGCCAAAAAAAATTATTTATGCGTAACTACCTAAGGGTCCCCTTGATTACTTACTTGGACAATTGAAAGCTTATAGATAGTTACCCTCCCCCTCATGCACACCATAGAATATCCTATTCTTGCAATGATGGCTTGGGAATATTCTAGATCCATGGCCACTTAAATGATCTTCCTCTGAGTGGCCCACCTTGATCTTGTAAACCTACATACCTCTCTCATTGAAGGAGCTTAGATGAGCAAAACATGATAAAATGCAATACCCAAGTTTACTTGACCCCTTTACCCTTTTTGCTCCAACTTGCCTTTTCACATTTTTCATTTTGCAACTTTGCCTCTTACAAACTTTTCAATTTTCACATAGTTACATTTTTAGGGTTTCCTTTACATTATCTCCTTTTTAATGTATAAATGCATTATTTTCAACCTTTGACCCATTTGGGTAATTCTTAGCCCCTCTCACAAATTTGAAATTTGTAAATTTTCAAGTTGTAGTTGATATTTGTAGTTACCCTAGGAAGTTCCCTTAGAGAAATATTCAAATTGCACATAAGGGGCTAATAAATCCATATTAAATTGTAATGCATTGAGCATTGACTTTTCCATTTTTTTAAATGTCATCTCTTTTAGACTAGATCATCAATTATGTGAGCATAAACCCCTTCATATTGGCATGCCAAAAGCATAGTAGTAACACCAACAGGTTACAAGTACTTTCTCAATACTCCATTTTCTTGAAAGGTGTTTATTTATAATGTTTACTGTCAAGAAGTATGTTTTGTCCACGAGCTTCAAACTTCCAATGTATCTCAAAAATCCAATAAATCAAAATACCCCCCATTCTCTATACACACTGAAAACATGCTAGATATATGTTCTATAATGGCCAATGGGTGTTATGTATCATCCATTCATCAAGGTCACATTTTAGAACTAACACTTGACATATTCATTAAACCCACTCTTTGCCCTAATTTCTGCTTGTAGGACTTGAAACTATCAAATTAATTTGCAATTGATTTTAAATCCTCATATTTCTTGAGGATGTACCATGCCTCATTTTCAATTTGCCTAGTCAAACTACTATCAATGGTGAAAGCTATGTTAACTATCTTACACAGGGTCCTTGAATATGATCTGTATGCCTATGTGGCATCACCATGTCATGTCTACTCATCAATATCTTTATTTTTTTTTAAAGATCATTACCCCTTTGAAAATACTTATTTCATTTTGTGTCATCCAATTATCTCTACATGGATCATCATAGACCATTGATCTTTGGATTATATGGACCCAAATGGCTATCCCCCATGGCTTAAATTTGACATATGTGCACTCATCATTTGATGTTCACATGACTGTCATTGACATTTGCATGACTGTCAATCTTTAAACTCTAATGGATAATTTCCAAGATTTATTTTGACATCCAAGTGACCATAATTGAAATCTACACAACAATCAATGATGTTTTCATAATCATCACACTTTGAACACCAAATAGTTAATTATTGACCTATACTTTAACATCTACATGACCATCAATGATGTCTATGTGACCATCATACTACTTGTTCAACTTTAAATTCTTGCATCTTGGGATATAAAAATCATGAAGGCACCAAATTTATAGGATATGTTTCATGGCACTAGAATATTGATTTTATATGATCCTTCGACCATAAGATGCTTTCTAAAAAAACTTATAAAATGCATAAGTAAAAAAACCATTCTATTTATGCATTTATTTTGAGCTCTATTAAAAATTACACCCTCATCTCACACATTTAATCATATTTGCATGGATCAAACATTTCCCTTCAGTCTCCATCCAGAGGGCTTAGTCCTTTGCTCTGCATTTTTTTAGATCACTGACAAGGTTATGATGATGGTGACACTTGTCACCTTCATGCTTGTCCTAGGTATTTTTTTAAACATTGACCTTCTATGTGTCATTGATTAGGATATGTACACTTTTCCACATACCATCTATCAATAGGAATGTGCTTGAGCATTAAATCATGCCCCATGAATTTGACACTTGGTACATCCACATTCATCCTAAGTCCCTTTGACTATTCAGCCTTGATCACACATTGTTGGATCAATTTTATCTAAATTAATATTTACCATTATATTTTGATCCATAATATCAACTCTGATTGGCTTGAATTTTACATTATAAACAATTAAGTCATAGCTTAGGACATAAATCACTTAGTATAAAAAGATTTAGCCTAACATTTTGGGACATTAATAAATATGATGTAGAATTTAGGACTTTGATCTCAGTTTAAAACAAAGGGACTTGGCATCATTTATACCACATTAATAAATTAAAGTGACCAAGTGTTAGTGGATATAAAAGGGACCCAATATGGATTTTTAGACTATGGTTCAGTTGTGTCAATAAACACAACCAAACCTTAGTATAAATATTAGACTAAGTCCATGGCATATTTAAAATGTTCTCACTTAAATTTTCTCCCACCAAATTTGTATTTAAATAAGAGGGTCTAAGCTAGGGAAATTGGGGCAAAAAACATTAATGTGCTCAGACATGAATTTAACTCAGTTTTTGATAGACTAAAGGCTAGTAAAGATCAAATTAATAGGACATTTGACCTTTGATGAATACTTTAAAATAGGAAGTGGGATAAAAAATTAGGCATTCATACTTGATAAGGGCTCAATTTATTTAGTACAATTTTTGGCACTAATATTGGCTCTCACCTGGGGATGCACACCCCCTGTGGGTGTGCAAAAATCCCTAAAACATAAGACCAGGTACCAATCCATTAGGTCACAAAGTCAACATTTAGTAATTTTGTCAATAGAGACCCATGAAGTTCAATAAAACAAGGAAGACAAAAAAATATATCAAGAGGATATGAAGATGAACACATAAAAATAACTATATAAACAAGGCCAAATAAAAGGGGTAATAGAAACAACAAGACTATACAATATACAATAATGTACATAGTTTTAGACTCAATCAAGGAAGTATTTTAGGTAGTCAGTATTTCACCATCCAAGTCTCACAACAAAAAGGTGTGTTCCCCAATTTGACAGTCAATGGAATAGGGACCCATCCACAAGGTATCAAAGTTGCCATGATTGCCTTTCTCTTCATGTCTGTTGTCCCAAATTAGAACCAGGTCACCTACTTGGAAGGTTCTTGGACTGACCTTCTCATAAAATATCTTTTTTAGCTTTTCCTTGAACTTAAGGTGTCTCTCATGAGCTTGTCTTCTAATTTCATCAAGCTTAATAATCTAGTTCATCATGCTTTTATAGTGGTTGATTTGCTTATCACATTATAGTTGCTACATGAACTGATAAGTTGGCAACTATAAATTCATAGGTAAAACTACTTGAGTTCCATAGACAAGCTCAAAGGGCTTTTGCCTATAACTCTCTTAGTCATGATCATATTATCCCACAAAGCAAATTTTAACTGCTCACCCCAGTTCTTATTTTCTTTTAATGTTCATCTAATGATTTTAAGCAAGTTATTATTACTGGATTCTTCTTGCCCATTCCCCTGGGGGTTATAATTGAAAGCATAGGTTGATTTAATTGCATACTCTTTGCATAATTCCACTAAAGGTTTAGCTTTGAAACTCATGGAATTATTAGCAATAACTTTTATAGGCACACCAAATCTACAAATAATCTAATTTAGAAAAAAATCCATAACCACCTAGTGTGTAGCCTTCTTTTTAAGGACCATTTCAATCCATTTGGTGAAGTAATCAATTGTAACTAGTATCCACCTATGTCTATTACTCAATGAATCAACAATCTCTCAAATGAAATCCATTCACTATTTTTTGAATGGATCTTTAATCGTGACAAGCTACAAGGTAATATAATCAAAAGCTTTCATCCTCCTAGCAAAGTGCTAGCATTTTTTGCATTTTCTAACATTTTGAGCAACATCTTTGAACAATGATGGACACTAATAACTAGCTCTCATAATTTTATGAGTTGTAACTTTAGGTGCAAAATAGCCACCACATACTCCACTATATAAGTCTTAAATTAGGTCTATAGTTTGTTCTTATATCATGCATCTCAAGAGAACCCTATCTATATTATTCCATGTAAATCCATATTCAATCAAGAAATATATATGAGAAACAAGCTTAAGAGTCCTCTTTTGATTCTTGTCCAAGTTAGGTAGATGATTCAAATTTTTCAAGTAATAGACAATATCCTTATACCATGGAAACATGTGAAATTTATTCAAGGAATCATCAACATTTAAAATAATAGTGTTTACCTCAACAACTTGAAAATTGGTCTCAACCATGAGCTTGGCTAGACCCATCCTTTGTACTAACTTGGTGGTCTGAATATCCATGTCATACTCTTACAATTTGTTAACCCACCTACATCTCTTGCTAGATAATTTGGTTTGAGTTAGGATGTCCTTCTCCATGGTATGTGAGACATAAGAAACAATCTTTGAACTCATAATATAAGGCCTAAACATCCTAGTAGCCTTCAAGAGGGCAAAGGTTTGTTTTTCCATGATGTTGCAATTCAGTTTAGCACCTTGCATAGCTTTGCTAAATAAATCTATTAGATACTCATGACCATCTTCATTATTTTTCAATAGAATAACAATAATAGTATTACATGATGCAAAAGAGACTATCTAAAATGGCTTAGCTTAATCAAGGCTAGCCAACATAGGGGCATACTTTAAATCCCCTTTGATGTCATTAAATGCTCGCATGGCTCTTTCCTCCCACTTGATGGTCTGGTCCTTATTTATCATATAAGTAATAGGCAAATTAATCTCTACAAAATTAGACACAAACCTCCTTATAAAGTTAATTTATCCAAAAAAGGACTAAACTCCCTTTTTAGATTAGGGGATAGGCACTTTATCAATGGATTCTACCCTTTCAAGGTCAATCATAACACCATAATTAGACACTATATATCCCAATAACTTATCCTCTTGTACTCTAAAGTGAAATTTCTTAGGATTAAGCAAAATCCCTACATCTAATCAATAGTCTCTTTAGATGCTCCAAATGTTCTTCTCTAGTCTTGGAGTACACAATGATATCATCCTAATACACAACTATAAACTTATTAATCATCCTTGTAAAGGCAACATCCGTAGCCTACTAAAATGTTGCACTAAAATTCATTAATCTAAAATGCATCCTCATATATACATATGTGCCCAAGGCATGGTAAATGCAGTCTTGGGTCTCTTAGATTCCTTCACCACAACCTGGTTATATCCTAAGAAACCATCTAATGTGGACAAAATCTCTAATATTTTAATACTTTACAATAGGTTGTGCATATTGGGTAGGGGATAATTATATTTTAACTAAGATTTATTCAAATTTAAAAAATCCACACACAAGTGGATGTCACCATTTTTATTTCTCACAGGGACTAAATTTGCAACCCATGATGAATACCTAATGGGTTGAATGATACCACCATCCCTTAACTTATTTAACTCATCCCACATCTTAGTGGCCAAGATGGGGTTAATAGGTCTCTATTTCTACATGAAAGGCTTACTATCAGTTTGCAATGGGATGACATATTGGAGCAAGTATTCCCTATGTGCTTTTAACTTAGAATAAGACAATGCTAAAAAAATTAGGTACTTTCTTAGCAGTTACATGTAAGCTTGTGTATACACATAATATTTTCAAATTTTTATTGATTACTGATAATTTCTCTCTTGTAAGAACCTATTGAGTCTCAATCTCTCTGAGTGTATGCCTTAAGGGATGCATTGAGAAAGGGGTGGGTAGACCATCGATGCTTTGTAAGATTTTTATCCCATTTTCCACTTGCCATTTACACACTCATCTCCTAAAAACATTAACCCTAAGCTTATTATTCTTATTCCCACCCATTCTAATAATTTTCCTCTTTCCATCCTCATTTTATTACCTTAGTTCCCTTGTGGACTCTCAGCTATACTAGGTTGACCATGGCTGACCCTGTATAGTTTAGGGATATTTTTCAATTTTTAGGTTTGTTAGACTTTTAACCAAGCTAGCTCAAACCTAGTGAATTATTATCGAATACATATAGGGTCAACCATGGCTGACCCTATACAACTAAAATTTTTGAAAGGATTTAAGGTAAGATCTAACTATATATACAAGTTCATTTACAACCATTGTATAAAAGAGAAGCAAAGAAGAATAAGTGTGAATGAACATCTACTTATTAACCATTCTACTTAAGGAATAAATCTTAAGGTTCCATAATTTATTTGGATATACAGATCTTGTCTTGTAGAGAATCATTTTGGATGCATAGATAGGTTATGTAGCCTAAAGCTGATTTGTCTTGGTTATCCTTACATACCACAACAATATCTTGCGAAGCACCTTGGCTAAGGGAGAGATTGAGGCTTGATCAATTCATCTTCAAGGTTAAATATTCCTAACTTTATTTCTCCTTTATAAGAGTAGATAGATAATGTAGTTGTGCTTCTCTCTTCCATGCATTAGTAATCTATATACATTGACATGAGTATATGTCGTATATGCATGTTTAGTTTAGTTGTTTGTTTTATTTCTAACCCCCACTTTGTGCTACAAGCTTTGGTGTACAATAGATTAGATTTACTTTCTTATTTATAAGCATAGGTGAAATATTAAACCTTAGGACTCTTTTAGGATAGTTACATGATTGTGTTATATTATAGGCTTTGGAACCCTACTTCACATGGTGTATTGTGAAAAATGATCCCCTAATCGGGTATATCAGATTCCCATTTTGGTCATGTTCTCACTTAACAAATGTATTCCCAATCAAAAGTGTAGGTATGCTCTATCTTCTCCAAGATAAGATCAATTTATAAAAATTATGCATTTTTTATTACATACATTCTAGTCAACCTGATGTGAAAATACACTTGTAGGATTTATTTCACTTTCTTTCATTCTTTTTATCATATATCTATCATATTGGATTGAATCTATCGACCCAATTCTAATCTTTGTGTGCAAGTTTTTAGGAAAAAGTAAATAGATTGACTTAGATGAATTGGTACAGGGTTTTATACTTCCAAACTTCTAGTTTAGACTACTAGGTCAACCCACTTGACCCTATACACATCCAAACTTCTAATTCAGACTACTAGGTCAACCTAGTCAACCTATACACTTTTAGGCATCCAATTAAAAATATTAGGTTGACCCTAGTCAACCTTTTACATTTGAAAAACTCAACTATAGGAGTTTACAAATCTTTATTGACCAAATCAACCTAGTTAGTAGAGTTTTCAAGAATATTTTAAGGTTCTTGACTAGTAATATTCATTTTTATCATCTCTGATCTAACTAGGTTCCTTTCTATCTCTCTATTTCTTGATTTTACTATCTTTCCTTTCATAGTTTGAAATCTTCAAAACTAACCCTACACTATCAATTAGATCAACCCAAGTCTATGCTCCATGTGTTGTCTAAATAATTGGGTCAACCCTAATCAACCTTGTTCATTTTCATACCTTACTTCTGTAGTATAGGTTTGATGTGATACTCTAGTCAAGTGCAAAGTGTGTTTAATGATATAATTTGGCTAACCACCCAACACCATTATCATTTTAGTGTATGAAGTGAGAGATAAGCCCCAATACCAAACCTGTATCATTATCACTATAGTCCCTTTCAACCCAAACTACCTAAAACCATCCTTAGATTATTATCTATTTCCTTGGTTTACATCAAATTCCCTTCACATTTAAAAAAACCATTTCTTAATAATCTAATAAAACATCTTTAGTTGATGAATTAGTTAGATCTTTAATTTCCAAGATGATTGCTTGCTCTTTATTCAATTGTGTGTGCAAAAAAAATTATTAGCTAGAGTTAGTGCAAGGTTTTATATTGTGTGCTTCAATTATATTGGCCAACGTTGATCCACTTGACTATTTATTTCCCTTCAGCTCTTACTTTCCTAGATTAATTGAAAAAATTGTCTTATTTTTAGTTCATAACTTGTTATCAACCTTTTCTTTTCCCTTTCTACCATACTAGGTCAACCCAGTCAACCATGTACCCTTTTCCAACATCTATGCACTATACAAGATCAACCCAATCGACCCTGTACTATTTGCAGCCCCTTTTTCCTCTTTTTTTATCTTTTTATATTGTACTAGAATGACCCAATTGACCTTGTACAATTTTACAGTCCCTATTTTTGTGTTAGGTAAACCCAATCAACCCTATACTATTTTAGTCACTTCTTATTTGTTTGCTTTCTCATCTTTTTTCCTTTCCCTTGATCATGAACTTTCTATTTGTCAGTGACACTGAATTGCAATCAAAAAACATGATGAATCTTACCAATCTTCATAGGGTCTCCCATAGACAAAGTAGGGTTCCTCTCTTAGATGCTAGTAATGTTCATATTGCCACTTGCACAATGAACAATGGGACCCCTCATAATACCTCTTTGAAACATAATCCTCTTTTCTCATTAGAAGATCAACCTAAGTTCGAGTATATTCCAAAAATGCTTTTTTTATCTTTGAATTTCCTCAACATGAGGAAAGGATCCTTTTACCATTTACAATCTTATGATTAGTGGTCAAGTTGAAGAGCCTCATTTTCCTACTCCTACATTCTCAACTAGATTTGGGGGTACCACTTTCTTTGATTCTCATCCTCTTCCTTCTATTTTGACCCCTTCTAATACCATGACCTCTTCTTCTCTAACTTATTCCACCTCTATACCTAGTATATCAACTAACATGGTAGGTTATACATCTAATGGGCCTTTCTTAAGATCCATTATCCTTAATCCATCTACTAGTGTTTCATTTTCTACCCAAGGCAATCATGTTTCTAGTGCTTCTTCCTCTCAACCATTCACTATTCCATATTTTGCCACACAAACAAATTTTTCCACTAGTGTATCACATTCTCATAATTCTTCTCAAGCTCTTATCAACACCAATAGTGGTACCTAAGCCACTAATACTCACACTAATTCCAATACTAATGCTTCTACCAATGCTAATCAAACACATATATTTTTGTTGTAAACTCTCAATCAAATGAATACATTTCAAGCTCATAATAGAAATCAAATGATGAGAATGAAAATCCACCTTCCTCACCTTCAATCTCATCCACAACCAATGGCTTGGGGCACACATAACCAAAATGTTCCCCCACCTCCTCTTGGATATTCTCAAGGCAATCTCATTCCTCAACCTCCTTTGATCAACAAAACCATCAAGCATCTACCAAATGAACCTCTCACCACTCAAATTACTAGCATTGACATAGGAGGTATAACATTTACAATTTCTTATAATGGATCAATTGATCCTACCCTTCATCTTAATACATTT
Organism: Torreya grandis; assembly: GCA_037957365.1. Taxonomy (NCBI): domain Eukaryota; kingdom Viridiplantae; phylum Streptophyta; class Pinopsida; order Cupressales; family Taxaceae; genus Torreya; species Torreya grandis. The sequence goes on along the minus strand of JARHVA010001661.1, from coordinate 1,431,288 downwards.
GGAAATATTTATAAGGATTGGGTCAAATTAAACACCTTTTCTACTACCAAGATCCTTGCCAAAATGGTCATAGGTGATGCCTTGGATTGGTACAATAAACTTAGACCACATTATATTACCATTTTAGAAGATTTAGTGAATGTTTTAGTGCAATAATTCTAAACTAGTGATCTTCCCAAAAAAACTTTAGCCCATTTCATAAATTATAAATAAAATTTCTCAAGCCTTTATTAAAAGATGGAAGACTTTGTCAAATAAATCTAAACATAACATGGCTGATGACAATCTTTTTCATATCTTTACCAATTCCCTCTTTCCTAAATTACAATATCAAGTCTGCACTCTCTCTCCAAGTAAATTAGAGGAGGTTATTGACCAAGCTAAATGACAATATTTCTTTTTGCATCAATTCAAGTAACCCCAACCTTATGTAATTCCTCATCTATTAATAAAGAACAAAAATATCAATATTACCAATTGTGATGTTACATATTCTTATGTCACCATTCACAATATTCAATTTGGCATTCCTAACCAATCTTTGGAACCAACTCCCCCTTCTCAACAATATACTAATCCTCATTTATCTTCACCAAATAACATTAATGTTCACAAACCTCTATCCTCAGTTGAATTGATTAAGTGTCTACCTAGGCCTCTTATATGAGAGCTTGATACTACTCATCTTATGAAATCTTGGTATGATCCTAACATAATTTTTTGGTTTCATGCTAGTTGGGGTCATTCTCATGAGACCTGTAGATAACTTCATAATTTAGATATGTATTTTCTTCTTGGACCTAATTTTTATCATGATTCTGTCATTCACAAACATCAATAATCTTATGAAATTGATTTTAAGGACTATAAATCACATGATAAAACTCAAGTCTTAAATTACTTTTAAATGGCCTATGATGAGTGGGATCCCATTATGGATCTCACTAATCTCCCATCCCAAATTCTATTCTTTAAGTTTATGAGGACTTCTCCACATCATAGAAACCATTTCATGTAGCTATTATTTGAGATAAATGTCACTCATCCTCCCCTAATAGGATAAGAGGCAGCTTTATCTAGATCCAAAGATAGTATTTTACAATAGTGTGAAGAGATGTCTATCAATATTAATGAAACAATAGACACTTCTCTTTATTTAAAATTTCTCATAGCTTATATGATTCTTGATAAGATTTTGCCTCATGTGGATGATCCTCTCTTATTTATTAGCATCCAAATAGGTGGTATCTAAGTCAAACATGCATTGATTAACAAGGGTTCTAGCACATGTGTCACCTCTCTTAATTTCATTAAGATTCTTGGATATTCAAAACGTAATCTCAAGTCTACACATAACACCTACCAAGGATATGATATAAGTTAAATGCCTTCTCTAGGTTGGCATCACTTCCCATTATTGTCCCACCTGTCACTTTTTATGTGAAGTTGATGATCTTTAACTTCCCTCTTTATTATAACATCTTGCCTGGTAGGCCATGGACTCATCACATGAGAGCTATCACTATTTTTTCCTACCAATACATTAAATTCCTTCATAATAGATCCATTTATAGGATTCAAGGTGACACTAACCCTTAGAATTTTGAATAATTTCAAGATCATGGTGTCTTCAAGATTCTTATTCTTGATCATTTACCAAGCATTTCATTTCATTAGTCTCAACGTCTCACATTTCCCATTAATTCAACTTAGGTTATAGAGGGAATCCTAACTCATTGGTAACATTCTTCCTAATCTCTTAGATTTAAATGATGATGAGCCTAATGAGATTAACCTCAAGATTAAAACTTTTGATCTCTTACCTCATTTCATCTCACAGCTTCCTGATTCCTTGCAAACTCACTCTTGCAAGCCTCCTTGCAATGAAATTCTTGTAGTCTTAACCAAGACTAGGCATTATATTCACCATACTTCATCAGATGACAAGGTTATCCCTGCCTATGGCATTTATCTTCACACCCTAGATTACGATGATGGTTATTCCTTAGATGATCCATTGTTAGGCAATCTTGTACAGGCCTATGATGCTAAAATTATCCATTATCATTCTTATTTACTTAAGTATTTTTGTGCATCTCATCATTTTTATTCACTTATAGTTCCTAATTTTTGTATGATTCCCCTTTATCATAGGGTAGAGATGGCATCGACACCTCTAGTTCCTAAGGAACCACATACGACTATGCTCATGGATCATGTTATGACTGGGCCTTACCATTTTAATAGGTACCTTGACCCTCATAGTTGGTTTACCCCTGAGGTTAGTGTGACTCTTCTTAGACCTTATGTAGATCCCACTCCTCCCTTAATAGAGCCCATTATAGTTGAGCCTCTTCCTACTCTTGACATATTTGATCTTGTTTCCACTCCTATTCTTGTTGAGTCTACCCCTATTTCCAATACTATTGCTCCTTCCATTGAACTTGGTTCTATTCCTTCCTCATAATCACCCTCCCTTGGTGATGGTTTTCTTCCTTTGCCTAAGATGTCTCCTCTACCCACCATATGATTTGAAAAGTGTTATTTGGCTTCTTCCACTCCTATTATACCTCCTTCCGTGACTGCTTCTACTAAAAGCACACATCAGCATTTTTTTTACTTCTATGGGATAGATAATCATTCTTCCATCCATTATCATAAGTTTTGATAATATATTTATACCTTTCATCCTTATTCCCTATCATCATACAAATCCATACCTCCCCTAAATTTACTTCCTAAATATCTATCCAAGTATGGTCAGGTATATTATCTATGGCATCTATGTACCACCCATCATACCAATCATTATTGTATCCTTCAACATCTTAAAGATCACCTTATAGCCATTCTCAGACCTTCTACCACTCCTCCCATAGGTCATACCCACAAAAAGGTTCCTCCTTCTTCTCCTATGGTTCCATTGCCTCCTATGGTCCCTTCACCACCTTTTATGCCTACACTTGTGATTCTTTCACATGTGGACCTTCCCTCACCTATGGATCCTTCTCCACTCGTGGATCCTTCTCCATTAGTGATTCTTTCATCCCCCTTAGATCCTACTCCAATGCATTATCATGACCATCCCTTTCTTAATTTCCCTCCTTGTCATGATTCTTCAAGCATTCCTACCTTTTTTGTGAAGGAGATTAGAAAAGTAGTTTCCTAGTATTCATTAAAGATTGACAAGACATTACATTAGCAGTAGTTCATCTCTAGCTTCATATAGATTTATCTGATGTCTTGGATAATGTGTGTGGATAGATTTATTAGAATTTATGAGCACATGCATGGTGATTTCACATTTTCATTTAGGTTGGACATGTGCTCTAGTTTTATCTTTATCTATCTATTATATCATTTGACACTATGTAAAAAAATTCTTTATCATATATGGTGATTTATTGCTTGTTGTAATATATCTTTCTTATTTTATAATTTAAATTTTAAATATGGTTGTCTTTCTTTATCATTGATTTTTCTCTCTTGGTTGAGTTTTTATCAAAACTCTTTTCTTTCCTCTTCATGATTGTTTATTTTCTTATCTCCATTTTTCACAATTAATTATCATTATGACTTGGTTATACAAATCTTGTTCCCTTTGGTCCTTATCTCCCTTTACCATGTGATCAGTTAGCAAAAAATATTTCTCATTAATATCCCCTTACACTAGTCTAATTTTTGGATCTCCTTTTTCCCTTCTTCCCTTTTTTTGCAAATTGAGCATATACACGATTGAGACTTGAGATCCCATGCTAGTTCATTGTCAATCTTAAGTGTCCTAGTTAGTCTTTGTCTTTGGTTACATAGCTTCCTATAGCCTTCGCCTATATCTCATTTGTGTGTATCATTTCATCTCTCATGATTATTCATTCCAAGTTTGTATGGAGGAGGAATCTTAAAAATCCATTAAAAGTTAAAATCAAAAGCATTTAAACAAAAGGAAATGATACAAAAGGCAAAATTATTCTTAAAAGTGGAATCACACTAAAAGATGTGATTCAAAGCACATCTCCTTCTAGTCAAATCTCAAACTCCATAGTTCAACTCATGATAGATTTGAGATCCTTTGGGGTGCGGTAGGCTAGTAGATTAGAAGAGGAGAATAAAAAAATCTTTTATTGCTACCTACTTTATCATGTAAGTACCCAATATTTGTAGTATACCAATGACTCTATAAGGGTTCCTAAAGAATGGGTAACACATTATGGGAAGGTAGGTCTATTTTAATTTTTCTTGTACCAATTTACCTTCATGAGTTGATTGTATTAGCACACCTATTTGCCTACAAAGCTTTGTATCTATAGAAAACATGTTTTCTTTGTACATAAATGAACACTAGTCACTTAGTGTCTTCTCATGTCCTTAGTATGCCTTATATCTCCTGAAGTATTCTCATAAGATGCCTAAGTCTTGATTTTTACACTCCCTTTTTTTCCTATATCCCTCATATTTCCTTTTGAGAAATATTTTTTGTCTATTGATTACTCCCCTTGGGATCTCATTTATGAGTTGCTTTGTAAGACCATGGATAAGACCTAGCCATCCTCACAAATTACCATCTTTAACTTCTTGTTACCCACATCCTTTATTACCTAGTTTTTCCTATTTATTCCACCTTAGTGGTGCTCACTTTGTGAGTTGCAGTATAAGACTGTAGATAGGACCCAACATTCCTCACAAAATTTTCTAATACCTAAGTCACAATCCAAAATTACATGTGTCAAATATGAGATAAGATTCTATTGATTATGAATTTATATTTCATTGACCTTCTTACTAGCTTGATTTAGTGTGTCTTATACTTAATTCATTGCCCTTTCACTTTTTATCTTCTTATTTTTCAACTACATGTAATAATATAATCATTTCTTTAATTTTTCATACTTCCTAGCTTGAATTAGTGTGATCAATTTAAGACCAATCTTTTGCCAATTTTTTTTTTATTTTATACTTCCTAACATGATTTAGTATAAGTGATTGACTCAATTTATTTGTTTTTATACCATTTTGTGCCCTTTTACATACCTTCCATTTTATTACATTGTTGTCATACTTCCCAACATGAATTAGTATGATTTTACTTGTTTTAATTTGGTGCAAAAATCTTTCACTTTAGTTTAGAAACAAATCCCTTTTTACCATCTTGTTTTTTCATTTCTTGGTTCTTTATACTTAGTCATTTATTGTTATTACACATTTCCCAATTTGAAATAGTATGTATTACATTTGCATGATTGATTATATTTTACCAAGTCTTTTTTGCCTATTTCTTTTTAACCATGTATGTGTTTTTCATAATTCTAAAAAAGAAACCACATCTCATATATTTCCTATAGCATATACAACAAAGCTAAAATACATGTGCTAGAAAGAAATATGTCCCAAGCATCCACAACCACAACCATAATGAACAAATATAATAAACCATAATGAAAACATATACAACCAACAACAATATGCTAAAATTATCCATATATATATCATAAGTTTTGATACAACAAATACAATCATATACAATGCCCCAACTCTATGGTTGGGTCCTATCCTATTTATCTCATGCCCTAGCCACAATGCCTACTAAAGCCTTGGACTAGCTCCTCTAAATAATATATTTTAAGGAGGCCATCTAGGATCTTAGTTTCTCTACTTATTCTTTTAAGTGTGCCACTTATACCTATGACTACATTAGATGGGTTTAGATCTCTATTACCTATGCTACTTTGGTTAGATGCATAGTTCTCTCCTTATCTAGGGCCTACCATGGCCCCATCTCACTTACACCCATCTCTACTGGTGGTTGCATCCTCTCTCTCTATGCTTATAGTAGTCTCATTGCCTCCCCATCTAGTCTAAACTAGTTCACCTGAGCTAGGGTAGATGGTACCTTGGGGTCATCCAATGCAATAGGATCATATGGATGTAGAGTCTCATCTAGAATGTCATGGAGTGATCCCCTCACTAGGGACCCTAATCTCTCCTATGCATCCTTAGTTACACCTATAAATTCAAACTAGATGGATATTAGATCACTATTATATCTAAAAATATCTATCTCTACTTCCAAATGAAAAATTCAAGCAATAATTTAGCCATATTTTCTTACTTGTATGTGTCTCAGCTACTATGGTCTCACCATCTGTATAACTACCTAACACGGCCTCCCCATCTACACAACCCCTAATACCTCCTCTTTAGGCTACCTCCTCAACTTAAATCACTCTATCATAGCTCACACCCATCTTATCTTACACCTAAGTGGTCTCATTATCATTTATCCCTCTTTTGGCTCCTTTACTACCTTTTTAGGGATGACATCAATCTTTTCTCTCCTACTACCTCCTTCACCATCATGTCCTTAGTGGTCATAGTTCCTCCTACTATAGAACTAGTAGTAATACATCTGGTATCTTTGCCTCTACCTCCCTATGCTCTTTCTCTACTCCCCATCATACTCAATCAGTCCATGGTCACTCAAGATGTGGCATGAGTGACAATCTCACTATCTATGGTCTTAGTCCTCTCCTCCCCTATGGCTCTCTCACAAACCAATACCACTACTCAATCATTAGTATCAATGTCACTAAATGAGGTAAGACCATCTATCTTGGCACTCATGCCATTGGATGTGGCTCTCTTCACCATTTATAGTGTCCAATAACCTCTATCTTAGCTATCATTGGTGCAACTATGTGCTAGCTGACCCATGTAGTTGTTATGTCTCCATATGGCTACCACATTATGTCTATACATCTCAATAACTACAACATTGGCATGTATGGCATAACCTATGTTACCTAGTCCTCTCTCTATCACCATACTCGAGGTGACCTATCATTGACTATATGGGGCAACCTAGCTGACCAATACATAAGAAACCTCTTATATATCCAAGTTATCAACAATATGATTGATCATATCATCTTCTTCCCTCTGACTATTATATCATGCATATCATGTATGAGATGGACCCATATGATAGATATTATATCATATATAACTTGCTCTTCCAACGTCATCCTGCTCAAGGCTACCACAAATAGTGGTACCTTGTCATCTGACTTGTGACATAGCACCCACTATGTCACAAGCCCTATCATATCTTTCTAGATATCTAGAATTTATGATGTATATACACCATCCATACTAACTCTCCATCCTTCCAAAATCATCTTTGAGCTTATAGCCCACATGGATAAGGCTCTCCTCTCCTCTATGTTGTCTAGTATCCATATGGTCACTGGTGCTCCTACTATGGGTGGCTTGAGGATAGCATGGACATGCTCTAGTGTGATGGCCACCTCTATCACATCCCCATCCACCTCTCATCTAAAGGTGTTAGTTAATCATTCCTAGTAAATGAGTAACATGACTAACAGATCTAAACTCATGAGGATCCTGCACATATCAGCTATGCCTCCTAGACCTATAAATACTAGTATAGCCCTATCTCTATCTGACAATCGCTCTAATAATGCTAGTAACAAGCACACATCCACCAATATCTAGAACCTATATTTTTTCTAAAACTAAGAAATAAAAAAGGATGTATCAGTTCTTTCATGTCATGTATATTCAAAATACATTCCTTTTACATTTTTACATCAAAAACAAGCCTAAATTACTTTAAAACTTATTCATTTTTTAATTTTACCCTATTTTTATCTACTAAGTCCTTTCCCTCCTTTGGTCATTTTAGGCCATTTTATCCCTCTTTTGACCTTCTGCATGTTTTTTCATGCTTATTTAGGTTATTTGGTCAAACTAGTTTGATGAAAATTTCTCTATTTTTTCCCTCATTGACTCCAAAATATTAGTCAATCCTCTTATTTTCCCCTTCCTAGTGTTGCATTGTCATTCTATACCTTTAAAATTAGTTGTAAAATTGCATTAGGGTGGTATCTTATAGAATGTACAAGTTTGACCCATACCTACTAGGTTAGCACTCTGGATTCTGCCTAGTTTTAGCCTACTGGGTTGATTGGGTTGACCAAGTTCATTTTGTTTGTCGACCCCTTGCATTTTCCTTTAAAAATGCATTTTTCTTAGTTTCTTCCTAATTCCTCTAGACCCATTTCTTGTATTTCTATTTAATACCCTAGAATCTAATTTTGTCTCATTATGATATCTAGAAATGCTTAAAATTCAAAATTACTGAAATATACTTAATTCAATACAAATTTCAAAAACTAGTTCAAGATTCATAACTACATACCTATAATGCACCTGATGCTACCTCTAAAGCCTCTCCCTATCTAGCCTATTGTCTCCTCACCATCTTAGCTCATCTGGTCTCCAAATCTCTTTTTCCTCTCTTTCACAAGTCAAAATAACAAATGACTTATCTTTTCCCTTATTTAAAAACACTTTTCAGAAATTCAAATTCTTTAATTATTCTCCTATAGATTCCTTCTTTTATCTATATCTTTGTTTTTATTCATCCATTTTTTAATCTATAAAATGCATTAAATTTGTGATGACATTGATATTTTTTTTCACTATCATATGTCTATCTTCCAAAAGATTTGATTTTTGGCTATTTTTTGCACTAACTTTTACAGGTTCACCTAGTGTTCTTCACATTAAATTCCTTCACATCTCTTGCAGTATGCTTCTTTATCTACAAAACTAATTAAATGAAAGGTATGTGTTTTTTAATTTTGTCCTTTACTTTATCTTATTTTTTACTTACTACACTTTACTTAGCATCAATGTTATGTGTTATCACATTCTATTTCCCGCAGCACCATCCTATGTTGCACTTACATGACATGTGATGAGCTGAAAGTGGGGTATATGTATACACATAATATTTTCAAAATTTTATTTATTAATGGCATTTTATATCTTTTAAGAAGATATCAAGTCTCAATCTCTCTAAGTGCATGCCTTAAGGGATGCATTGGGAAAGGAATGGGCAGAGCATCGGTGCTTTGTAAGATTATTGTCCCTTTTTCCACTTGCCATCTACACACTCATCTCCTAAAAACATTAACCCTAAGATTATTCTTATTATTAATACCCATTCCAATCATTTTCCTCTTTACATCTTCCTTTTCTTACCTTAATTCCCTTTTGGACTATTGGATGTACTAGGCTGGCCCTATACATTTTAGTGATATTTTTTACTTTTTGGGTTTGTTAGCCTTTTAGTCAACCTAGATCAAACCTAGTGAATTATCTCCAAAAACATATAGAGTCGACCATGACCAACCCTATACATCCAACATTTTTATAAGTATTTAGGGTATGATCTACCTATATATACAAGTTCATTTCCAACCATTTGTAGAAAAGAGAAGTGAATAAGAATAAGTGCAAATGAACATTTGCTTATTAACCATTCTACTTGAGGAATAAATCTTAGGGTCCATACTTTTTTTTGAGATATGGATCTTATCTTTTGGAGAAGTCTTTTGGATGTATAGATAGGTTGTGTAGCCTAGAGCTGATTTGTCTTTGTTATCCTTATATACCATAACAATATCTTATGAAACACCTTGGCCAAGGGAGAGATTGAGGCTCAGTGGGGTCATCTTCAAGGTAATTATTCCTAACTTTATTTCTCTTTTGTAAGAGTAGATAGATAATTTAGTTGTTCATCTTTCTTCTATGCATTAGGATTTTGTATACATTGACATGAGTATATGTCTTTTGTGCATGTTTAGTTTAGTTATTTATTTTATTTCTAACCCCCACTTTGTCCCAAAACCTTTCATGTGCACTAGATTATATTTACTTTCTTGTTTATTAGCATAGGTGAAATATTAAACCTTAAGACTCTTTTAGGGTTGTTACATGATTGTTTTAGACTATAGGCTTTGGAACCCTACCTTACATGGTGTATTGTGACAAGTGGTCCCCTAATAGGGTCTAGTAAATCCCTATATTGGTCATTCTCTCATTTAACAAATGTATCCCCAATAAAAAGTGTAAGTATTCTCTATCTTCTTCAAGCCAAGATTTACTTATAGACATGATGCATTTCTGATTACATATAGCTTACTTCTTAGCTATACTTAGGTGAGTACCCATCCAAACCTTCCTTGGATTCTTATGAGAACCCAAATCACACTTAGTCACATCCTTTGAAATAAATGAGTCCAAAATATTGATTATATCCACTACATCAAAATATGCTTCTAAACTTACCAATCCTCTAGGGATCATATTTATCTTTAGCGAAATAATGTCCATCCTAAACAAGGTTTCCTTTCCATCACAAAATTGAACCATGGATTCTAAGTCTATGAGTTGATCATGGAACTTAGATTCACAATTCAGAAACCTTCTAATCTAATCATCATCATCAAACACTTGCCAATGATGAACATTATTTGGGAATAAAGACCTAACAAGCACCTCCATTTGATACTAATATGAGGGCTCATATTTGTAATATCAAATTGAGAACCTGACCTTGTAATTTTTTTAGCCTCTTCATTGAAACTCTAATCATGATAAAAAATGTTGAATGCATCCAAAAATTAAAAAAAATCCTAAACAACATTATGATATTATTTCAACCTTTTATTTTTGGTGGCATAAGCATTATGTACTTGCTTAACCACTAGCTCAGAATCACCCTTGACAATCAAAATTTTAATTCCATGTTCATGAGCAATCTGTAAACCAAGAAAAAGTGCCTCATACTCATTAGTATTGTTCATGTACCCAAAGGTCAACTAAAAATAAAATTTAATACATTTACCATTAGGGGCATAAAAGACAATGGAGATTGCAGAAAACCCTATCAAATCACATACTCTAAATTGATTCTTCACTATCATGTTTAACATCAAGAACATCAAGTTGTTCAATAATGTCAATATTCCCCAAAAATCCACCCAAATCAACATCTATGTACATTACTTCGTTTAGATCATACTTTGAATCTTCAATAACATGCAGTATCTTCGAATCTCTATATATTCTTACCATCTTACCCTCCAATGGAATGGTGGAATAAGATAAGTCCAGCTATACACTTCCACCCATATTAGCACCCCATTTTTGTGACAATAGCATCCCTCACTTAGGTGGGTAATCTACAACTACCACATCTATATTGAAATACTTACTTGGATGTACTACCAACTATACTACTAACCCCTTGACTTATCCAACAACTAGAACTTCTCATGAGTCCATGGCATAACACTTTCCAAAGGCTGATGTAATCTTCACCCCAAGATCATATAGGAAACCCAAGGGCATCTCATTATAGGAATCACCAAAATCAAACATACAGTTGTGAATAATCAGACCATTAATTAAGAGAGTTGTATAAAATGGGTCCATGTTCAACTAACTTTATACCAAGGTAGTCCCCAAATACACTTCCAAAGCTAGTTCAACAACTTCTTTTGATTCTTCATCAGTTTCTAGTAGTGTTTGGGGTAACTCAATTTCATTTGCAGCTAATTTTTCACCAAATTCTAAGTATTTAAAATCCCTCTTCCTATGCATAGGTATTCATAATAACTCAACAAGTGGCATAGTGATTTTTAGTTGGCTTAACACTTGGGCCATATCATATATTTTATAATAAGGAAGAGGAGTATTTGGTAGAAGGGTAATAACACCTTCAACTGGAATGCAATCACTTAAGGTTTGAAGTGGAGTAGGTCAAGGTGGATTTGCATGCTTAGTAGAAGCCTTCAAAGGTAGATTTTGTTTAACATCATTCACACCCATAAGAATACTAGATAACAAAGGTATTTTATTTTTATCAGGAGCATCTCTAGGCTTATCAAATTGGGAAATGGGTATATGTTTGAAATTATTAGGAACTATTTTAATTTTCTTAGCTTCCTTGTTTATATCCCTTATCATTAGATTTGTAGGGATAGTGACTTGAGGGGTATCATATAGTTACCTGCTTCTCAAGTAGTAGTATTTCTCTTGGCCAACTACTACATTAATTATTAATTACCTATCCTCCACTAATGGAATTACCCCATCATACTTAATCATCATTGATCTTAAAAAATCAAAATCATGAATGGTCAATTTATACTCTTGTGTTATATTAACATCACAAGCAAATTCACAAGTTAGGATGCACACCTTTTGTAATGCACTCTAAAATTTATCAATAGTGGTAGTACTCATCAATTCCATGGAGGTATACATATTTCTTTGGGGACTCTGACAATTTTAAATCATAATCTCATCATTGAATGGCATAGACTCAAGTTCATCCACATCTTCATCAATCGATTCAGTTGTATCATATGGAGGATGTGGAAGGAAGCACTTATCACACCAATAAATATTAATGTTAAAACCTACCACATTCACTTTGGAATTTAATGGATTAGACACTTTTTTCCCAACCTCTATGTTCTAATTTCTTTCTATTTTTCATCTCATGTAGGACTCTTTCCTCTATCATTATCTTGATGGTGAAAAGTAGGCCTTCCTTATGATTGATTCATATTTTTAGCCCTCTCTTGACTAGTAGACATATTAGGGATCCAATTTTCATCTCTAACCAACTTATATGACATTTCTTTAATAGCAGAGTCCAAATTTTTAACAGTCTCCTCAAGGTTGGTTGTCTTTGTGGACTGTGTCTTTTCTAAATTGACCAAATTTACAGCAGCCCACTTGTTCATGGTCTTTCCCATATCCTTTATGTTATTTTTAATTTGGATAGACATATTTAATTCCAACCATAAGTTTGTGTGATCCTTGTCTCTCAAATAGTACATAGTCTTCTTGTCAAAGGCATCATAATATTTTATCAAGCATGTTGTATCACTAGGCTTGATGTTTTTAGGAAGCCACATCATAGTTTTGCTAAATAATGTATTGAAGTCCTAAACACACTCATTTGAGTTATTCTTTATGTTTTAAAATTTAGACAAAAGGAATATTGGATCAATTTTATCACCATATTGAATTTTGAACACATTTTTCATCTCTTTCCATGAATCAATAGACTCATAGGGAAGAGAGTTGAACCACTCATGAACATTTTCTTCTAGTGTATGCACAAACAACTTAATGCACACATCCTCATGCTCAACCTGATAATATTCAATGATTTTATGAAAATCCTTCAAGTTTTTATCATCACTCACTACATTTTTCCCTTAGAAATTAGGAAGGCAGTTCCATACTTCATTCGAGACATCATTTAGATAACCTTCCATGTCCTCAAAATTGATAGGTCGAAGTCTAGGAATGTAGAATGTAGGAGTTTCATTCTCATTTAGGTCCCTATGCCTCATGATTGGTTCAATGGGAGGTTTAAGAACTAATAACAAAGGGATGTGAGTGGGTGAATGAGGTAGACTTTATGGTTCACACTTGGGAGGGGATTTAGCTGGTTGAGAAGGAGATGGATAATAAATTGGACTTGTTGACCATTTTTACCACATGTCAAAATGTGCCAACCCCCTATAGCCAAAGTCTTATATAGGGGTTTATTATAACATAATAGGGTTTTGTATAGTTCTATTTGATGTCATTTCATATGTCGTGCTAGCTTTGGTCATAGTATAATTTACTCCTTGTGTCATTTAATGTTTTAGGGGTCATTTTAGGAATCATATATGAAGGTGATAGGTTTTCACAGTGTTCAAATAGTTAAATATCAAGTGGTAGTTGCTATAATAAGTATAGAATAACCTATTGTCTCAAATAATTATTTGTTACTTGAGAAATTTTTTAATTGACTAAGTACAGAATTCTTTTGAGGCAGCTATTTTAGGTTTTTGGCTAAGTGTTGGGGACTTGTTAGGGACACTGTTCAAGCAATTTTTCTAAAGACAAAATTCTTTAAAACATTTTATTCATGGAAAAAAGCTAAGTGAAAATTATTTTAGACATTTTGTATAAAATAAAAATCCTAAAGACCCAAGTCTCTTGGACAAATTGTGTGATACAAAAAGGTAAGGACATATTCTTTTTGGAAAAATATCCAAAACATAAGTCCTGACAAAGGTATAATTCTTTCAGATAAAGTGTCTAAGAAAAATAGTCCAAAATAAATGGCCCAATGCAAAATTCATAAAGACCTAATTCTTTCAAGAAAATTGATCTAGAAAAGTATGATGTTTGCATAAATGTCAAAATAAAGCTCAGGAAAAAAACCTTTAGGCTTTAAAAAGTGATGTTCACATAGACATCATTGGTGCTCTCACAAACATCATTAACTATCATGTGGAAGTTAAATTTAAGTCATGACAAAATTCATTGGGGATTAAAATTTAATGATCATGTAGAAATCAAATATGGTCACATGGACATCAAATGATGGGAGTACAGATGTCAAATTTCAGCCATGGTAAATAGCCATTTGAGTTCAAACAGTGGGTCCCAAAGATATATGGTGCATATTTTATCATGCAAAAGCATATCAATGGTGTTAACAAATTCAAAATTTTAATGAATCTTTAGATTGAATCATGTTTGAGCAACCAAATCATGATCTATTACTCACATTCAATTGCATAAATAGATCCAATGGTATGAGTGAGACTCAAAGGTCAAGGAGCTCAAATTAAATGCAATGTTTATAACTATCATAATCTCAAGACCTTGTATTAATAATAAACTTCCAACATTAAATTTCAAATCAAAGAGGCTCTAGAGAAGATTAATAGGTCAAATTTGATCAGATTCTAGATGGATAAAATGAGACTACATGTCCAAATGATGATAAAGAAATTATATAATGGAGTGAATGATGTGGAAAAGGTGATTCCACATAGGTATCCATGAAATACAAAGGATTATATGATAAATCAATCTCTTCAAACTCATATGCCACCACGAAATCACAATCGAGGTCTAAGATAAATAGTGACTATCAGATATAAAGAATTAGGGTCTACAAGACTAATGAATGATTGCAGATGGTAAATACAAGTGTCTATAAGATAGTTAGTAGCTAAGAAAACATTTATGACTATCATATCATATATTTCAACTCTCTTATTTTATTTTTAAATGCTTGAGAGATGATCCCTGATGAAGGTGGTTTCACAAAAGCTAGCTGAAGACTCACTACACCATTTTGGAGAGTTTATCATAGTTTATATGGATAATTATCTTGGGAGGAATTCATGGTCTGTTTCATACTCTAGTCCCCTATAATTTAATTGGTTATCAATTGGATGCATTTTATATTGATCATTTAACTTCATTATTTTGAGCTCTTTCTGAAATTCTATAAGTAGCTACAATTTTGGACTTTTTAGAAAATACCACACCATGTATGGTGAAGCCCTACTAGTTTTTACATTGTACTTTACCTTAGAACAATAAATGATATCTAGTTTGGTTTCATATATCATCTTTTCAAAGTGTGTGAATAGATGTATAGTGAATGGTTAAGATATATTCATCTATCCTTTTTTTCTCTCAATCCTTCCATGTTTAATGCAAGTTATTCTAACCTAGCAGGTCATATGAAGTGTTGTTAAGTGTATGGATTTTTTCTTAAGTGTACAATGATCCTTAGTATTTTTAATTGATCTATGGTTTCACTCACATTGTATTTTCTTCATGTATGTCACCTTCATAATGAAACACTAATGTTAGTGCATTATAAGATTCTTAGATTAGTGTTGTATGCCTTGTCTATTTATGATAGAGTATGATAGTCTTGTGAAAAACACCTTGGTGCATCACCCTTTTAGAATAGGTTTATTTCATGAAATTTCTAACCCTTTTCCCCCATAATCAATCATTATATAAGTGATAAGCTTTGTAATATATGTTCAGGGAGCTATCCCTTTAAATCTCAAGACTCATTTCCATTATAGGTACACCCACATACTTGGGAGTGTTCTAGGGTGTAATATTTTGTGACAATAGCTTTGGTAGGCCTAGTGGAACTAAGTTCTAAGAGAGTGGAAAGATTATTGGTGTGTCTTTCCTCTAATCAAATTTTAGAAGCAATAAATCTAGCACCAATGGTGAGACCGAATGATAAATTCTGGTTGTAAACAAGTTAGGTATCTTTAATTGAATTTTTTATTAGTTTTTGCATCCCATATAACATATGAGGTTGATATAAATATCTATGGTGAATATTCTTATCTTTAACCTCCCTATTAGGCTTGATATAAACCACATTATACTCCTTAATATTCCTATCATAATGGCTACCAATCCTATGATCCATGGCAACCCTATAGTCCTCCATTTCCCCCCCCATATAGACATCATGTTATTAGATAGCCCTATGATAAAGGATACCAAGAAACCTACCAATAAATTCCTCCCTATCAATCCCAATATGAGCCCTATCAATCATGTCATGATGCTTATCAACCCTAAGAACATGATTCCATGGAATCTAAATCAATATATCAAGAGGTAGTAATTGAATTCTTACAAGTTTAAATACAACAAGCTAAAGCTAGTCTTGATCCCTATCATTACCCTCTCCCTCCTTCATTATTTACATCTTATATCAAGTCCTTATTAGAATCCATACCATAATTACTATTCATTGAATATGATATGAAGACGTGGGATGATGAGTATGATGTGCTTCCTGATCATCTCATATAATGGTTAAGAGGTACTACCCAAATTTGTACATAGAGGTTAGAGATGTTTGAAGAGATACAAGGAACTCAATGTGAGATTAAAGAATAAATGGAATTGGAAAAGAAGTGTCTTCAATGCTTAATAAATAGGCTAATTATGTGGGAGGATAAATAGTTCAAAAATGAACATGCTACTATTGAAGAATTTCAAGAGAGCTATTGGCAAGATGCAACTCCTACTTATGTAGATGTTTGTCCTTCTAATCAACCCAAAAATTCACTTCCCTATGATCTTACTAGTGCATTCCTCTTTCCTAAATCCATTAACAAGCCCTGTACTACCCCTCACACCCCACTTTTCTTTCATAATCCCTCCACCACACCCCATTCTCCATCTCATGAGCCTATTCATCAACCTTCCACCTCACCCCTTCTTGAAGAGGAGCCCATATTGAGAGAATCAAATGAAGAGAAAAAATCTCAAACCATAACTACCCAATAAGATGTTATGAGTGACTATGAGGAAGAAATCACCATAGGGACTCCCCTTGGTGAACACAAATGCAACTCTACTTTCTTGAATGAGGAGAAAGACATTGAATATTTGGTTATAACTATACATGAATAATTTGGTCAAAATATGAAGGGAGTGGTGTTTGTTAAAGACTTCATATATATTGAGTTAGTTAATTTCCATGATGAAATAATCCTTGAACATGATAGTAATGAGGAGGAAGATGACCTATAGAAAAATCTCAATGCCATAAGTCAAAACTTTGAGTAATTAAGTCTACCCTTCCTCCAAAGAAGTGCATATCTAATCATGAGGTTGTTGATGATCCTAACAAGCAAGTTTTTGAGTGTTTGATCAAGAAAGAATTTGAATGTCCTATGATGAATGAAGATGAAAACCAATCTATCATCCTAGAAGCCACAGTCATGAAGGAACCTAGTGAAGCTACTATCAAAGAGGTTTCAGCTATGTATGACTCTCATGAATCCAAGGCAAAAGCTTTTGAGCTTGAAGAATAGCTAACACCATAACCTAATGTTGATCCACTCATAGATGTATTGGGGTAGAAGGAGTACAAGTTTGATGACCTCATACATTAAGAACATCCAGACTAAGAAGATAAAGTTAAAGAGGTGGTGGTTCTCAAAGATAAGGAGAGCAAGGATAATTGGTAGCTAAAAATGAAAAAAAATTAATATCTTAAAGATATTTACTAGGTTGAAGAGTCATATGAAAAATACGAGGTTTTTTGGATGCAAGAAGAGTTCATTTCTATAGATATCATGTGTAGAGCTAATTCATTCTCATTGAACATCATGCCAATGAAGTTGGCAAACACCATGAAGAAGATGGGGACATCAATGCCAAGGGTGAAAGGGATACATGTCTCATTAAATCCTTCATGTCATGAGGCAAGATAAGTTTAAAAATTCTCTTTTGATCCAAGAGGAAGTTTTCATCTCAATTTAGTTAGTATAATAGGTATGTGTTTTAATTCATTTGTGTGTGTGTTGTGTTCCCTAAGTGTTCTAGTTGAATACAAGTATGTTTCTGTTATCTTCTTCTTATTGTTTTTTGTTGTTTGGTGTGTCATTTTAAGGTAATTTGTATGTAAAATCTATTACACATTTTAATCTATATCCCTATGGATAGGATTAGGCAACTGGTCATGGCATAGCAAGCATACCACCCTTGGGAAATTGCCAAAAATGTTGACCATTTTTACCACAAGTCAAAATGTGCCAACACCCTATAGCCAAAGTCTTGTATAGGGGTTTATTATAACATATTAGGGTGTCGTATAGTTTTATTTGATGTCATTTCATATGTTGTTTGAGCTTTGTTCATATTATAATTTAGTCCTTGTGTTATTTGATGTCTTAGGGGTTATTTTAGGAGTCATACATGAAGGTGATAGGTTTTCACAGTGTTCAAATAGTTCAAGCTCAAGTGGAAGTTACTAGAACAAGTCAAAAATAACATATTGACTCAAAGACTTGTTTAGTACTTAGGAAATTTTCTAACTGACTAAGTATAAAATTCTTTTTGGGTACCTATTTCATGTTTTTAGCTAAGTAATAGGGACTTGTTAAGGAAACTATCCAAACATTTTTTTTGAAGATAGAATTCTTTCAGACATTTTGTCCATGGAAAAAAGATAAGTGAAAATTATTTCAGAAATTTTAACCCAAAAAAAAATCTTGAAGACCCAAGTCTCTCAGATAAATTGTCTGATACAAAAAGCAAGGACATATTCTTTCAATAAAAATTTTCAAAAAATAAGTCCCAACAAAGGTAGAATTCTTTCAACAAAATGTCTGAGAAAAATAGTCCAAATCAAATGGCCTAATGAAAAAGTCCCAAAGACCTAATTCTTTAAATAAATTTGATCTATCAAAGTATGGCATTGATGCAAATGTCAAAATAAAACTCAAACAAAAAACCTTTGGGGTTTAAAAGTGATGATCATATAGACATCATTGATGGTATCATATACATCATTAATGGGCATGCACACATCAAATTTAAGTCATGAAAAAAATCATTAGGGTTAAAATTTTATGGTCACACAGATGTCAAATATGGTTGCATGGATGTCAAATTATGGGATCATAGACTTCAAATTTTAGACATGGTAAATAGTTGTTTGAGTTCAAATAATGGGTCCCAAAGATATATGGTGTGAATTTTATCATGAAAAAGTAGATTGATGGTGTGAATAGAGTCAAAATTTCAACAAATCTTGAGTTTGAATCACATTCAAGTAACCAAATCATGATCTATGACTCAATTTCAATCGTATAAATAGATCCAATTATGCGAGTGAGATTCAAAGGTCAAGGAGCTCAGATCAAATGCAATGTTTCCAATTGTCATAATCTTGGGACCTTGGATTAATGATCAATGGCTAGTGTTGAATGTCAAAGCAAATAGGCTCTAGAGGAGATCAACATGTCAAATTTGGTCAGATTCTATATGTATAAAATGAGACTACATGTCCAAGTGATGATAGAGAAAATACTATAATGGAGCATGTCAAATTTGGTCAAATTCTATATGTATAAAATGAGACTACATGTCCAAGTGATGATAGAGAAAATACTATAATGGAGTGAATGATGTGGCAAAGGTAATGCCACATAGGAAGCCATGAAATACCAAGGATTTTGTGATGAAGTAAGCTCTTCAAACTCATACGCCACCATGAAAGCACAGTCTAGGTCTAAGATAAATAGAAACTATTAGATGTAAAGAATCAAGGTCTAAAAGACTAATGAATAACTACATATGGTAAATACAAGTGTTTAAAAAATAATTAGTAGTTGAGAAAATGTCTATGACTATCATAGCATATGTGTCAACTCTCCTATTTTAGTTTCAAATGTTTGAGAGATGATCCATGATGAAGGTAGTTTCATAAAAGATAATTGAAGAATCTCTGCACCATTTTGGAGAGTTTATCATGGTTTATATGGACATTTATCTTGGGATGCATTCATGATCTATTTCATACTCTAGTCCCTTGCAATGTAACTATTTATCGATTGAACATGTGATCTAGTGACTATTGAACTTCATTCTTTCAGGCTGTTTCTAAAAGTCTATAAGTAGCTACCATTTTGGCCTTTGTATAAAATACCACACCATGTATGGTAAATCCCTAATAGTTTTTACATTATACTTTACCTTAGAACAATAAATGAAATCTAGTTTTAGTTCATATATCATCTTTTCAAAGTGTGTGAAGAGATGTATAATGAATGGTTAAGAGATATTCATCTATCATTGCTTTCTCTAAATCCTTTCATGTTTGATGGAAGTGATTCTAGCCTAGCAGGTCATATGAAGTGTTGTTAAGTGTATAGATATATTCTTAAGTATAAAATGACCCTTAGTAGCTAAAACTAATCTATGGTTTCACTTACCTTGGATAGTCTTCATGTATGTCACCTTCATATTAAAATACTAATGCTAGTGCATTATAAGACTCTTAGACTAGTGTCTTATGCATTGTCTCTTTGTGATAGAGTATGATAGTCTTATGGAAAACATCTTGGTGAATCACCCTTTTAGAATAGGTTTATTTCATGAAATTTCTAACCCTTTTTCCCCACAATCAAACATTAGAAAAGTGATAAGTTTTGCAAGATACATGATAGGAGCTAGCCCTTTAAATCTAGAGGCTCACTTTCACAATAGGTACACCCACATACTTGGAAGTGTTCCCATGTTTCCAAAATTTGTAAGATGATTGAACACCCTCTTCTAGGGTGAAATATTTGGTGGCAATAGGACTATAAGTTTTAGATTTTCTAGGAGAGATATGATGGTCCTCAACAATGGGGATCTCAACAAAACATTCAAGATTATCATGATCTTGAGAGTCCAAGAAATATTTTATAGCTACATTATGATCTTCAATGGGCCTCCAAACTTATCTCCTTCATATTTTATGCAAACTTAGGTGTGGGACAAGTTGTTTGGATAAGTCATCTTTGAAGGATGATCTCAATCCTTCTAAATTTGCAAATAAGAAAATACTCAATGTTGAAAGTTAACATAATTATTCAAATTCAGAATTGATCTTCCTTGAAACCAAATTAGAAGATTGGAGTCTCCACTAGAATCAAATTTATAGAATATAATAGTTGATGAACTATTGTGATACATGTTGAAATTATACTTGTTAAAGCTTAATGAGATAGAAAGCAAAGACACTAAAATTCATAGAATTATGTTTGAAAGGGGAAAGATACCTTCTAATATGAAATATAAACAATTATTGAATATAAATAGCAGCTCTATCTTTATACAAGAGTCCCCAAAAATGGTGTCAAAAGTGTGTTGGTTCCCAGTTGTACACCTCTCATGCTCAGATTTACACACTTGAAATAAAATGGCAAACAAAGATGGAAAACCTAATAATATGTCATTGTATTCAGGGGAGGTTTTGGCATCTATAATGAACTAAATGGATAAAATGATTGAGAGGCACCTAAAAAAGGTATGGTCAGCTCCCTACTACTTTTGGATCTACCTCAACCAAGGTGAGAGGACTTATGGGGTAGCTTGCTCACATGGAAAGATTCTAAAACTCAACCTCCATGGAGATTGTTGGTACATAGAGATAGAAATATGACCAGGGCACAACCAAAATTGCACACTCCACTTGGGAAGGTTTATCATAAGGAATGTATAAATTCTCTAAGTCACATATAAACTACTGAAGACAGATATATAAAAGTGCTTACAAACTCCATCCTAAATAATTATCAATATCAGGGCTCACTAAAATATTTTAATTCTAAGATTTTAAAAAAAAGATTCAAATTTATGTTATATAATCAAAATCTTATACATTTGTAGGCAAATAACACTTATGATATGCAACAAGGATTGTATCATTTACAGGGTAGGATAAGGTTGGATAGTTTGTTAATTATAAAGAAAAAGGGCATGGTGGGTTGGATATTTTTCAAACAACAATGTATCTTAAAATATTCATGGCATTATCCATTACAAAGATGTAGAGAAGACTCAAATTCAAGCTAATGGGACCTACTAAATGATCCTTAAAACCCTAGATCATATACTACAACTAAAATTTTAGAACACTTTTCCTTATCAAATCCATAAACCTAGGGTGCCATAAAAGGTCATTCAATAATGTACTTATAAGTTAAACTATAGAAAGGGATTTATAACCTAGATCCATACTCAAAATAAAAACTAGTAATAAACACAAATCCAAATATCCAATCAATAAAACATGTAAAACATATTAATGTACTTCATCAATAGGAAATAGCAAAGAACCACAAACATTTTCATTAACTTGAAAAGAAACCTTACATACATCTATTTTTCAAAATGTTGCCAAGGGGACAAGCATGTTAAGTTTTCTCTTTTGACAAGGCAGACATAACCATGCTCTAAAAGCTTATTAATGGCTATATAGTTGCAACCACTTTAGCAAGAGAGATAAGATCTACACATAGCAATGGATCCCAAAACTTTGAACAACCAAAATAAATAACAACCACCAACCTTTTGAATAGAGGATAAGCCCTATATTTATACATTTTTTACCCATTTCAAATTTGGGAGAGAGGGTTGCAACCTGTACTTGCCAAATTCCCACCAAGAGGATCCTGTCTAGAAAAAATCCTTTGCCATGCCTAGAATCTTCATGTAACTACAAGGAAAATCCTTATTACAACTGCCTCTACAAGAAATGATGAAGACTTGAATAAAATATTTTAATTTATTAGCTGGAAATGCCTTTCACATGAGCTAGAAGAAGGATATTCAAGATGGAGACCAAAGAAACTTTGTCTTTATGTGTAAATACATGAGGGTCCCCTTGATCACTTGTTTGGATAACTAGAAACTTTTAGATAGCTACCCTCCCCCTCATACATGCCATGGAATAACCTACTCTTGCAATGATGGCTTAGGAATATTCTAGATCCATGGCCACTTAAATGATCTTCCTTGGAGTGGCCCACCTTGATC
Organism: Torreya grandis; assembly: GCA_037957365.1. Taxonomy (NCBI): domain Eukaryota; kingdom Viridiplantae; phylum Streptophyta; class Pinopsida; order Cupressales; family Taxaceae; genus Torreya; species Torreya grandis. Next base: position 1,408,248 of record JARHVA010001661.1, on the reverse strand, counting down.
TTGAAAACTTGTAATATTTCTCTCATTGAAGGAGCTTGGATGAGCAAAACATGAGAAAATTCAATACATGGGTTTACTTGACCCCTTTACCCTTTTGGCTCTAACTTGCATTTTCACATTTTGCATTTTTCACCTTTGCCTTTTGCAAACTTTAAAATTTTCACATATTTTATTTTTTAGGGTGTTCTTCACATTACATCCTTTTTAATGCATAAATGCATTATTTTCAACCTTTTACCCATTTGGGTAAATCCTAGCCCCACTCACAAATTTGCAATTTACAAATTGCCAAGCTACAATTGATACTTGTAGTTCCCCTAAGACGTTCCCTTAGGGAAATCTTCAAATGATCACATAAGGGATTAATAAAGACATATTGAATTGTAATACATTGAGCATTAACTTTTCCATTTTTTCAAACTTCCTCTCTTATGTAGGCTTTATCTGAGATTTACACCAGATCATCAATTATGTAAGCATAAAACCCTTCATATTGGCATGCCAAAAGTATACCAGTAATACCAACATTTTGCAAGTGCTTTCTCATTACTTTAATATCTTGAAATATGTCTATCTATAATGATGATTGTTAAGAAGTATGTTTTATCCATGAGCTTCAAACTTCTAATGTATCTCAAGAAGCCAATAAAGCAAAGTACCCCTCATTCTCTATACACATTGAAAACATGTTAGATATATATTATGTAATAGCTAATAGGTTTTATGCATCATCCATTCATCAGGGTCACATTTTCGAACTGACACTTGACATATCCAAAAACCCACTCTTTGTCATGATTTCTACCCACAGGACCTACAAGAATCCCATCAATTTATAATTACTTTCAAATCCTCAAATTTATTGAGGAGATACCATGCCTCATTTGTAATTTACATAGTCAACCTGTTGTCAATGGTGAAAGCTCCATTAACTACCTTGAATAGGGTCCTTGAATATGACATGTATGCTTGTGTGGCATCTCCATATCACATCCACTCATCAATATATTTATTTTTAAAAAAAATCCCATTGACCATTTGAAAATCCTTCTTTCATTTCATGTTTTCTAAATATCTTTGCATGGATCACTGCAGACCATTGATCTTTGGATTATTTAGATCTAAATGGCTATCCATAGTGGCTTAAATTTAACATATGTATGCCCATCTTTTGACGTATGCATGACTATCATTGATGTCCATGTGATTGTCAATCTTTGAACTCCAATGGATAATTGACAATATATATTTTGATATCTAAATGACTGTTAATGATGTCTACATGACTATTATTAAAGTTCATACAACCGTCACACTTTAAACACCAAATATTTAGTTGATGAGCTTTACTTTGACATCTACGTGACCATCAATGATGTCTACATGATCATCACATTGCTTGTTCAACTTTAAAGGTGTGCATATTGAGATAGAAAAAGTATGAAGGTACCAAATTTGCAAGAGATGTTTCATGTCATCTAAAATATTGATTCTATGTGATCCTTTGACCATGAGACATTATCTAGGAAAACTTATAACATGCATAAGTAGACTGACTAGTCTATTTCTACATTTATTTTGAGCTCTGTTGAAAATTCCACCCTCATCTCACACCGTTGATCATATTTTCATGGATCAAATGTTGACCTTTGATCTCCATCTATAGGGATCATTCCTTTGATCTACATTTTATTATATCACTAATAGGTTCCCATGATGGTGACACCTATCACTTTCATGCTTATCCTAAGGCTTTGTTGAAATATTAACCTTCTACACACCATCGATCAGGATCTATACGCTTTACCATGTACCATTAATTGATGAGAACATGCTTGAGCTTTAAATTATGCACCATGAGATTGAAAATTGGCACATCCACATTCATCCTAAGTCCCTTTGACTATTCATCCTTGATCATGCACCATCAGATCAATTTGCTTCCCATTAATGTGCATTGTTAGTTACAATTTGTAAGATCAGCTATGATTGGCTAAATTTAACATAATAAATAATTAATTCATAGCTGACATAAAACACTTAGTATAAAAATACTTAGACTAAAGTTTTGAGACATTAATAAATATTATGTATACTTTAGGACTTTGAGCTTAGTTTACAACAAAGGGAATCGACATCATTTAGACCATGTTAATAAACAAAAGTGACCAAGCATTAGCGGATATGAAAGGGACCCAATATGGATTTTTAGACTATGGTTTGGTCATGTCAGTAAACATGACCAAACCTTAGTATAAAAATTATACTAAGTCTATGGCATATTTAAAATGTTATCGCTTAAATTTTCTCCTGCCAAATTTGATTTAAAATTAGAAGGTCTAAGCTAGGGTAATTGGGATAAAAGACCTTAAATTAGTCAGACATGAATTCAAATCAAATTTTGATAGACCAAAGGATAGTAAAGATCAAATTAACATGACGTTTAACCTCTAATAAACACTTTAAAATAGTAAGTGGGCTAACAAATCAGACATTCATACTTGACAAGGGCTTAAATGCTTCAGTGTAGTTTTGTACACTAACAGGTACCATATTTGATCTGAGTATTTTCTTTGATAAACATATATTTGGAAATTATATGTTATAATAGGTAAAAAGGGAATGGGATTTGTTTTAGGATCAATATTAGTGATGAAGTTGTTAAATTAGGTGGCTTTCTTCTTGAAATTCCTGAGTTTGTGATGTTGCCAAGGTAGTTGAGGTTCTTGGGCATGAAGCATTCAAAAATGGCTTCATCACTAGGAAAAGTGGGAAGAGGACCATAATAATTGACATCTAATTCAAGATCAAAAAATTTATTACCATGTTGGGGTAATAATATAATACAATGTCTGACTAGTTGGCCAAAAAAAAAATTAAATAATTAAAAAATAAATCCTAAAAAATACTTGATGATTTTTTTAAAAATGGAAAAATGTATATGCACTACGTATTTGTATATATAGTCTAAACCATAGTTGTTGATTAATTTCAATGACCCAAAATCAAGATGTTTTGAGGAGAAGATAAAATATTATATGGCTTATTTATGCCAAAAATTATGACACACTATTACGTTTTGACCCGGTGATCATATTCAGGGTGTATTTGACATGAATTTATGGCTTTGGAATCTAATGTAAGATTTGGAGTAGGTGTATTAGGGGAAGAAGATTGATCATATTTGATTAGTTTATCATTGGCATCATTTATGGGGGAAATAATATGTAATGATTGGGTAGACCTAATGGTATAGAATATGTAAGAATTTATTGAGGTTTAGAAGGTAAGATTTGTTTGACCACCCAAGGAGTGTCTAAGATTAGAGAATTAGCAAGAGGCACATGACCTTCAGGTGATAATTCAAAGTTAGTGGAAATGGTTTGAACATCATGATTAAAAGCATGTATTTGAGCTAAAAAAAATTGATAATGTTAAACATCCAAGTCTCATGATTGAGCTTGGGCCATGATGTAGTTATCATCATAAGTTGGATAAATTTTACATGCTTAAGGCTTAGGAGGAATTTTGGAAGAGGAAATACCTATATCATTGAGTTTACATGGAGACATGATTAAAGCATCTTATAATAATTTATACACTCCATAATCATTTCATGTGAATTCATCTTCTGTGTAAGAGGCTTTTTGAGTATTACATGGAGGGGAATTTTAGTGATCTCATCTATGAGAGAGATGGTGTGATCACAAGGCAATAAAGAAGGAGGAAACCACTCTGATATGTAAGGATGTAGCTTAGTAGTTTTTTATATATTTTTCAATTCATTAGGTTCATCATCATCTAAATCAGCAATAATGACATGTAAATATAGATCTATATTGATAAATCTAGGTAAGGGAGCATTTTTGATTGTTTGAATGGTAGGAATGCAATATTGAGATTTAGGGTTTGGAAGTTGAATACTCCAAGGGTTAAGATTGGCTTCATATTTACACATTTTACCATTATGAAGGAACTTGATACATTAGCTAAAAAAGGAGGCAGTAGCCCTCATTATATGATTCCAAGGTCATCCTAAGAGTATGTTGTAAGATAGGGGTAAATCAAGGATCATAAGCTTAGTTAGAATAGTCTTAAGTCTAATTGTGAGAGGGAGCCAAATATAACCAAGTGGATTTTGATTAGTTTTGTCAACTCCATGAAATGTTAGGTAGGTTTTCTTGAGTTTATCTTTATTATAACTAAGTTGTTTGATGAGCCATAAAGATGTCAAAATAATACCATATCCTTCATCTAGTAATACTTTATGAATGAGGGTAGTATTGATGGCTATTTTGATGAATAGGGATGGATGATTAGCATGAAATAAGATCTCATCATTAATCATGTCTTCTTTGAGAAATTTGATACAATGTTTTAAAGAAGGATAAATGGATTCAATGGTATGCATGATGGTTGGTTGAGGATCATGAGTGGGTGGTTCTTATTCTAGATAATATGGGTCTTCAATTTCTTGCAATTATTGCATGAGGAATTTATAATGATAAGGGGAGGTACAAACTAAATCCATAAGAGGAATCTTGTAAGTCATGGATTTGAGATCCTCTAAGAAGTTCCAATGAGTTTTAGAAGAAGAACCAGCATGAGGTTTAGAATTTAAGGTAGATTTTGGAGGAATAAAAGTGGTTAGCAGTTCAAAATAAGGATATGGTTCCTCATTAGTTGCCAAAGCTAGGTGAGTGGTTGTAGCATCTTTGAGGAGTTGTTCTTCCAAAGATAGTTTCTTTCGTTTAGTGAAAGGATCTTTGTGAGCTAGTTTTTAGTGATAATTTGCTTTAGCTATATCAACATATTGAGAATTATTGTAATATTGGTCATAGTCGGTGTCAATGGCATAAATGTCTTTATTAGATTATTGAGCATTAGATGTGGAAAATTATTTTTGGTTATGAGAAGTAGAATCTTTGGGAGCTTATCATTTTGAGAATTAGTATCATACTCTTGATTACAAGGTTGAATCACGGCTTCAGGATTGAAGGAACCACCAAGCATATATGAGACAAAAAATTTGGTAAGCCCTCTATAAGTTTCATGGGAATGATCGATGTCAAAATGGAACCAACAAAATATATTAGGGTCATACCATTTGTGAGTGTTATTTTGATAAGTAAATGGTTTAGAGGGTGCTAAAAATTATTTCATTTACTATATAGTCAATGGTGTGTGAGAAGATGGGCGATTGTCGACTTTGGAAATTCCTAGCTTGTTTTGATGAGTATTTCTAGTTATTGCATTAGTATAAGTTTGAAAAGATCTTTTGAGGAATTTGGTATTGGGTTAAAAAAATTCATTAAGAGATCTTGATGCTTGGCTTGGTCAAGAGCTTTGTTAAGCATTTGAGGGTAAAACTTCAAACCTTATATTGAAGAGGAGTTAAGGCAGTTATAAAGAGTTTAAATATATTATCATAAATCATGTTATGGTTAGCATTATGGGAAAAATATTTCCATCACTTGATAAAATCATGAGTTGATTCAGTGGGAGATTGCTTAGCATTAATGAAATGGCTAAGGCAATTTTTGGGAAGATCATTATATTAAAACTCTTTAACTAAAGGATTGACTAAATCCTCTAGTTTCCATATGTAATGTTAGGTGAGTTGGTTGTACCATTATAATAAATCACCAATGAAGGTTTTAACCAAAAGTTTAGTTATGGAAAAATTATTATTTTGGATCCATTCTTTGTAAATATTGTCGAATGCCTTAAGGAAAGATTCCAAGTCTTTAGTCCCATCATTATTGATAGTTGGAGATATGTTACTAATATTAATAAAAACAATAAAAGGGGCTATGGGTTCATTTTTTATTTGTTGAAGTGTCTTATTGTTAATGATAGGTTATGGAGTGATATTTCCTATATAATCTCTAAAAGGTGGAAGAGTAAATTTTTGGTAATTTTAAGGGAGAAGAACAGAAGGTTGACTAGACGTATTGATCAAATGATGTTGTAGTTGCATCATTTGGGAGGTGTTAATGTTTGCATTATGTTCATTTGTTTTACTATGTATATAATAATTTGGTTTGTATCAATTAGTGGGTTAGTGTTTTAAGGAGGACTCCCCAAATTGGTATTAGGGAGAGGGTTTTTAAGAGGTGGATTACCAGTAGGGTTGTTAGATAGACTTGTGTCAATCAATCCAACATTATGATGAGATTATTAGGATGGGAATTATCTTGATAGGTACAAAAAGGATCTAATCCCCCTACCTCATTATGAGGTGTGATTTGAACCATGTTACAATATAAAGATGATGGAGGGTAAGAGGTACATCAAGAGTCAGGATTCTCATGAAAAGTGAAGAAGTGAAAAAAAGAACACCCCATATAGTGTCTAAATGGATTTAGGTTGTCCAAAAATATTTTGATATGGGATTTCATGATGCTTGATGAGAGAAATAGAATTTAAGAAAGAAGAAATAGAATCAGGGATAGACTTGGCCAGATAGAGAACTAAGTCATCTAGATAAAATAATAGGGTCAACCAATAAGGGATAGGGTCAGCCAATAGGTACCAAGTCAATTGGGTTGACAAATTACTACTAAAACATAGGCTAATAAGAGTAAGATTCATATAGGTTAACTATGTATGCTAGATAGAGGATATATCAAAGAGAAGAAGACACATTCATGCAGGTTAATTATATACTGTTGATAGGAACTTGAAATAGTCTATAGGAGACTATATTGACTAAGATGATAGTGTTCTAAAATAAGGGAAAAAATTTTAAAGATAATTGGAATAAAAAATAAATCAAACACATAAACAATTGGATCAATTTGATTGATCCAATTGGGTCACATAGCATAAACCTTACACCAGCGTTGGCCAATGCAAGTTTTGCAATACAACATGTAATGATCAAAGATAAAAAAAATCAACTAAAACTTAAATGCTAACTAAGTGGTCACCCTAAGTGTTATTATATTATTATAAAGTTTGTATTTTAATTTGATACGATATTTGGATGAAATAGGGAACTAGAAAGTAGTATAAATTTGGTCTCAAGATGTTTGGGCTGAAAGGGATATGTATTGGCAATGGTATTGGGGCCTACCTCCTCACTTTAAAATCATACATCCATAAGGGTATCAGGTGCTTTGATAATAAATACCATTAACCATGTATTTACACTTATCCAAAAAACCAAGTCAACTTCCCCTTGGTAATGAAATCCAAGTAGGTATGCCTTGGGAAGACAAATTTTTAAATGTGTTTTGAATGTTAATTCATTTGGTAGTGTGTGAAAAAGAGTAAAATAGTGTAAATAAAATGGTAATTTTAAAATCCACCTATTTAGACTATGTGAGTTACTCTAAGCATGCAAATAGCTAAAAATGAAATGTGAATTAATTACTATCAAATAGATGTTAATTCCTTGATTAAGAATAATATAGAGTTGATTCAAGCAACACGATATGCAAATATTATAGAAAAAATTTGACTAGGTTGCTACTATTTTATAGAAGCAAGGTATTTAAGAATAGAGTTGAATAAGATGACTATGTCTTTCAGACAGAAGATAGACTATAGAACTAAGTCGACTAGGTCAACCTAGTTAGTTGTATGGCTGTAGTTTTGAAGACTGCCAACTTGTGAAAAATAAAACTAAAGGAAGTACAAAAATGATAGAGATAGGAAAGATAGGAACCTTGGTGGGTTTTGAATATGATTTAGATTACAAAGTTTATGTTTTAATGCCTAAACTACTACTTTTAAACTATGCAAACTAGATTAAATGGTTTGATGGAGTTCAACAAAACCCTGTATGCTAAAGAAGAATAAAGAATAGGGTCGACTTGTTCAATAATGTTCATTAACCTATATGTTGGCAAAAAGAATTAACAGATAGAGTTGACCTATTTGATAGTGTATGTTAATCTCGAACTGAATAAGAGTATTATGTTCATTATTCTATCGAGTAACCTATAGTTAATGAAGACCTACATAGATAAAACAATTTTTTTTAAAGCAACTGTGTTAAACCTATGCATAAAAAGTTATAACTATACTAACTAGTTCAATACAGTAATGATAATATGGAAAATATAATAAAATGGTAAAAATGATGACATGAAATAAAACCTATAAGGGTTAGATTTCATGTTAGGTTCACTAGAATGTATGGAAATGCAACTGATCTATAAATCAATCCTAGCTTGGAAAATAAAAATATTACTTACACTTCCAATTGTAAACACATCAAATATTTAAGGTCATGAACAAGATAGGTCCACTAGACCTATTCAAGGGATCTCTTACCACAATAAATTCACCAAGGAGGGTTCCAAAGTCTCCATTCAATGAAAACTGTGTAATAACCCTAACTAGGTCCTATGTTTTCATGTTCATTGAACTAAAAACAAGTAAAGTAAAAATATAATATAGTGCTCACCAAGATTATGGCACAAAATAGGGGTTAGTAAAGGTAAAATTAAATATATATGTAATATAATCCTATTTAAGCTATATATAGGTAAAACTCTAATGCATGGAGAGAACAATATATTCAAAAGTCAATACTTATGTTACTTCTATCTACTAAAAAGAGGAGAAAAGTTAAGATACTTACCTTAAAGATGAACCAGTCAAGACTCAATATCTCCCTTGGGAAAATGTGCTTCATAAGAGGTGGTTGTTGTTTTTAAGGATCACTAAGAAAGGCCATAGCATCCAAGACTTTTCCACAGGATAAGATTCTTCTCCAAGTAGGAACCCTAAGCTAAGAATCCAAAGTAGAATGGAAAAAGAACATATTGTAAAGAAGTGAAAATGAATAATTAACTCTTGTTTTCTCTCTAAAAATGGTGAAATTAATGTGTTTATATAGATGGATATAACCCTAGTCCTTTCTAAAATTTTAGGTTGACAAGGTTGATCCAATTAACATTATATCGTTATTGACAAAAATAAATTACGTATTGGTCTAGGTCAGCCAGGGGTTGACCTAGACCCTAAATTTTTATCAATTAGAGTATAAGGTTGATGGGGTTGATAGTGTAACACAAACTATCAAAAAGCATTTTAGGCTAGGGAAGGGCTAATGAAGGTAGATAATGACTATATGAAGGTGCAAAATAGGATGCAAAGCTTAGGAGAATGTTTTAAGGAGTTGTTTGGATTGATAACATGTGGTAGTATAGGGACAAAAATCCTATAAAGCACCAATCTTCTACCCACCCCTTTTCCATTGCACCCCTTAAGGCATGCACTTATAGATATTAAGACTCGACAGGTTTTTATAAGATAAAAAGCATCAATAATTGATAAAGTTTGAAAATATTATGTGTATATAGATTAAACCAGTAATAGTTGTAAGAGGCATTGATTATACCCACTTAGTGAAATATTCAATGGACATGATAATGAAGTGGTGACCATCTGAATAATCATGGGAAAACTTACATATTATATCTATACCCCAAGCGGAAAAGGCCCAAGGTGTAATGATGGGATTTAGATCCCAAGGAGGAATGTAGATCTCATGAGATAAGTGTCATCACTTCTCACATTTTCTAACGTATTGATGACATTATGTTTAAGAGTAGGCCAGAAGCATCTCATCTTATGTACCTTGTGAGAAGTTAGGTGGCCACAAAAATGACTACCACAAACCTTGTTATTTTAATGCAAAAGTACCCTTTCTTAATCTTCTTGATCTACACATATTAGCAACATGTCATCAAAGGTCTTGTGGTAGATAACCTCATCTAATATGACATACTTGAAGGTGATAATTCAAAGACATTACCTCTATTAAGAGTTGGCCCCTTCAGGATAGGTGTAGTCAATTAAGTAATGAACAATATCAGCATACTAAGGAAAAGACATGATAGGATGAATATATTTATATCTAATTAATTAATCAATAAAATCAATGTCAATAATATCACCATCTTGTATAGGGAGTATTCCAACCAATCGATAATATTTTGGCCTTCAAGAGAAATTAGAATAACTCCTACCCCTACACCTATGTGGCACTTGGCCCTATCATAGTAGAGGACCTAGTGATCATGTGTGAAATAAGGACTATCACCTGCTAAGACTTATTTTTCTTTTGATATCTCAACCATATGCATATCAATAATATAAATTACTTGGTCTCAAGACTCAAAAAAGGGATAAGTATTAGAGTGAATGGAAGAACCCATGGAAACTCAAAAGGCCTACTCTTATGGTCTATATTAAGTTAGGTAAATAGTTATAGTAACTCAAAAGGATACTTATTAGGTTTTATTTCAGTGTGGGAAGTATGCCAACATAGTTACAATGGATTTTAGGTGTGCAAAGTATGTCAACATAGTTATGATATCATTTTAGTGTGAAAGGTATGTCAACATATTTATGTATCTTATAGTATTTTTTATAAGACATGGGTAATCATGTTCTTCATATTATTATATACAAGAAGGATCATAAGAATTTAGTGAGTGACTCTCCAAGGGTTTAGCTCTCTACAAGGATGAGAGAAGGCCTCTCTTTAGGTGTTCATGGATAATCATGATATCAAATGTTAATCTTTATGGTATCTATTATGAGGGTATGAATATTCTCCTTATCCACTAGTATATTCAAGGGAGGAGGAATGGTCTGACCATATAATGAAGAACTCAAAATGTGATGTAAATGATAACTAGGTATGGGTTGTAGTAGAATGGCTGACATCTTAGGATGAAGCAAACCCAATGGATCAGGAACTCTTTAAAATTGATATGTTATTGTCATAGTGTGATAGAGTAATGTGCTTCAAAAATGCTTGTAAGTAATATAAGTAACATGAAAACTTCAAATTTTCCATGTGTGATCAATCATTGGATGATCATGATGGTAATCATAGGAAAAATTGTCATCAAGGGAAACCCCTTCATTTTCTAACATCATTATCATGAAAAGATCAGGTAAACTAGTTAACCTCTCTTAGGGTTCCATGTTCTAAGACTCATAAAATTTATAGGTCCCTAACCCTCTGGGTTGAATAAGAGGATAAGTTGCATGTCATTTTCCAAGATATTGATAATCTCAGTTGTGGACATGGTGGAAACTACCAAAAAGGTGACTAGCTCATAATTAATGATGTTTTTATCTATCACCACTTCATTTTCCTTTGTTTGTCCTTTAATAAGTCTTGAGTTATTCTACCCCTTGCTTTTGGTCAAATACTTTAGGCTTTGTAGGATCCATAACATCCACCAACTATGAGGGTTTTTGTGACTCTATTGGTATGTAGGTGATAGTCAATGGGCAAGCCCAATTATTTGTGCATGGTCATTTGAAGCATGTCAAAAGGATTAGGATCCCCTTGGGATATGATAAACCTTATTCATATAGATTAACACAATTTATTAAAACAAGGTTAAAGGGATGGCCTTCTCATTGTGAATCTAGGGTCTTCCCAATATCATGTTATAATGTGTGTCTTTATCAATAATGTAAGATTTTGTTAACATAACCTTAGGACCCATAGTGATTGGAAGTAATATGGTTCCTTTTGAGGTGGAATTAAGGCTATCATAGACTCATAAGGTATTATTATTTTTGGAATATTTGGAATCCCCATAACCAAGCTTATACAATAAATAGAATGGGACAATGTCCAGAGTTGCCCCATCATCAACCATGGTTCTCATTATGTAGTTACTATAGATCCATACTTGAAAAAATAATGTTAGATCCCCCCTTATTTCCAATTTAGTAATAAGATGTATATTTCCAAGGTAGAATAACTAACCCATGTCTCAATAATATTTCCTAGGTGAAAACATATCTTTATCAATATGATTGATCTAAGCTTATGGTGGGAGAGTTACTCCAGATAAATACCCTAACTCTAAATCATTGAACAATGTCAAATGATGGGAAGGCAAGTTCTTGAACAAGTCAAAGAAGGAAATTTGGATAAATTAATTGTAATATCTAAGATCAAATCATAATTCTATAAGGGAAGGCCTCAGCATCATTGGTACAAGCTTGCATAGGCTGATTATGATGAATCACTTGATTGTGTAAATCACCTTGAGTTTGATTTGGGGTAGCTTAAATTTAGTGGTTTACAAAAGGGTACTATTAAATCTAAATATTATATTTTTGTGTTGCAATCGGACCATTCTAATTTACCTAATGGTTCACACCTACATTCCATAGGAACATGTCTATGAAATTTTGACTTTGATCCTTGGGGAGCCTTTGAATGAATTTTTTATACTCCTTACATTTTGAATATCATGACCAATGACTTGGTGGAAGAGATAGTATATATTGGGATCATATTCGTTATGCCTATGATTTAGTCCTTATTGACCAAACCCTTATTTTAAATTCCTTTTATATTATGGTTGGATTTGAAATTACAAAAAATGCTCAGCATGTTGAAACTAGTTTTGATTTTGGTTCTGATTTTACTTCTGATACTACATGTTACAAGGTGGATGTCATTTGAATTCAACTACATGGACTTTAGGTGGATGGTTTTGGTTCCTAACATCCATATCATTATTTGGGTTGGTGTTCTTAATGGTAAAAGACTAATTATTATTCATTGCGTTTGGTTTTTTGTCATGGTCAATCATGCCATCAGTGGTGGCATTCTTGTTTTAGTTATATATTTTAGTGCCTTGATTATTGACAATGTTCTTACTTGAATTTTGAAATCCCCCATTGTTTTAATTTGAGTTGATAATGTTCCCAATGTCCCCATAGGTTCAATGAGCACTATCAATGGCCACTTGATCAACCTATAAGGCACTCTCAAGATATTATTCATAAGATTGATAAGGAAAATTTTGGATGTCTTCCCTTGTTTCCTTGTTAAGGGATCAAATAAAAAGGTCACATAAATCCCTTTGGTCCATGTGAGGTGTACTAGTAGATAAATACATAACCTACTACCATATTGTAATGAAATGGGCATCCAATTCATTATGTTCTTGTTTGATATGAAGTAATTCTTGAATGTAAATCTTGAAAAGCTTGTTTATGTCAAAGACCTTAATTAATTTAGCCATCAACTATCTAAAATAATTAATTGACCCCTCTGAGAGGTGGTGATACCAATCAATATTAACTCTTTATATGATTTTATGGAAAATCTTGGCAAAACCCATATTCTAAGGTATGAATTTCTTGATAGCTATAGCAGAAGCCTTGATGTATGCATTGGGATCTACCTCCCTTTGAACTTAGAAATGTTTAGTAGGGGAGGTGGAATAATAACTCCTCATATGTTGAGATCAAGAGGTTTCTTAAGATACTAAACATAGGTCCCCATGTTTTTGAATTCATTTGTTTTTATAGTCAAGTTAGATTGAAAGGGTAGGATTGCATAGATTTTTATTAGATAAACACTAGGAGGAATGGAAAAATCTTGATAGGATGAAGTGGAATAAGCTAGGAAATAATTATCTAGTTGAGTAGATTTAGATAACATATGGAAATAGGGATGAATGTTGTTAGACATAAAAGGGTTGGTGATTTATTTAGGAGGGGTGATGTGGTTTTTACATATCATGAAGGCATGTAAGGTGTCACATGGCTAGTTTTCATAGGGGGAGTGTACATGGAAGGCATGTAACTCACGTAGGTAAATAGGGGTGGGTAATTGGACTAGATGGGTCAAATTTAATTGAAAAACACATCCAATCAAGGTTTGGCTAGGTGTTTGGTAAGGTGTAATAAATTTGGAAGTGTTGGGGTTATGGACTTCATAAGTATGTCCCCAAGGGGTTGGTTAGAGGCATATCTTGGTGGGTGCTCTTGTTGTGGTGGGAGTGTGTAAATTTTTTGTTGTAACATTTAGTGAATGTTTGTTTCAATAGGAGAAGGAAAATAATGAGCGTATGTAAGAGGATTTGGGATCACTCCTAGATTCAGAGATAATTGGTTATTCTCAAAATCATGAATATGACCTACAAAGGTATTAATGAGATCATTTACATCCAGTGGTGGAGTTAGGTATAGAAGTATCCTATACAGGATATGTATAAGTGAGAGATTGGTTAATGTGAAGGGAATATTTTATAATGTGATCCTCATGGGTAGTGGTTAAGGTTTTCAATGGTGGGTTACATACATTTTGATTCCCACTATAAGGATGTGCATCCACTTACATATGATTAACCTTGTCCTCCAAATAGAGGATCTTTCCTAGATAGTGATCATATATAGAACCACTTTATGCATATGGGTTTTTTAGGATAATTGATGGTCTAGTGTCCATATGAGGGGTGGTTGTACTTACTCAAATGAGGGTCATAGTATTAGACTTAGGATGATTGCTAGTGATTTATGATGCATCATGCACCTCGTGAATAGGGATTGTAGTCTTGGTTTGAGTATTATAGTGAGAATAATTATAAGATTTATAATCTATATCGGTGTCAAAATAAATGTTGTTTTAGCTTACCAATTAATCTTTACTAATATTGATTTAGATCCTTTTATCCCTCTAGGCCAAGAGATCCACCTATGTCCTATCCAAACATATTTTTGGGGTATATGGATACCCAAAGAATAAATGGAATGAGAGGGGAAGATGGAGAAAGGAGAAAATAATAAGGATAATAAAATGGAAACATAAAATATGGGAGTCGTACACATTAGTTTCACCAATTTTTATGCATGTGAATAGCACATGCTAAATTATGCATTCAACTTCCTGAGGTCTAGTTGAGATAGCCAACTTAATGAATGGGGGATGGGTATTACTATATATTGGGTTGATTATTCAATGGAATAAGATTTGGAATGGGTGGTAGAAAGTTATTCTCATGATGAAACCATAAGGTTCATAGAGTGTCATGTTGCTAGTTAAGACTATCTAGCTAAGTAAAAAGAGAGCTCTAAATCCATTTGGTGTCAGAGATAATAAGGAAGCAAAGCTCCTGATGAATACTAGAACTAGTGAAATGGGGATTTTTAGGTTAACTTAATTAAAGGATGAGCTCAAATATATTTATTTGACTATGTGAAGTCAATTTCATCCACAAATTTGAATGATATATTATGATTTTAGACTTGAGGAGAATAAAGGGGAGTGAAGGTGAGGATATAGGCTTGAATCATGTTATATTAGAGACCTCAATTTTGGGGGAGGATGATGATTGGTGATTCAAAAAAATTATATTTTTCCTCTAGGTCACTAAGATAATTGGTGATGATTTCTGGAATATGTGTAGTATAGAAAAATTCAATTCTAATTTCAGCACTAATAAATGATTGTGTGTTGATTGTAGGACTAGGTGCTCTAGACCTAGGGAAAATACCTCTAACAAGACCAGGTGTTTCAAAAAGTGTCATCCAAATGATACTAGGCAAGGTATAAGTCTATGATCTTGTTTTTAAATTAATATTTGAATATACTTACCATGTTTTTATAAGCAAGGTTTTGTTGGGAGGCTTGCATGGGTGGGCCAGGCTTTGACAAAGTTTTTGATTTGTTTTGTTTTAAGATATATTTTACTGAAAATGAAAAGTAATTACTTGTTGAAATTAAATAAATTGAAATTTAATTATGATAAACAAACTCAAATTAAAAAATAAAACAATTTTTTTTGTTGTTTCGAATATATTTTTAATGCATGCAAGGTAAGAGAGAGAGAGATATTCTAACTATGCAAATTCTGATTTTTCAAATTTTCCAAATGTAACCTAAGTGAAGTTAATTTTTATCATTTTATTTGGATGATTTTTGAATGTATATATTCACAATATATTTTTTTAACAACATGAAAATGATTCAATAAGATTTTTATATTATAAATATCAAAATAGTATTAAGCTACTAACACTTGTTTTGCTCATATGCAAGCTAGAAAAAACTTTCATATTCCTAGATCGATTTCACACTACCTATGAATAATGTATTTTTTTAATAGAATTTGATTTTCTACTATTTTTAGATAAAAATAGTTTTCTTATTTTGTTAAAAACAAAGGAAATCAATATTAAAACAAGGTCTTTGGTATACCTAGGATAACCTAAGGTTTTCTAGTTGCTAGTATGTGTGTTTAAGAATAAAAAGAGTTTATTTCAAAAATAAAAATGGATTCTTAAAATGAATTAAAGTATGTTTGGTATATTACAACATTCACCTATAGATTTAATTTAATATTATATACTATGAATGAATATAATGAATGCAATCAAACAAAGAGACTAGCTACTATTTTTGTTACAAAGACTAGAAAAGGAAACAATTATTTTTCCTATCATTTTTTTTTATATAAATATAATATAATAAAATATTTATTTAACTAATCTAAAATAAATAATCAAAACAAAATGAAATCAAATATCCTCAAATCTGATCAAGGTAGAGACTAGTTGAAAGCATGTAGTATGTGTTGTTACTATCCTTAGAATGCTAGCTCCTTTATCTAGAACAATATTTAAAGAAATATTTAACAAGGATGATGAAAAAATAACTATCACAAAAGAGAGAATAAGAAATATACAATCCCAAACAAAGAGAATTTGATATATGATTAGTTGAGTGCACTATTTTCAAAGACTGGGTTGTAGAATCAATGACACTTCTTTACTTGAAATGGTGTAGTCAATCATGAAAATAATAGAGGTAGAGCTCCAAAGCAATGGCATCGGGTTGTGGATATATAAATATTTCATACACCAAGTTTTAATTTAAATTTTTAGATACAAAATCAATCCAAAACTGGCTTACTTGTAGAAAATAATGGGTTTTGCATGAAAGACTTTAATTTAGTTGAACTAGGAGTATAAATTAGGAGAGACTCAAAATGATTGAAAATAAAAGAGGGAGTGAGTTGGGCCATCATTAAACTAAACAAAAATCATCAAGATCAAAAAACATGAAAATAATCATGAAAAATGTGGCAAATCTTGAGTTCTAGTAGCTAAATTTAGAAGATGATAGAAGATTACAAAACTACCCCTTTTAGTATGGAGAGATTATACAACCACCAATCTCATGATGGAACCAAACTATGCAGGTATAGAACCACTACATATAAATGCATAACTACCATGTCAAGAATGGTTTTACTAGGATAATTTCCATGTAGCATTTCTATAATGGACCATGGTGGTACTATCCTGAAGAAGGGCAATTATACCCCTAAATAAAGGCTTTTAAAATAAACTAAAATTACCCTTTATAAGCTAAAAGAATGGAATTTTGAGGGCCTAAGATAGAGAATGAGAGGTAGAATGGGGAGGGTATTAGTGATAACCTATTTTGAGCATAATTTAGGATATCACTACATCATCATTAGACATCATGATAAAATGTCACATCATGAAAATTTTAGGTGCATATTATATACACAATATTTTCAAACTTTATCAATTACTGATGTTTTCTCTCTTGTATGAACCCATCGAGTTTTAATCTCTCTACATGCACACCTAAAACCACTTCACTAAGCTTTGTAGAATTGTTTTCCCTTTACTACCACTTATTATCTACACAATCATCTCCTAAAAACACTTTCCTAAGCTTTGGTCCCCTTTTGCACCCTCCTCTAGTCATTTTCTACTTTCATTAGCCCTTCCCTAGCCTAAAACCCTTTCCACTAGTTTACATTACACTCTCAACCCCGTTGACCCTGTACTCTAATTGATAAAACTTATTTAGGGTCTAGGTCAACCCCTGGCTGCTAAACCAAGATCTATTTTATTTTTGTCAATAATGATATAGAGTCAATTGGGCCAACCATGTCAGCTATGATAGAGTTAATAAGACTCTTCAACCAATATCTCTCCATGAATCCATTATCACAGCCATGAAGCTAATGCATTACATATAAAGATTAAACTATATATTACCCATTATATATCAAATAGTTTACAATAGAGATGTATAAATAGTTCGAAGATAGTAAAATCCTAACCATCTCATGCATGTGGGACTAACTTCCCCAATATAAGTGGAAGTAAGGCATAAACCCATCATCCTCATGAATATGGGATAAACATCTCAAAAGAAAATAACGCCTAAGTAAGCTAAAGAGTAAGAAATTGATATCTTACACCAACACCCCCCTTAAGTTAAGCGTAGCTTAGGTGGGTACAATAAAGGATGAAATGTGAAGCCACATGTCCCTATGTATGCCAATCTATCTCGCTAGAGTATATGGATGTCAAGTCATTATAACCACCAAGTCAAAGTAGGAATGATGTTGAATATGAAGATCACTAAACATGAATAATGTGCTCTAAAATATTGGGTAGAGTAATAAAATTAAGTATTAATTGAACACCCTCCAATAATATGGTGAGAAGTGAGCACAAAGACTGGTGGGGATGTCAAACTAGTGTCATTAGTGGGGATACCACACTGGTGTCACTATAAGAATCACCAAGAAGGCCATGGAGTCAAGTAAAAAAATCTTCATATGGGTTTTGAAAAATAAAGTGCCTAAATAAGATACCCATGTACAAGGAGGAATCCATAAACACTCAAAAAGTGCAAAATATATATATATATATATATAACTCTCATAAAGTGGATAAAAATGAGAAAATAGGAACCCCCCAAAGAAAAGAGAGAAAAGAAGAAGAGAGAGATAGAAAGCCCCCTAAAGATGATGTTGAAGTAGTTTGTACTTAAATTACTCAAAATGCATTAAGGAACTAAATTTACATGAGTGGTTCAAATCCAGCACTCGATCACAAAAACTACTAACACTGGGCTTCACCAAAATAACTTTAGTCAAAAATATTGTCAATGATGATGAAAGTACAAAAGAGTATTGTATGTGTAAGAGACACTCAAAAAATAAGAATTAGAATGTACATGACACCCCCCCATACTATTGATTGTATGGGGTGATGCAAAAAAGACTACATACACACCCAACCCCCCCATAATTCTAAATGGGTAGAGTGGAGGAAAAAAAGGTTTGCAAAGCAAACATATCCTTATAACCACTCGTTATAACTAGAATGGAACCATGTTTTCCTCAAACCAACTAAAATGAAAAAAGTTATACCCATATACCCCTATGGATATTGATCAGAATATTTATTATGACCACTTTCTATAAAGCTCTCAAAGTCCTCTTTCTAGTAGTGAAATAATTTTCTGAATCAAACACCTATGTGAAGAGAAAAATAATCTGCAAGATAGTAATAATTGTCTAAAAAAACTTTATAATTTCTCCAAAAAATGTATGGCCAGCATAATAGATCTAAGCAACTTAAATTCAAATCATTATGACTGATTAGATCTAAACACAACATATCTAAGAATACTCAAAACTAGAAACTCTCCACAATAAAGGTGTTTTGAATATGAATTAAAAAATATAGATCTGAAAAGGAACCATATAACTTATCTAAGGAGTAGATAAATAATGCAAAAAAATGGTAGTTGGAAAAATGGAAATTGGAGACCACTCTAAACCATGATAGAGTTAAGAATACTCTTCAAACAAGATCTCTCCATGAATTTATTATCACAGCCATGAAGCTAATGCATTGCACACAAAGAATAAACTATATATTATCCACTCTCTATCAAATAGTTTACAATAGAGATTGACAAATAGGTAGAAGATAGGAAAATTCTAACCATCTCATGCATGTGTGACTAAATTCCCCAATATAGGTGTAATTATGGCATAAACCCATCATCCTCATGAATGTGGGATAAACATCTCAAAAGGAAATAACACCTAAGTAAGCTAAAGAGTAGGAAATTAATATCCTACACCAACATGCTAAAATTTCAAAAAGGTTTAGGAGTAGATTCAGCTACATATACACATTCATTTCATCATTTATTTATGAATATAAGAATAATAATAATATATTATGCATCTTCTTATCCACCATTCTCATTGAGGACCATAGCTTAGGGTTTCAATAATTTATTTAGAGATACAGATCTTGTCTTCTGGAGAAGTTGTTTGGATGTATAGATAGGCTGTGTAGCCTAGAGATAACTTATCCTTATTATCCTTACATACCATAATGATATCTTGAAAATCACCTTGTCCAAGGGAGAGATTAAAACTTGGTGGGTTTGTCTTCAAAGGTAAGTATTCTTAACTTTCTTCGTCCTTTGTAAGAGTAGATAGATTAGCATTTGTACTTCTCTCCCATACATTAATATTTTGTATACATTGACATGATTATATATCTTAATGCATGTTTAATTTTTATGTTTATTACCCCTACTTTGTGCCACAATCTTTGGTGACAACTAGATTCGATTTTACTTTACTTGTTATATACTGTGTGAACATGAAAACATATGACCTAGTTAGGGTTATTGCATAGTTTTGCTTGACTTGAGGCTTTGAAACTCTCCCTAGAGATTTTATTATGGTAAGATATCCCTTGGATAGGTTTAATGGATCCATCCTAGTCATAACCCCAAATATATAACGTATCAACAATAAGTGTACTTAGGATTTTTCTTCTCTGAGAGAGGATTGATTTAAGTTACATTCCATTTGCATACATTCTGATGAACCCAATGTGAATCTAACCCTTGGAAGATTTATTTCACACCATCATTTTTGTCATCATATTATATTTTTATATATTTTAAATACTATGTAAAACTAGACATTATAGTTCTAACTTTCTATGCATAGGTTTAACACACAGTCGCTTCAAAATGACTTTGTTCTATCTATCCAAGCCATCAACAAATACAAATTACTAGATTGATCAGTTCAGCATGGTGTTCTTATTTATCCCTAGATTGGCATGCATAGTTGACCCAATCAACTCTATCTATTATTTTTTTTTGTCAACATACATGGCTTTAAACATAGTCAAACTAGTCAACTCTATTTACCATTTCTTCTTTAGCATATAAGGTTTTGTAAAATTGGTCAAACCAGTCGACCCAGTTAGCAAAATTTTGAACTAGAATTTGAGAATCATAGCATAAAAAAATTCAATCTAAAACATCTTCAATCTCATCAAGGTTTCTTTCATTCTCTCTTTGTCATTTTAGTTTTTATTTCAGCATAATTTTTTACAAGTTTGTAGTATATAAAACTACATCCCTATAGTAAAATGGGTCAACATGGTCAACATAGTTATATAGTCTATATTTTGTCTAAAAGACATAGTAAACCTATTTGACCATGTTCCAATAGACCTTTATTCTATAAAATATTAGTAACCCAATCAAATTTATTATGTATTATTTTCATACAGTGTCACTTGAACCAAATCTATACTATTCTCAATCAAGGAATTAACATCTACTTGCTAGTAATTGATTCACCTCTCCTTTTTAGTATTTTGTAGGATTAAAATAACTCACTTAGCCTAAATAGGTGGTTTTTAAAATTGCCATTTTAGTTACATTGGTTTTGTTTTTGAACACACTACCAAATCACCTTACATTTAAAACACATTAAACATTTGTCTTCCCAAGGCCTGCCTACTTGCATTTCATCACCAAGGGAGAATCTAACTTGATTTTTTGGCCAAGTATAAATATGTGGTTGATGGTATATATTGGAAAAGTGCCTGACACCCTTATCATTGTAGGATTGTGAAGTGAGGGGGTGGGTCCCAATACAAATATAGTACCATCACCAATATAGATCCCTTTTAATGCAAACATCTTAAAACAAGCCTTAGATTGTCTTTTAGTTCCTTGTTTCAGCCAACTTTCCTATCACATTAAAATTACAATTTATTATAACTTAATAACACTTAGGATGACCAACTAGTTAACATTTTACTTTTTACTTGATTTTTTCTCTTTGATGATTATATGTTTTATTATAAAACTTACATTGGCTAGCATTAATGCAAGGTTTTTACTATGTGTTCCAACTGGTTTAGCCACATTGATCAAATTACTTGTGTGTTTATTTCATCTTACTTCAAAATTATCTTTCAAAATTTTCTCCTATTTCAGAACACTATCATTTTGAGTGATGCAATTTCTTACAGATAGTTTATCTTGCTTGCCTATAATACATATTCAACCTACATGAAAGTGTATCCTTATCTCCCTATTAATTTCTCTATTTATCATTACACAATTGACTTATATGACTATGCATCTTTATATTCCTATTTAGTTATTTGTTCAGTAATACACAGTCGACCTCCATGACTATGTATCCTTATCTTATTATTTTCCTTCCTAGTTTATAACACATAATTGACTAGTTCAACTCTCTATTTTATTTTTTGATTTTGTCTTTGCATCACCCCTTTAGCCCCCTTTTCTCATCATAAAATTCATATTTAAGGATAACACGAAGTTGAATCCAATAGACATGATGTGATTAACCAATCCCAGTAGATTTCCCTAAAAATAATTTATGGTTTCCACTTTAGATGAAAGTAATGTGAATGTTTCCACTTGCACTACTAATTACAAGACTCTCCTCATTCATCTTCAATTCATAACCCTCTTTTCTCCTTATAATATCATTTATAATTAGACTACACACCTAAAATACTTTTCTTTATTAATGAATTTACTCAAAATAGGGGAAAATTCCCTTCAACTATTTACAATATCATGATAAGTGGTCAACTATAAGAACCCCATTCATCCTCCTCTACATTCTCTCATGGATTTGGGGATGATACTTTCTTTACTTCTCAATGCCTCCCTTCTATTTTGACTCCTTATCATACTATGACCTCTTTTTATTTGATTTCTTTAACCTCCATGCCAAGTATCTCTACTAGCATGGCAAGTTCAACATCTAGTGGGCCTTTTCCAAGACCCCTCCTCCTCAATCATTCTATTAGTGCATCATTTGATACCAATGGTAATCATATCACTAGTACTTCTTTTTCTTATAATTCCAATCCTTTTATTAGTGCATTATTCACTACACATGTTTCTCAAGCCACTAGTGTCGTGCATGCCAGTATTCATAGTGCAACCCAGGCCACTAATACCAATGCTAATGTTTTACATGCCACATAAAATAGTCACAACATCATTGAAACCCATCAAATATTATTACAAAATGAATATTTTTAAAACTAACAATGCTAATCAAATTATGAAAATACAAAATCATCTTATTCACCTTCAAAATCAACCTCAATAGGTTTCATTGGGAGTGCACAATATAAATGCCCCTACCCCCTAGGGATTCCCATGGAAATCTCATTCCTCAACCACCCCTTGTTAACAAAATAATCAAAAAATATTCAAAATAAAACTTTGATACCTCAAATTACCAATATCGACATAGGAGGTATCACACCCATCATTAGTTATAATGGGTCAACCGATCTTACCTTACATTTAAAAACATTTGGAAATCTCTACAAATATTGGGTTAAATTAAACACTTTTTTTGATACCAAGATATTAGCAAAAAAAATCTCTAGAGACACTTTAGATTGGTATAATCAACTCAAACCCCAATATATCACTAGCTTGGAAGATCTAGTTAATTCCCTAGTACAATAGATTCAAACTAGTGACCTCCCCAAAAATACCTTGGCTCATTTTATCAATTTTAGGCAACTTGAAACTAAAACATCACAAGATTTCATCAAATAGTGGAAGATCTTATCTAATAAGTGTGAGCACAACATGGCAGATGATAGTATTTTTTATCTATTCACTAATTCTCTTTATCCCAAGTTATAATATTAGGTTAAGACTCTCTCTAATAACTTTAGAAGAAGCCCTCGACCAATCCAAAACTTAAGATTTTCTCATGCACCAGTTTAAACCATCCCAACCTCCCATGGGTAATCGCATGCTCATTAAAAATAAAAATCATCATGCTACCAATGATGGTGTCATCGATTCTCATGACAACATTCATAATATTCAAGCCATCACTCCCAACAATGTTGTGGAACATGTTCCTCCTCTAAATAACATATCTCATCCTCAATTTTCTCAAATAAACAACATTAATGTTCATAAACCATTATCCTTAGATGAGCTCCAAAAGTGTCTACCAAGGCCTCTATCATGATATTTTGACCCCACTCACCCTATGAAATCAAGGTATGATCCAAATAATTTTTTTTGGTTTCATGTAAGTTGGGGCCACTCTCATGAGACTTATAGGAAATTATGTAATTTAACTATGGATTTTCTCCTTGGCCTAAAATTTGATTATGATTCACTCATTCGTAAGTGCCAACAAGCCTATGATATATCCTTTAAAGCTCACAATACACAAAAAAAACATCAATCTTTGAACCAAGCCAATGCTCGTCTTGCCATATATAAATACCTTCTTCCTAATCATTAAGATAATAATGACAAGCCTACTCCTTCCACCAACATTGAAAGTCTTATAAATCAAAATCCTAAAGAGAATGTTATAAATATGGCTAATATGTGAAGGGTAGTTTATTTGATTTATTATAATCCTACACACATGCACCAAACATCCCAAACATTTTATGTTATCTAAGATTCTTCCCCATCTCACCTAATAGAATTGGGGTAAGAGGGCCTTATCTCTTTCCAAGAACCAATTCCAACACCTTTATTGGATAATACCTCTCATACTATTTATACAACTACCCCAACATCTACACATATATAAAACCTTATTCATCCTTCCAATAACATTTATTTAAATCAATCATTGGAATTATTTTAAATCAACTATCTCATCATGTAAACACAATCAATCAACTTTTCCCTAAACTAAACTGACCACATCTTGTCAACATAAGTTTTAATGCACCTCTGATCCTCATTCCTATGATCTCCTCTAACATTATGTGCCTCTATATTTCAATCCCCTCATGGGTTATGATGAATGGGACCCTATCATAGAACTTACCAATATCCCATCTCAAATACCCTTTTTTTTAAATCACGCAAACTTATTCACATCATCCCAATTATCTAATGCAACTATTATTTTTAAATTAACACCCTTCATCCTCCCCTAGTAGGATGTGAAGTTGTCATATCTAGGTCAGAAGATAGTACCCTATAATAATGTGAAGATATGTCTATACATGTTGATGAAATAATGGACACTTCTCTTTCCCTCAAATTCCTTATTTCTTCCATGATCCTTGATGAGATTTCAATTTATGTAGATGATCCTCCACTATTTATAAGTGTCTAAATCAGTGATATCCAAGTCAAGCATGATTTGATTGATGAGGGTTTAGGTATTTGTGTTGCCTCTCTCAACTTCATTAAAACTTTTAGATACTCTGAGTGTAATCTTAAGTCCACACACAGTACATGTGAAGGATATGATCAAAGGCAAATTCCTCCCTTAGGTTTCATGTGGATTATTATTACCATCCCTCTCATCATTTTTCATGTTAAGGTTATGATATTTAACTTTACCATTTCCTATAACATATTGCTTGACAGGCCTTGGACTCATCACATGAGGATTATCACCTCTTATGCTTACCAATGTATCAAGTTTCCCCACAATGGTGCTATCTATTAGATTTAAGGAGACACCAACCCTTAGTTTTTGAAAAATTATAAGAATGTGGTATATTAAAAATTCCAACCTTTGAACCCTTACCAAGTGTTTAATTCAAAGAATCTCAATGTTTTAATTTTCATGTCAACTCTACTCAAGGTTATCTTGGTCACCCCAAACTCATTAGGAACATACCACCTAACCACTTAGATTCTAATGATAATGAGATGGATGAAATCAACATTAAGATAAAAACTCTATATTTATATCATGATCTCATTGCCCAACTTCCACTATCCTTGAGGTCACATTCCCATCAACCACCTATCGATGATATACCTATGATATTAACAAAAAATTGGATTATATTCATCATGTTACATCTAATGAAACTATCATACCTAATTACACCATTTACCTTCATACACCTAATTATGATGATGTTTATACTTTAGATGATCCATTTCTAGGAGGTCTTATCTAGGATAAAGATACTAAGATTATTTGATATCATTATTCTTTATTTTAGTAATTATATTCATCTTATTGTATTCATTATTATATAGTTCATAATTTTAGTATTGTTCCTCTTATTTTTAAGATATATATGGAGTGCCCACATTATACACCTCTATTTTTGGTAGAGCCTCTTAGGATCATGTTATGACCAGCCCTTATCATTTCTCTAGATACTAGGATCCCTATAGCCTGCTTACCTTAGATATGATTGTAACCATCCTTAATCCCTATATGCATCATGCTTTTCCCTCAACTAAGCCTAGTCAAGATCCCACTCTCTCTCTCTACCTTTATCTAAGCCTCACTCTGTATGTGATGATGCTTCTCCTTTAGGAAATCCTAGCCCAGTCTCTCCACCATCCCAAACTCTTCTTAGTGATGGCCTTCTTCCCCTATCATAGATTGATCCCTTGCCTACCTAATGGTCTGATCAAACTTATTATGATATTCATAAAATTTATTGGTCATTGGACTAGAGACTTCCAGTTATACCAGCCTTCCCTAGCTTCTGATTCCACTCCTTCCATTAGTATACCCACAAAGTCTACTAACAATCATATTTGTTGCTTCCATGGAATAGATAATCATTCTTCCACACATTATCAAAATCTTTGACAATATATCAATACATTACATCCTACCCTTCTTCATCCTACTTACAAGGCTATACCTCTTCCCAAGTTATTACCTAAATATATTCTAAAATATATAGAGGTATATTATATTTGGCACTACAGACAAGGCTATACCTCCTCCCAATTTATTACCTAAATATATTCCAAAATATAGAGATGTATATTATATTTGTCACAAGTGTAGAATCCATCACAATGATCATTATCGCATCCTTCAATAACATCTTTAGGATCACCTTATTACCATTCATGCACCTATTATTCCTCCTCTGATAGGTTGTCCACATAAGAAGGCTCTTCCTTATTCACATATGACTCTCACTCCTCCTTTGATTCCTCCTCCCATAGGTCATCCACATAAGAAGGATCCTCCTTTACCTATGGATACTTCCCCACCTGTGGCTACTTCCCCACCTATGGCTACTTCCCCACATGCGGTTCCTTCCCCACCTATGTTTCCCTCTCTACCGGTGGCTCCTTACACAAATACCACTCATATTCATCTTCTTAAGTATTATATGAATGATATCCCTCATTATCATGATAATTTAGCTATACCTATATTTTATATAGAGGATATTTTATGAGAGGTATTGTCAAAGCTTTCCCTAAATATCATTGAGACTCTCACTGTAGTTAGGATCTAGCTTCACAAAGATATATCATATCTTATGGATAACATTTGTGGATAAATTTACTAGTATTTTAAAGCATAGCATGGTGTTATTTAACTCTTAATTATGATTTTGGATTTTACTTGTGATCCACTTTTATATATCTTATAGCATTTAACTATGTGTCAAATTTGGCTTCACTTATCTCTTTCACATGGATATTTATATTTCACATTATGTGTTGTATATGGTTTCATTTATTATTGAGGTATGTTCCATTGATATGTTTATCAAAATAATGTTTTCATTTATTTCAAATGTGGTTGAAGGTCTTTGATTTCCTAGAGATGCTCATATGATAATACATGGTAAGTTTTCAAGATGACTCAAGTTTGGTCTAGTAGAGTCTTGATTTTTGTATGAGGTATTTTCTCTATGATGTGGTATGAAAAAATTGTGAGAAGATGTGTGTTGAAATATTTTATCATGTTAATGTTTTCTATGACATGTTTATGATGTTTTGATCAATACAATAGGTTTCTAAGAGAATTCAAAATCCAAGTAAGACTAGCAGTCCTAGGCCTAACATGCATAGTAGGTTAATGTAGTCCTAATGAGGAGTAAAGGTGATTTTACGAGATGAAAAATCACATATTATCATATAATAATGCTTTATAATTTTATTTAAAGGTTTTTACCAAGTTTCAGGTCTTGAGGAGAAATAAAAAGCAAGATATCATGTTGGAAGGTCTCTTATGAATGCAAAATAAAGAGATGAGAGCTCGAGAAGAAGTTTTGATGATTATTGGAATGTGTATAATTTTCATGGTGACTTGAGCCTTTTTGTATAGATGTAACATGGTCCTAATAATTATTTCAAATAATTTTCAAGTGGTTTAAGGGATAGAGCTTTATGAACATTTGTTAAGAATGTAAACTAGTCTTAAACCCTCATATTGACCTGATGATGGAGATCTTACTAGAAATGACCCAAAATGGATTGAAAATTAAATTTTTATTTTTATATAACGTATAATAATCCTCAATAAATCCAAAAATGGTCTTAATTTATCGATCTAGTTAGCATAAGGTACAAAAAAGTGCTTATTTATAAATAAATTAATGTTATAAATAGGTTTGACTGAGTCAACACATGAAAGTTATTAGAGATTGAAGGTCAAGACTTATTATTTATGTCCATGGAGTTATTTTCTCAAATTATTTTCACTATTTCAATCATTTTGGTCATGGAGATGACCTATCACTACACTGCATATAGTGAAAACTATGAGAAAAAGCAAGCTTGTGTGAAAAAGAGTTTAGGGATGAGATGCAAGTGTTTAGGGATGAATATATTAGTTTTGGGTTTTTTTTAAGACATATAACCATTTTTACCTTAGTTTTAAAGTTCTTATTATTCCCATACATAATCAAAAATATGCCCTAAAAGTGACTTGTCTATGTAAGTGAAGATAGACAAAGTGTATGCTTTAAAGAGTGATCTATGTGTTTCAAATGTGATATTTAACCTATATAAATTTATGTTTGAATTTTATAATAGTATTTATAAGTAGCACATTAATTAATTATAATTTAAATTAATTAATTCTATAGATGGTAAAATTCATGTTCTCCATGACTATATTCTTGTGACAGAATGACAGTTCTAGGTGTGCTAGGGGAAGTGATGTATCTGAGTTTCTTTGACAAGATTTGATGCAAGAAATGAATTTATTTTTGTGTTTTGAGACCTAAATTAAATATAAAATCCTTATGTAATGTGTGTGTGTGTGTGTGTGTGTGTGTGTGTGTGTGTGTGTGTGTGTGTGTGTGTGTGTGTGTGTGTGTAGTATTTGAATCATGAAATCCAAAAAGGCTTGTCTAGTGGTGTTGAGACTGTGAGAATGGCCTGAGAGATTGGTTTGTAAGACCAATGATTGTTATTATAACATGTGATATATAAATTTGAGATTTATATATGGATATCATATAATTTATTTGTGTGTATTATATTTATTTGAATCACTCTTATAGGTGTTAAATAATAACTTGTTCATGACTATGTTTTTGAAGGCTACATACAGTTTGAGTGATACATTACAAAGGAGAGTTTTAGGTGTTGTGAAAATAGTTAAATTATATTATTATCATGTATTTGTTATATAAGTCTCAAATTTACAGTTAAATGTGTTTTTATTTATAATAAGTCTATATTCAGGTGTCGGTGGTCAAATTTATTTGACTATACTTTGACTATGTTTGACTAGTTTGAGCGGTCATGTTACAGAGGTGGTTTTGGTTACTTATATATTGAGAAATGATGTAAAATTTAAATATTAAGATTTATTACATCATGAATTATTTTTTAATATTATTTATTCATGTAATTGTTTTTTTTTAAATTCTTTTTGTGTCATATATGGTTGATAAACTTTTGGCA
Organism: Torreya grandis; assembly: GCA_037957365.1. Lineage (NCBI taxonomy): Eukaryota > Viridiplantae > Streptophyta > Pinopsida > Cupressales > Taxaceae > Torreya > Torreya grandis. The sequence continues at coordinate 1,378,667 of JARHVA010001661.1, read as the reverse complement.
GTGAGGAGTAAAATGAGAGTAGACCTAATTGATAGGTTCAAGGTGTGAAATGAATAAAATTGTGTTGGGTACCAAATTATAGCTTATGATGGGTATAATAAATTTATATTTTAAGTTTATAAAACTTTTTTTAGGCTAAAGTTGGACTAATAGGTCATAAGTGTAACGTGTGGGTGTGAAGGCCTAAATCCTTTAGGTCTCTATTAGGCCTAATTGAGTTTTGATCCTTAAGAGGTATGACCAACTAAATTAGTGATTGTTTCATTATGATAACATATTTTTGGACCTATTTTATTTTTTATAAAATTGTTTTAATTATCTTGTCTGGCCAATATGGATGAGATCAAATGTGTGTTATAAAGGCAAGGCTTATTTAGCCTATTAGTGCTAGTTTTTTATGAGAAGAAGAAAGAAAAGAAAGACCTCAATCAAGGAGTATAGGTAGGTCATTAAGTAACATAAAATGGATCATAGTATCATTCACTAATATCAAATCATTTTTTTATAGGTGGATACATAGGTCAATGCACCTAATAAGCCTAGAAGAGGCTAATTCAGTGAGAAGACCTAAAAGGTTGCTTGAGTGAGACTGAAAGGGAAAGAGTGAAAAAAAATGAGGTCATCATAATTTGAATATTATTAATAGGTGTTATAATATGATAAAATTTAAGTGTGTCTTATTTTTTTCTTTTATTTTAGGGGTTTGGAACCTCCTTGAAATTTGGAGCTTACAAAAGATTAATTGGGTGGGTGTTCAACTAGGTAGGAGTTGGATCTCCTTATGAAGTTGGTGCTTCACTAAAATTTGGATATTGACATTATATTAATATATTACATGTGCATGGTTCATTTTGTTTTATTTCCCAAGAGGGTTTCACACATATCTCTTATATTTTATTTTATGCTTGTGTAGTTGTTTGCTTATGTATTGATCTCTTATGTGAATGTATGATTCATGGAATGGTAAATAGAATTAAATATACATTGGTATGTAAATGATTCATGCCACCCCTCTTATTAAATACTTCCAACATTTATTTTATTTTTTCTTATGTATTTTTTTCATGCTTTTCATTATTATATGCTTATATTTATGTATTCATTTCTTTTCATGGATGTACTTATCTTTTCTAATTTTTATTTATTACCTTATCTCAACAACATGGATAATTATTATTGTGACTTGGTTATACCAACCTTGATCCCCTTAGTAATCCTTCTTTACCATGTGATCAATTAGAAAAAAAAACATCTCATTTTAATCCTATTCTTACCAATCCACTTTGGATCTCCATTTATTCCTTATTTCCTTTCACAAACTAAGCATACACATGGTTGAAACTTGAGATAACATATTGGCTCTTAATAAAGCCTAAGTGTTTAGTTAGTCATGTCTTTAGATACCTAGATTCCTTTAGCCAAAGTCTAAAACTCATTTTTTTGTATCATGTTTATCTCTCATGTTGGTTGTTCCAAATCCATATGGAGGAGGAATCTTGAAATCCATAAAAAATTAAAATATAAATCATTTAAACAAAAGGAAATGATAAAAAAAGCAACATACAAATATCAAAAGTCCAATCACATTAAAAGACATTATTCATAAAACATCTCATTTTTTTAATTGAAGATAAAACTCCAAAATTGGCCACATGATAGATTCAAGGTCCATTAGGGTGCGGTAGGCCAGTAGATTTAGAAAGGAGAGTAAAAAATCTTTTAGTGTTACCTATATACACATAATATTTCCAAACTTTATAAATTATTGATGTTTTCTATCTTGAAAGAACCCATTGAATCTCAATCTCTCTGAGTGCACACCTTAAGAGGTGCCCTGGTAAAGGGGTGGGCATATCATTGGTGCTTCTTAGAATTATTTTCCCTTTACTACCATTTTCTATCTACATGACCAGCTACTAAAAACATTTCCCTAAGCTTTGTTTCCTCTTTTCCACCCTCCTCTAGTCATTTTTTACTTTCATTAACCCTTCCCTAGCCTAAAATCCTTTTTGATGGTTTACATTACACTATTTTCCACATTGATCTTTTACTCTAATTGATAAAACTTATTTAGGGTCTAGATCAACCCCTAGCCGACTTAGACTGGGACCTAATTAATTTTTATCAATAATGATACAAGGTCAATTGGGTCGACCTTGTCATCCTAAAATTTTAAAAAATACTAGGGTTAGATCCATGTATATAAACACATCCATTTCATCATTTAGAAGAGAATAATAAGATATATATATTTTGTATCTACTTATCCATTGTTCTACTTGAGGATCATAACTTAGGGTTTCATACCTTATTTTGGAGATACAGATCTTGTCTTGTGGAGAAGTATTTTAGATGCATTGATAGGTTATGTAGCATAGAGATGATTTATCCTTGTCATCCTTACATACCACAACAACTTCTTATGAACCACTTTAGCCAAGGGAGAGATTGAGGCTTAATGGGTTCATCTTCAAAGGTAAGTATTACTAACTTTATTGTCCTTTATAATATTAGATAGATATGCATTTGTACTTTTCTCCCATGTATTAGGATTTTATATACATTGATGTGAGTATATGTCTTCTATTCATGTTTAATTTTTATGTTTATCACCCCCACTTTGTACTAAAATCTTTGGTGAGCACTAGATCAGACTTTACTTTACTTGTTATTAGTTTAGTGAATATGAAAACATAGAACCTAGTTGGGTTTATTGCATAGTTTCGCTTGACTAGAGGCTTTGGAACCCTCCCTAGTGATATTAATGTGGTAAAAGATCCCTTGTCTAGGTAAAGTGGATCCATCTTGCCATGACCCTAAATATATAATGTATCCACAATTAGAAGTGTAAGAAGAATTTATCTTCTCTGAGCTAGGATTGATTTATAGATCAATTGCATTTCCCATTGCATATATTTTGGTGAACTCGACGTAAATCTAACCCTTGAAGGTTTAATTTCACACCATATTATTTTATCATTTTATTATATTTTTTCATATTTTTAGCACTGTATTGAACCAATTAGTATAGTTCTAATTTTTTGTGCAGTTTAATACATAGTTGCTTTAAAATGACAATGTTCTATCTATGTAGGTCTTCATTAGTTACAAGTTACTAGATCAAATAGGTTGACATAGTACTATTATTTAGTTCTAGATTAGCATACACTTTAAAATAGGTTGATTTTGTCTACTAATTCTTTATACCAACATATAAGTCAACAAACATTGCCAAACAAGCTGATTCTATTCCTTATTCTTCTTCAACATATAGGGCTTTATAGAACTTGGTCGATCCAGTTTGTAGAATTTTAAAATAGCAACTAATCCATTATAGCATAAAATTTACAATCTTAATCATCTTCAATACCATCAAGGTTAATTTCTTTCCTCTCCATCATTCGAATATTTATTTCATTTCTATTTTTCACAAGTTAGTATTTTTTAAAACTGCAACCCTATAATTAACTAGGTTGACATAGTCAACCTAGTTATATAGTCTATCTTCTGTCTAAGAGACATAGTCGACCTGTTCAAATTTGTTCTTAAATACCTTTCTTTTACATAATAGTAGATACCTAGATGACACTATTCTATACTATTTGTATACGATGTCACCTAAAGTGACTTTGTACTATTCTTAATCAAGGAATTAACAATTATTTTTTATTAATTAATTCATATTTAATTTTTAGTTATTTGCATTATTAGAGTAACTCACAAAGTCTAAATATGTGGTTTTTAAAATTAATGTTTTATTTACACTATTTTACTCTTTTTCACACACTACCAAATCACATAACGTTCAAAATGCATTTAAAACATTTATCTTCCCAAGGCTTACCTACTTAGATTTCATAACCAATGTGGAAGCTAACTTAGTTTTACGACCAAGTATAAATACATGGTTAATGGTATATATTGGTAAAGCATCTAAAACCCTTATCATTTTTGGATTGTTAAGTGAGGGGGTAGGCCCCAATACCAATCTATTACCATTGCCAACATGGATCCCTTTCATCCCAAACATCTTAAAACCAACTCTAGACTATTTTCTAGTTCCTTATTTTAACCAACTCTCATGTCACACTAAAATTATATCTAATAACACTTAGGGTGACCACTTATTTAGAATTTGCTTTTTAGTTAATTGCTTTATATTTTATCATTATGTGTTGTATTTCAAAACTTCCATTAGATAATGTTGTTGTAAGGTTTGTGTTGTGTGCCCCAATTAGATAAATCATATTGATCTAATTATTTGTGTGTTTGTTTTCATTCTTGCTTCCAATTATCTTTCAAAATTCTTCCCTCTTTTAGAACACTATCATTCTGGTTGATACAATCTCTTACATACTTTTTTTTACCCTCTTATTAGTAGTACATAGTTAACCTATGTGACTGTGTCTCCTTATTCACCCATTCAATTCTCTATCTAGTAGTACAAAGTCAACCTGAATGACTATGTATCCTTATCAGCATGTTTTCCCTCCATGTTTGTAATACAAAGTTGACTTGAATAACTTTATATTATTCTCTACCTACTAGGTTATTGAAAAAATTTGACCTACACTACTTTGTATTTTATTTGATGACTTTGTCTCTACATCATCTTTGTCCTTCTTAACCTTTTCTCTCATCATGAACTTCTTATTTTAGAATAACACATAGTTAAACTCAACAAATATAATGAGATTTACTAGTTCCAATAGATTTCCCATAAACATCTTGTGGCTATTACATTAGACAAAATTAATGTGCATGTGGACACTCATAATGCAAATTATGGGACTCATTCTCATTCATCTTTAGTTCACAACCCTCTATTATAGTTAGATTGTCAGCCTAAATTAGAGGATACCTAAGAAATGATTTTATTCATTAATGAGTTTCCTCAACATAGAGGAAAATACCCTTCTACTATTTATCACCTTATGATAAGTGGTCAATCGTAATGACCCCATTCGCCTTCCCCCACATTCTCACATGAATTTGGGGGAAATAACTTATTTGCCTCTCAACATATTCCTTCTATTTTGACCCCTTCTCATACTATGACCTATTCTTCCTTGATTTACTCTACCTCCATGCCAATTATCTCTACTAACATGTAAGTTTCAACATCTATTGGGCTTATTCCAAGACTCATTCTTCTTAATTTCTCCATTAGTGCATCATTTGTTACCTATGGTAATCATGCCACTAGTGATTCTTCTTTTAATCCTTCTACTATAGCATCCTTCACAACAAATACTAATCATGCCACTAATGCTTATTTTTTTAATAATGCCTCTCAAGATACTAATATCATACATTCCACTACTTATAGTGGTACCCAAGCCATTAATACTAGTGTTAATGCTTTGCATGTTGTGAATAACACCACTCAAACCCATCAAATTTTGTTGCAAACTCTTAACCAATTGAATGCTCTCTAAGCTAATAATGATAACCAGATGATGAAAATGCATAATTACCTTATTCATCTATAAAATCACCCTCAAATTTTTCTATGGGGAGTACACAACCAAAATTACCCCTCACCCCCCTAGGGATTCCCATGACAATCTTATCCCTCAACCACATTTTGTACAAAATAATCAAACATCTTCAAAATGAACCTATTATACCTCAAATTTCTAACATAGATATAGGAGGTATCACCCCTACCATTATCTATAAGGGGTTAACTAATCCTACCTTACACTTAAAAACATTTGGAAATATCTACAAAGATTGGGTCTAGTTAAACACTTTTATTGTTACCAAGATCTTAGTGAAAACCCTATCCAGAGACAATTTAGATTGGTATAAACAATTCAAATCTCATTCCATAACTAGTTTGAAAGATCTAGTTAATGCTATAGTACAATAGTTTCAAACTAATGGCCTCCCTAAAAATACCTTGGCTCATTTTATTAATTACAATCAACTTAAGATGAAAACCGCACAAGCTTTCATCAAATGGTGGAAGACCTTGTCTAACAAGTGTGAACACAACATGGTGGATGATAACCTTTTTCATCTATTTACCAATTCCCTCTATCCTAAGTTTTAGTATCATGTCTAGACTCTCTCTCCATGAACTTTGGAAGAGGCCACTGATGAAGCCATGTACCAATATTTCCTCATGTGTCAATATGAGCCATCTTAACCTCATATGGGCACTTGCATGCTCATCAAAAATAAAAATTATCATGCTACTAACAATGGTGTCATTTATTCCTATGACACCATTCATAATATTAAATTTATTGCTTTTGACCTTGCTCCAAAATAAGCTTCTCCTCTAAACCACATACCTAATCTTCACTTTTATTTAACAAGAAACATCAATGTTCATAAGCCTTTGTCCTTAGCAGAACTCTAAAAGTGTCTACCAAGGCCTCTACCACAAAAACTTGATTCCACTCATCCTATGAAATCATGGTATAATCCCAACAAATTATGTTGGTTTCATGCTATTTGGGGTCACTCTCATGAGAATTATAGGTAATTATGTAACTTAGCTATGGATTTCCTCCTTGGTCCCAATTTCAACCATAACTACCTCATTCATAAACATCAACAATATTATGACATTGCCTTCAAAGCTCACAAAACACAAAGAAATCAATCTTTGAACTAGGCTAATACTCATATGGCTATCTATAAATACCCTCTTCTAAACCATCAAGACAATAATGCTAAACCTATTCATTCTACCAATATTGTTCAGAGTCTTATAGACATAAATCCCAAAGAGAAAGTGGTCAAAATGACTAATATGTGAAGGGTAGTTGCCTTAATTGATTCTCATCCTACCCATACGTACCAATCATCTCACACTTTTTTGTGTTATCCAAGATTCTTCCCCAACTCACCTAATCGAGTTGGGGCAAGAGGACCTTATCTCTTTCGATGAACAAATTCTAACATCTCCATTATATAACACCTCTCATATCATTTATATAATTTATCCAACCTCTTTACCCATCACCAATAATTTTCAACCTTCTAACACTGCTTATTCAAATCTATCACAAAATAAACCTACATCAACTACCTCTTCCTCTCATGATAACCAACCAATTTGTCCCCCAATTAAACCTCCCATATCTTGTCAATAAAAATTTAAATGCACTTTTGCTCCTCCTTCTGAGGATCTCCTCAAACATTATGCCCCTCGATCTAGTAGTCCCCTGATGGTTTATGATGAATGGAATCCTATCATGGAACTTACTAATCTCCTATCTCAAATTTCATTTCTTGAACTCATGTGGACTTCTCCATGTCATCATAATTACCTTATGCAACTCCTACTCAAAATTAACATCCCTCATCCTCCCCTAGAAGGATGTGAAGCTACCTTATTTGGGTCCAAAGATAGCATCTTAAAATAGTGTGAAAATATGTTTATACATGTTGATGAAATAATGGACACTTATCTCTCTCTCAAATTCCCTAATACTTCTATGATTATATATGAGATTTTTATCTGTGTGGATAATCCTCTGGATCCTCTTTGTAAGCATACAAATCGGTGACATCCAAGTCAAGTATGCCTTGATTGATGAGGGTTTAGCTACTTGTGTTGCCTCTCTTGACTTCTTTATAACCCTTGTATACTTTGAATTTAATCTTAAGTTCACACGCAATATGTGTTGTGTCAAGGTTATAATAGAAGTAAAATACCTCCATTAAGTTGTGTGTGGCTCCCTATTACCATCCCACCTATCACTATTCAATTGAATATTATGATCTTCAATTTTCCCCTCTCCTATAATATCTTATTTGGCAGGTCATTGACTCATCACATGGTAGATGTCACCTCTTCTGCCTGTTAATGTGTCAAGTTCCCTTACAATGGTGAAATCTATATAATTCAAGGTGATACTAACCCTTGTAATTTTAAATAATTCCAAGACCATGGTTTATTTAAAATTACAACCCTTCAATCCTTGTTGAGTGTTCCATTCCAAGAATATCAACATTTTGATTTCCTTATCAACTCTACATTAGGTTACCATGGGCACCCCAAACTCATCAGGAATATACCACCTAACCTCTTGTATTTTTATGATGATGAACATAATGAGATATATCTCAAGTTAAAAACTTCTTATCTCTCTCCTTATCTCATTTCCTAGATTCCACCTCTAAAGTCATGTTCTCGTCAACCACCTAATGAGGATATTCTCATCATCTTAACTAAGACTTGACACTTTATTCATCATGACACCTCAAAATGATAATTTCATCCATACTTATGTAATTGATCTTCATACACTTGACTATGATGATGGTTCTACCTTATATGACCATTTCTAAGAGGTCTTATTCAGGCTCGAGATGTTGAGATCTTTCGTTATCATTCTTATTTATTTAAGTCTTTCCATTTATCATATCAAATTGTATATTATATAGTTCCTAATTTTAGTATTATTATTAGTAGGGTAGATATGGTACACACACCTCTAATTTATGAATAACCTCTTAGGATCATGATTATGTATCATGTTATGACTGTTCCCTATCACTTTTCTAGATACCAGGATCCTTATAGCTAGCTTGAACCTGAAATGTTTGTTATTATACTTTAGCCCTTTATGCATCCTACTCCTCCCTCAACTAAGCCTAGTCTAGATCCTATTCCTACTCTCCCTTTAGTTGAGTCTCTTCCTACTTTTGATCATGTTTCTCCTTTAGTTGAGCCTTGTCTAGAAACTCCACCAGCCCTACCTCCCCTTGGTGATGGCTTGATTCCTCTACTGTAGCTTGTTCCTTTGCCCACTCAATGGGTTGATTAGTTATATTTTGACATTCATATAGTCATTGATCATTGTAATATATATTGTAAATTATACCAACCTTCTTCAACTTCTAATTTCACTCCTTCTATTTGTACACCCATAAATTCTACTCACAAGTGTCTATGTTTCTTTTGTGTCATGGATAATCATTCCTCCACTCATTACCATAATATTTGAAAATAAATAGACACCTTATGTCCTACTCTTCCTATCTTATAGACAAGGATATACCTCCCCTAAAAGCATTACCTGAATATATTCCCAAATATGGAGAAGTCTATTGTCTATAGCACCAATGCAGTACCCATCACACTAATCATTTATGTATCCTCAAGTAGCATATCTAGGATCAACTTATGACCATTCTCATGCCTAATATCCCTCCTCCTACAAGTCACCCATGGAAGAAGGATCCCCCTTCTTCCCCCATGGTTTCCCAACCTTTGGACACTTCTTCCCCTATGGTTTTTCCACTTGTGGTTCCTTCACCTGTGATCCTTCCACCTATGGATCCTCCTTCACTTATGGCCCCTTCCTCACTGGTGACTCTTTCATGTCCCATAAATTCCACTCTTATTCCTTCTCCTAAGTATCCCATGTATAATGGCCCTCATGAGCACAATATTTTAGACATGCCTACATTTTCTATCAAGGAGATTCAAGGAAAGGTATTTTCTTAGCTTTCTCTAAAGATCGATGAGACCCTCACTACAGTTAGAGTCTAGCTTCATAGAGATTTATCAGATGTTAAGGATAATGTTTGTGGACATATTTACTAGTAGTTATGAACACAACATGGTGTTACTTCACTTTATTCTTCATTTTGGATTGGATGTGTACTCCAAGTTTATATTTATCTACTTTATATTATTTGACACTGTGTCAAATTTTTATCTATCTTATATGGTTATTTATATTTTGCATTTTATGTTATCTATGGTGTCATTTTCTTTCCTTGTGATATAGTATGGATTATTTTCATGATTACATGATTTTTCTCTATGAATTCATTTCTTTCCATGGATGTATTACTCTTTTATCATGATTATTTTCTACCTTATCTTTATAACATATATAATCATTGTTGTCACTTGGTTATACAAATATTGCTCCCCTTAGTCCTCCTTCTTTACCATGTGATCAGTTATCAAATAAGTCATCTCATTATAATCTCTTTTTAGTGGTCCATCTAGGATCTCCCTTTATTCCCCTTATTTCCTTTATCAAACTAAGCATACACATTGTTGACACTTCAGATAACATATTGGTTCATAAGTAATCCTAAGTATTTTAGTCAGTCATGTATTTGGATACTTAGTTTCCTTTAGCCAAAGTTTCACTTTCTCTCTCTCTCATGATTGGACATTCCAAGTCTATATGGAGGAGAGATCTTAAAATCTATAAAAATTTAAAAGCCAAATCATTTTAACAATAGACAATGATACAAAAGGTAACATTGAAAATTCCAAAAGTCAAATCACACTAAAAGACATGATTCAAAGCATATCTCCTTTTTCTAATCAAAGCTCAAACTCCACAGTTGGCCTCATGATAGAGCCTAGGTCCCTTAGGGTGTATTAATCCAATAGATTGGAAAAAGAGAATTAAAAAATATATTTTAGTGCTACTTACTTTCTCACAAAATTACCCAATCTTTGTAGTAGACTGATGGCTCTATAGGAGATTCTGAGGAATGAGGAACATGTTGTGGGAAGGTAGGTCCATTTTACTTTTCCTTATTCAAAAAAACTAACATGAGTTGATCTTTATACATATTTGTGCCTATTTTGAATGGGTATCCTTTGTATATTGATGGTCACTACTCACTTAGTTTCTTTTCTATGTCTTTAGTGTGCCTCATGTTTCCTAAGGTCTTCTCATAAAACACTTACGTTATGATTTTTACATTCCCATTTCATTTCCCATAATCCTTATATATTTCCCCTTGAGAAATATTATTTTATTCACTGATCACTCCCCCTAGGGAATCCATTTATGAGTTGCAGTGTAAGACCTTGGATAGGACCAGACCTTCCTCACAAATTACCATTCTAAACATGCCTTTTTAACATATTTTTCCCATTGTTTCCAACTCATTGGTGTTCCATTTGTGATTTTTAGTGTAAGACCATGGATAAGACCTAGCCTTCCTCACAAAATTTTCCAATACCCAAGTTACGATGAAATTACATGTGTCAAATTTGAGATAAGTAGTGATTGATCATGAGTTACACATCATTGACATTCTTCCCATCTTGATATGTTTTATGCTTACTTCATTGATATTTCACTTTTATCTTCTTATTTTTTTATTACATGTAAGAATACAACCATTTTTCTTAATTTTTTCATACCTCTCAACATGAATTATTGTGATCAATTTAAGTTCATCTTTCCAATTTTATTTCCCTTTTATACTTCCCAATGTGATTTAATATGATTGATTGACTTAATTGTTTTATTTTTTTATCATTTGTCTTTCATTTGACTTCCATTTTATTACATCATTTTCATACTTACCAATGTAATATAGTGTGATTTTACTTATTTTAATTTGGTGCAAATATTTTTATGGTTTAAAATGATTTTTATCTTTTTTTATAGCTTTGTTTTATCATACTTAGTCATCTTTTGTTATTACACATTTCATATCATGATATACTATGTAGTGTATTTTTTTTTAATACTTATACTTTTCCAAGTCATTTTTTCCTTTTTTTATTTTTAACCATGCGTGTGTATCACATAATTATATAAAATAAAACAACCCACATATATTTCTCATAACATATGCAACAAAATCTAAATACATGTGATAGAAAGAAATATATCCATGCATCAACATCCACAACCACATACAACTCATGAGATCCAAATCCAACTATAAATATATATATATATATATATATATCATGCATTTTATACAAGGTACAAAATACAAAATATATATCTCTAGCTCTACGACTGGGATCCATCATGCATATCTTGTGTCCTAGCCACATTGTCTATAGATGTCTAGGACTATCACATCTACATGGTATGTTATAATGAGGTAGTCCAAGATCTTAATCCTTCTACCTATCCCTATAGGTTGGTTGCCTAGGCTTGTACTTGTCTAATTTGAACTATAGTATCCATGTTCACCACTCTTTCCTAAGCTAAGGCCTTTTAGGCCTATGCCTCTCCCACTTCCACCCCTATCGATGGATTAAATCCATCCATACATGTTTTTAACTACCTCGTGGCCTTCCACACTAGTCTAGACCATCTTATCTAGGTTGGGGCAGATGGTACTACAAGATCATCTAGCATGGTGGGGTGGTATAATACCAACACCCCATCAAAATGTCATATGTGTAGCCATAAATAGGGATCCCCATATGACCTCCTCTATTACCAGATATACAAAACCAAAACTTGATAGATATTATATCACATATATATCTAAAAATTTATCTATCTATTATAATCACATGTAACTAGTATTTTATATCAAAGCTTAAAATTATAACATTTCTCACTAGTCCTAGTGTCACCAACCATTATCTCTCCATTTTCTCATCCCCCAATCACCTCCTTCATAGATCACCTCTCCACCAATGAAAATATAGGATTCACCACTCATTTATGCCATGCCCATCTCATGAGAGGTGACTCTATTGACTAGCTCTATCTTAGAATGGCTTTTAGGTCATCCTATGTTGCTACCCTCACTTGTGCCTACTCTCACTGGTAATACCTTCATATATGGTGTGGTAGAGGTGGTCATTATTTATCCTACTATGGTTCCTACTACATCCATATCCATTTCATATCCTTCTTTGGTTTTCTATTATCATACTCAACCAGTCCATAGTCTCATACATCATATCCTGATCTCAAGTCTCCCCATTACAACTCCTCCTCCACTCCCCCTTAGATCTCTATCATGTCATGCCCAAACATCAGGCACTGATAGAGGGGACAATAGGTGTGAGATTCAAAATTTCCTTAAAAAATGTATCACTAGCTTTGGATATACCCACCAGGTATAATGGCTCATGATCTGTACCTAAGCCAACCTTGTTACAATGATCAACCAATTATGCCAAATATTAGTACTATGTATGTATAGATGCCACATGATCTCCCCTCATGTGATCATATGAAAATCTAACACATGGGTCATAATCCATGTTAGCTAGTCTTAACACCATCTAGTCACCCATGATAACCTATCATCCACCATGTGGGGTAACCCAGCTAGTTAATACATAGGGAACCTCTCATATATTAAAGAACTCAATAAAACCACTAGCCCCATGGTCTTATAACCTCTATATATCATTCCATATGTACCATGCATGATTTGGACCTAGATGATAAACCTAAATTCATATCATGATCTGTGATCCAAAATACACTGACATAAAGCTATCACATATAACATTGCCTTAATGTATGACTTATGACACAACACTCATGTTGTCACAAGTCTGATCACAACCTTCTATATGTCCAAAATATGTGTGATATATAAATTAAAAAATTTACCTTCAAACTTGGGTATATCTTATCTGCTTACATCACCCACCTTTTTAGTGCTCGTCTTTCCTCAAGATCATTTGGTGTCTCTGTGATCATTGGTGTCCCTCATATCAATAGTCAACCAAAAGCATGGATGTACTCTATGGTATCCCCATCCAACACCCATAAAAAAGTGTTGGTAAAACATTCCCATGCTCCAAGTAACATGAAAATGAGATCAACACTCAGTGGGATGAGCCTCATCTCCATAATACCTCCAAAGCCTAGTACAACTAGCCATGCTCTGTTCATGTTCATCAATCACTCCAACAAATATGGTAACCATGATACATATATCAGTCACCAATACCTCTAGAATATCTACAAAATATCAAATAATAAATAATGTATCATACCTCCATGTCATAAATCATTACAATAAATTCTTAAATTTTCATAAAAATTAGTTGGTTTGATTTAGTTTTTCCATTTTCTATAGAATTAGCCTATTCAATACTAAATGGTCCCTATACTTTATTAAAGATACTAAATATATCCAATACTAGATCAACCACCTTCTTTCCTTGTGATACTATATTAGCCCTATTGTACATAGTTGGCCTCTATTAGCAATACTACATCAGCCATTTCAAATAGACTATATCAGCCTTGTTATACAGAGTCAACTTGTCTCCCTTAGCAAATAAGATGACCCCTGATACATAATCACCCCCCTCTTATCAAACTAAATTGGCCCATCACTACATAGTTGTCCTTATTACTCTCCCTCACCTTATAGACTAAGTTAACCATGTCAAATCTATTCATCCACAGTGATAACTTTTTGATCATTTACCATAAATGCCTTGGGCATTTATTGGTCTAACTTCTTCCTACCAAATACCTCATTATACCCCTAGTGTACCTAAAATTTTCCTAGGGTTCATTTTAGTGCCTAGATTTTTCCTACCAGTCACTTTTCTATATTTATATCAATTTCAAATAAAAATAGTCAAAAAAATTAAATTTCCATTTGCTTACCTATGTTACACTCACTACAACCAATATGCATACTCCCCATCTCAGTTATCATCTCCTCACCATGATGGATCTCTGGTCTGCAACTAGGTCTCTTAGAGCTTTATTCTCTTAGAATATTAAAAATAAAAAATGAATTATTTTTCACCCTATTTATATTTACCATTCAAAAATTATTTACTATTCAAATATTTACCATAAAACTTCATATTTTGATCATATATTTATCTCTATTCATTCTTTTTCCAAATCATAAAATGTTCTAGAATCCTAAAATTATAGGGAATTTTTTCACCTCATATATGTCTATGTTGCAAAAATTTTAGTTTTTTTCTCTTTTTCTACTAACTTCTTCATGTTCACCTAATGTTCCCTACATTGGACACCTTCACCATTTCTTGCATCTCCTTCTTTTTCTATAGCACTAAGGTAAGTAAAGGTATGTATTTTTTAATTTTATCCTTTCATTTATCTTATTTGATCTTTACTAAATTTATTCAACTTTAGCATTGTGTATTTTTTTTAAGCACCATCTCATGTTGCACCTAAGTGACACATGATGAGATTCAAGTGGGGCATATGTATACACATAATATTTTCAAATTCTACCAATTATTGATGTTTTCTCTCTTTTAGGAACCTATCGAGTCTCAATCTCTCTAAGTGAATGCCTTAACAGGTGCAATAGGAAAGGGATGGGTAGACCATTGGTGCTTCACAAGATTTTTGTCCCTTTACTACCACTTATTATCTACATAACCATCTCCTAAAACATTTCCCTAAGATTTTATTCCTCTTTTGCACCCTCCTCTAGTTTTTTTTTGCCTTTATTAACCCTTCCCTAGCCTAAAATATTTTTTGATGGTTTATGCTACACTGTTATCACTATCAACCTTATACTCTATTGATAAAACTTATTTAGGGTCTAGGTCATCCCCTGTCCAACCTAGATCATGACCTAATTATTTCTTGTCAATAATGATATAAGGTAAATTGGGTCAATCTTGTCAGCCTAAACTTTTGGAAATTCCTAGGATTAGATCCATCTATATAAACACATTCATTTCATGATTTAAAAGAGAAGAAAAAAGGAAAAATATATTGTGATCTACTTATCCACCATTATACTTGAGGAACATAGCTTAAGGTTTCATACTTTATTTTGGAGATACAGATCTAATCGTATAGAGAAGTCTTTTGGATGAATTAATAGATTATATATCCTAAAGATGATTTATCCTTGTCATTCTTACATACCAAAACAACCTCTTGTGAAACACCTTATCCAAGGGAGATATTTAGTCTCAATGGATTCATCCTCAAAGGTAAGTATTCCTAACTTTGTTCTTCCTTTATTAGAGTAAATAGATATGCATTTGTATTTCTCTCCCATGCATTAGTATTTTATATACATTGACATAAGTATATGTCTTATATACATGTTTAATTTTCATGTTTATTACCCCCACTTTGTGCCACAAGCTTTGGTGAACACTAGATTAAACTTTATTTTTTATTAGTTTAGTGAATATGAAAACATAGGATGTAGTTAAGGTTATTACATAGTTTTTCTTGATTGGAGGCTTTGAAACCCTTCCTAATGATATTATTATGGTAAGAGACCCCTTGGCTAGGTCTAAAAGATCCATCTTGGTCATGACCACAAATATCTAATGTATCCACAATCATAACTATAAGTAAGATTTATCTTCTTTGAGCTAGGATTGATTAATAGGTCAGTTACATTTCCCATTGAATACACTACCTACTTTACCACACAAGTACCTAATATTCACATTAGACTGGAGGCTCTGTAAGAGCTCCTGAGGAATGGGAAACATGTTGTGAGAAGATAGGTCCATTTTAATTTTCTTATTTATGCAAGCAACATGATTCAATCTTAGTATCTCACATATTTGTCTATACAACTTTGTGCTTATTATCAGCAAGTATCCTATGTATTTTTATGGTCACTAAACACTTAGTGAATTTTTTATGTCCTTAGTGTGATTCATGTTTCCTAAGGTCTTCTAAGACCATTGATAGGACCATTTTTCATTTACAACATTCCTAATATTACCCTTTGAGAAATAGTTTTTTGTTAACTAATCATTCCCCCTAGGGTTTTGTTGGCCATTTTTTGGCCCACATATCAAAGTTTGCCTAATTATGAAAAAGGGAGATTTTAGGCAAGAAAATGTTAAGTCTTTAGGAGGACTTCAATTTTTCCAACAATGACGACTTCAATTTTTCCAACAGTGACGACTTCAAGTTTTTGAAGGCACAGTATAAATCAAGTTTCTAGTAGTTATTAGCTTCTAAATGTTTTATAAGTAGAAATAATTTGGGTTTACAAACCTAAATTACACATAAACAGTGTATTTTAGGTTCTCCAAGGAGCACTACTTGATTACTTTATAAGTTGTGAGTAGTCAGAAGCTAGAAATAAGTAAAGGGGCTTGACAAACCTGATTTGGTCTTGAAAAATGGTGTTTATTGGGTTCTTCAAGGGATGAGTCTTTTTAAAAAAATTCAAAGGGCACTTTAAAAATCTGAAGAGGCTTTTTAGGGCAAAAGGGACCAGTCAACTTTTTTGAAGGGATTTTTCTTCTCCAAGTGGATAGTTGTAATTTTCTCGAAGGGTATGTTACCCTTTCAAAGGACCATTTCAAAATTCTTGAAGGGTATCTTTCCCTTTAGGAGGATCATTCATAGAAGTCCAAAGGGACACAAAGAAATCCCAAAGGGCCTCTTACCCTTCAATAAAGTCCATTGTGAAAAGCTTGAAGGGTAATTTCAAAGATAGATATGGATAAATAGTCTAAAGGAATTCCTTCAAACAAATTGTCCAAAGAAATTCCTTTGAGATATTTACATAAAAGAAATAAGCCAAAAAATAAATTTTAGACCAAGTGTCCAAAGGAAATGACAGGCCAATGGACATCAAAATTAGGATAAGTGATTAGTCATTGGAAGTAATTAGGTTTTAAAAGGACAAAGTCTTAAAGCTTTGGAAATAGCAAAGTGAGAAGACTTCAAGATGGATAAGCCTAAAGTAAGTAGGCTTAAAGAACTTGAATTAATCTACATAGAGTAAATTGGGTTTATCCAAGTACTCTACTTGAAAGGCTTTATAAGTGAAGAATCAGGGAAAGTCCAAAGTTAGAGAGGCCAAAGAACCTAAATTACTCTATAGAGAGTAAATCAAGATTCTCCAAAGGCTCAACTTAAGCTTGGCCCAAAAACATGAGAATCATGATGTAATGAATGGAAGGCTGCCATGTGGTGTAACTAGAGCAAAAAGGGCCAATAAATAAAAGACAAGTGGCACAAGTATGTTTAATAAAGATGGGAGAGTCTAAGTGATTGGTAGCTAGAAGTTATGAAGGATCTCATCTACCATGTTTCACTACCTGAAATCATCATTTGATGCTTAAATGCATCATGTCAAGAAGAAACACTCCAGCTGCTCACAACATGACTTTTCACATGCACTAAAGAAAGTATTAAATATGGGAGGGGCTTGAGAGTATTATTGAGTGATCCCAAGTACCACATTTAGGGAGAATAAGAAAGTGCAACATCAAAGTTCCCATCATTGGTGACTTTTTCTCTCTTCTCCATTTTTCTATATATATAGAGGCCTTAGATCCAAGCAAAGGATCCCTAAACTGGTGATAGAATTACTTTAAAGGAATCTCTTTGTAAAAGACTCTTTTGAAGCAATACAAATAAGAATTTACTATTTTTGGTTAAAAAAAGTGTGCACATTGGGTTTCATTTTTGTAGAATGTATGATTGTTATTCATCACTTATGATTTCTTCTATCACCTTGCTTTTAGTCCTCTCAATTTTGTGTAGGATTACATGAAGTGTTTGTGTGTCAAGCTCCTTTGAAGTGTTAAAATTTCATAGTGTCTCTCTTAGACCTATTTTTTTATCCTTTAAAGTGTAAGGCTTCCCTCCAACCTTCACACAAAAGCTCAATGCATATGGCCATGAGATAGAACTAGAATAGCCTATATCTTATTTAGATTCATCATTAGTTATCTCATTTCCCAGACCAAGTGGATCACTTCTTTTGGTGTATCACCTCCCTTAGCTTAGATTTTATTTTTATTCATCCTCCTACCCCTTTTTCTTATAAAATAGTAGATTTTAGTGTGAGATCAATAGCTAAAGTGAATCACTTAAGGAACTAGCCTCATAAAAAAAACCCACAGATTCAACCTCACTATATGATACCCACATCCTGAGGTTGTTCCCATGCTTGTAGCTTGAAGTGAGGGAGCCTAAAGAACTCTCTCATAAGGGTGAAATTCCAAGTTATAATAGTTTTGGCATGCTCGGTGGGACAACTACCATTTCATTTTCATTTTCATGAAAGATTGGTCAAATTTTATGTTGTTTTGATCATTTCATAGTAGTGGTAACATTCATCCTTCAGCATTTGGTGACTCCAAAGAACACCCAGCTATCTGGTGGTAGAGCAGTCACTATCTTTCATGCCAAAGGTGACTACAAGATTGACTTCTATAGGTATTCTTTTTGAGTTTGTTGAATTAACTTTAAACTTAGAAAGAAGGTTAAGGTTTTCTCATACTCACCCTTGTGTAAGAATTTATCCTCCTAAACCAATCATAAAGTATAACTATGCAAGAATATCTTTATCAGCCCCTCTTGTTGCTATGATTCCTCAAAGAGATTTTTTGGGATTTAGTGGCCAAATTCCTTTGAACTTACCACAGTATGATCCTATGCTAGTAGCATCCCTCAAAATTGTTTCTTACTACATAGGAGACAAAATTGTAACTTCTACTAAGCACATAATAGACATATCCAACTTTTGCAACATTCACAATATCATAGAAGAAAACAAGGTTATTAGGATATTAGTTATATCTTTAAAAGGAAAGGCATTAGACTGGTATAGGGGCCTAGCTCCTAATTATATTAGTTCATGTGATGAGTTGGGAATAGCCCTATGTAAAAGGCTTATAGATAAGAGTGATCATCTATCACTTGTAGAGCAACTAACCATAATCAAGAGAGCTCCTCATGAGGTCATGCAAGACTTCAATATGAGATTTTAGAAGGCATGTGATAGAATTCTAGAAAATATCAGACCATCTCTTAACTTTTTTTTCTTGTATTACTTAAAGGATCTCAATAGTGACATAGATGTAATGATTCAGTCTATGGGAGGAGATATACTGCCAGATGCATACGAAGTGGCCATCAAGGCAAAAAATTGCCTAGTTTAGGCTAGCAAGCTTATTCTTAGGCCCCTAATGCCTCTTTTTCCAAAAATTAAACCACCTCCTACAGTCATTCCTCCACTTGATTTTATACTTCCAACACTAAAAATTGTTGTTGTGCCTTCACCTAAGTAAGATAAGGCTTGAATTAGTGGATCCAATGACTCCTAAGAGTAGAAGAATTACTTGGAATTGAAAAGCATGCTCTAATCCTTAGGGAATGATGTGGTCAATGTTAAGAGGTATCAGGCTTATATCAAGCCTTATCAAGCTCTATATCATCCTTAATAATAGCCTTATCAATCTAATAGGCAACCATATAAAGGAGGTTTCCAAGGATAGGGGAAGCCTAGCTATGTTAGGCAACATAATTATAATCTAAACGTTGTAAGCCTTTCCAACTCTTTGGTCCTAGTTCAAAACAATGTGGCTAAAGAGGCTGAAGGGACAATGCCTTATAATCATTCTTTTAGATAATCCATTGTCCCAACTAATGGCTCCAACCAAGCATTCAATGATCACAGTTAGTAGGTTGTTGCTTATGGATATAACCAGGCTCTTATGACCCAAAGCACAGAGGTGTCCATGCTGACAAAGCAAGAGTAGCCTTAATAAAATAAGACTTAGATCAAGGATTTAACCATCTAGAAGCCTTAATGGTCATCACTGAATAAGAGGAGTGCTATGCATCCAATCAGTAGGTTACTCCTAGTTTGGCCCACACCCCAGTCTCAGTGAACATAAGGTTAAAGAGAAGAAATATGGGTGACAATCAAGAAGCTTTTAAAGAACCTCTTATTACTACTCCTTCACTGACAAAGCCAGTAGCAGTTGTTCCCAAAACCTAGGCAAAGGTTGGGGGTACACCAGTCAACATTGTGGAGAAAATGAAGAAATATAGTGTGAGCATACCAATGTGGAACATGCTTTCCATACCCAACCAAGTAGACATTCTTCAGGAAGGTTTGTCTAGGATGAGTGTTTTTATAGCTACAATTAAGCAACCAAGCTAGGAAGCTACATTTTTCACCAATGCAGCCAAGAGTCCTTTAGGAGAAAGGTCAAGTAGTGTGACCAAGCCCCCCCATTCTACATCTCATTAATCATTGGTGACTCCTTGGTACACAACTACTTGATAGATAATGGGGCCAACACCTAAATCATGCCAAAGTCTATTACTGACCATTTGAACCTCAAGTATGAACCGCATGCCAAGGGGGTCCTATATCTTGATGGTTCTTCCACAAAGCCATTAGGTATCATCAAGAATTTGAGCCTAACCTTGCATGTTTGTCCTAGTGTGTCCATGGTGCAAGATGTGTTGATCTAATATGTCACTCATCACTTTCTATAATATCTTTCCAGAGAGTTTATATCCAATATTGGGGGTTACCTTGCAGTAGATTGGTCTTACATGGAATTCAAAATAAGGTATGGGATTAAGGTCTCGATCAAGGTTGAACCCATGGCACAATTCCACATTGAACCCCATCATCTAGATAATGTAAACCTCAATTTTACTATCCTTAATGAGGATGAGTTTACAATTGACCAGACATTAAACACTCATCTTGAAGAGGTTATAGACTTGTTCTTGGATGAGCTATGTGGAGATAACCAATTTTTCAACCCTTTGTAAGGTGTTGAAGAAAGAGACATGGGTGTCTATCGACTACATGAAGAGAATCAGCCCATGCCTTCCCTCATTAGACCTAAAGAAGACCCAAATGGTTTATGGAAGTTGTTCTTTGATGGCTCAAGGAGAAAAAGTGGTGTAGGTGCTAAGGAAATATTTGTTTCCCCTTTGGGTAATAAGTTTTTCTCTTCTTATAGGTTCCATTTTAGTTCTTGAAATGTAGTAGAATATGAAGGTTTGATCTGTGGCCTTCAATGGGCCAATAAAAGAGGAATCAAACTACTACAAGTTTATGGGGATAGTGAACTCATAGTAAACCAAGTCAGAGGCTTGAATGATATAAATAATTCCTTGATGAGGTCCTACAAAAATTAAGCATGGGACCTAATCAAATATTTTGAGGCCTTTGACATTCAAGTTGTCTCAAGAAATTAGAACCAACATGCTGACAAGCTGGTAGCCATGGGAGCTCAATTTGACATTCCAAATGAGCTAAAAGAAGCTAAGGTTTATCCATAGGTCAAGGTGGTGGCGAGGCCATTAGTGTCAGATAATGAAGCCCACTAGCAAGTTTTTAAGAGTGACAAGCAAATTGCTTGTTTCTTATAGTAGGAAGCTAAGTTATCCTCCTCCAACCAAGCTAAATTATAGCATCAATATGAGGATCAAATTTTTTAGTTGAAGTTAATAAAAATTCCTAAGGGGTTGGTTACACTTGAGGAACTTTTTCATGAAGGATACCATATGAGAAAAGATAAGGTAGTAATATCAATTGATGAAGAAAACTATGAGAGAGCCCTCATCTTCAAGGACAAGCTTTTCAAGCTTGGGAAGGTAAGTAGTAAGGCTAAGAGGCATGCTTTCATAGCCCTTTTCCAAGAGTATGTAGACATTTTTTTTAGGAGTATAATAACCTAAAAGGTTTTTACTCTAAGTCAGCTTAGCATACCAAAGAGTTAGAGGCCAATGCTAAGCATGTGAGGAAAAAGCAAAGGCCCATTAACCCTAATATTTAATAGCTAATGAGGAAGGAGCTAACCAAGTTTATTGAGTCCAAGATCATCTTTCCCATAAATCATTCATCATGAGTGGCTAACTTGGTGCCTATAAGAAAAAAGAGTGGGGAGATTAGGCTTTGTGTAGACTTCAAAGATTTGAACAAAGTCTCCTTAAAGGATCACTACCCTCTACCATCCATGGAGCAACTTCTACAAGTAGTTGTAGGATCAAAATGCTTCTCTCTATTAGATGGATTTTTTGGCTACAACCAAGTTTGGGTGAAAGATGAAGATTGATAAAAGACTACCTTCACTACCAAATGGGGCATGTATTTATACCAAAAGATTCCCTTTGGTCTATCAAATGCTAGTGTAACTTTTTAAAGAGCATGGGCATGGCTTTCCAAGCACTCCTAAACCAAATGGTGTTGGTTTACTTAGATGACATCACAATTTTCTCTAAGAATGCCAGTGAGCATATGAACCACCTGAGGCTGATTTTTGAAAGGTGTAAAGAATATAAGATTTCATTTAATCCCAAGAATTACATGTTTGTCATGCATGAAGGCAAGCTACTAGGCCACATTATCTCAAGGGAGGGGTTGTCTATTGATCCTAAGAGAATATGTGCCATCTTGGCCTTATCCCTACCCAAGAATAAGAAGGGACTCTAAAATTTCTTTAGAAAGATAAACTTTGTGAGAAGATTTATCCCCAATTTTTCAAGTTTGGTCAAACCCATCACTGCTATGCTAAAAAAGAACCAAGTGTTCACTCGGTCAAATGAAGTCAAGTCATCATTTGAGGCTATCAAGCAAGCCATAGCTCAAGCACCCACACTTATGCAACCTAATTTGTCAAGGGATTTCATATTTTATGCTTTTTCCAAAATTGATAATATATCAGTTATGTTGATGCAAAGAAATGGTGAAGGACTTGAGCAGCCATTAGCATTTTTCAGTCAAGGGTTTAAAGAGTATGAGGTGAGGTATACCTTTGTAGAAAATCAAGTCCTTTTAGTAGTAAAGAGCCTCAATAAGTTCAATATAATGCTATCCAATAGTAAAATTCACCTTATGGTGTCTCATCCTGGGGTAAGAGACTTCCTTCTTAACAAATATTTGAGTGAAAAAAGCGTTGGTTGGATTACTAAAGCCATGGAGTATGACATGGAGATCAAGGTCACTAAGTTAGTAAAAGGTAAAGGCTTATGTGAGAATATGATTGATAACATTCATGAATACAAAGAGGTCATCTTGGAAACACAAGATAACCTACAAGTAGATGCACCTCCACCTCACACTAGTTGGCTCCATGATATGATGCCCTTTCTACTAACAGGTGAGTGCCCTCAAGGTATGGATAAAGCTAAAAGAAAGTATTTTAGACTTTATCCCATACCTTATGATTTAGTTGATAGGATTTTTTTTATAAGAGACCTCAATGGAGTGCTCTTGAGGTGCATAGATGATGATCAAATAGCCAAGCTTTGGGACATTTCCATGATGGGCCTACAGGAGGTCATTTTGCTCTAAGGACTACTATAGCAAAGATCATGAAGGTTGGTTACTACTAGCCTAGCCTCTTTAAGGATGATTATGCATGAGTGAGGAGGTGTCAGGAATGTGCTCTTTTCAAAGGTAAGTAATGATTAATAGCTTTCCCTCTCAACCTGATTCAAGTAGAGAAATAATTCATGTAGTGGGGTTTGGATTTCATTGGTATGATCAACCCCCCATCAAGTACAAGGCATAAGTGGGTGATTACTGCAACTGATTACTTCAATAGGTGGGTGGAAGCCATTACATTAAAGGAAGCTAATGAAAGTGTAGTCTTAGATTTCTATGACAGCATTGTGACCAAGTTTGGTGTTCCATCTACTATCATATTTGATAATGCATTAGCTTTCCTTCCTTGGTTTGAAAACAAGTGAATGGGATCTCAAAATGGGCATCTACCTCAGCACTTCCTTAAATTATTATCCTTAAGGAAATAGAATGGCTAAGTACATAAATAAAAATTTACTGAGAATTATCAAGAGGACCATGGAGGAGAATCAGAGGACATGGCACACCAAGTTGAAATAAGCCTTGTGGACTGACTAGGTAACTCCTAAAACTACTATTGGCAATTCTCAATATGTTATATTATATGGAATGGAGACCAAGTTACCCAATTCCCTTGAGCTACCTACATTTGAGCTAGCCCATTAGTTGGAGCTGTTAGAAGATGAACCAATGAATGTGAGATTGGTAAAACTCACTAAACTTGAGGAGACAAGGGACCTTGCAATGAAAATGTTGGATGCACATCAAGCTCATATCAAAAAGGATTTTGAAAAGAGACCTACAACAAGGAATTTTTAGGTATGAGACTTGGTTCTCAAATGGGACTCAAAAAAGGCCAAACCGGGAAACCATACTAAGTTTGAAGCTTGTGGAGTGACCCTTATTTGATCCATAAATGTAAATAGCATAATGCTTTTTAGCTCACCTAACTAGATGGGTAGATATTAACCATCCCAATAAATTGGATTCATCTAAAGCTATGTTATTAGAAGATTTTATAGCCATTGTATATATTGTACCTTTTGTATAGCTTTTCATATTTTTCTCTAAGTGCCTTGTGCACATCCATTTTAGTTGTTTTCCCTTTCCTAAGTGCCTTGGACATAGTTTGTTTCATTTTGGTTGTTCTTATTGCTTCAAGGTAATTTTCTAGATAAATCCATCTTTGTACAAAAGCAATGACTCCATGCCCAATAGACCAAATAAAGCAAATGAGTTGTGTTCTCAAGTATAACAGGCATGCTTCCCTGTGAATTGCTAGAAATGTTGGCCATTTTTTGTCCCACATATCATAGTTTGCCTAAGTATGAAAAAGGGTGATTTTAAGCAAGAAAATGGTAAGTCTTTGGGAGGAATTTGGGTTGTTCAATAATGACAACTTTGGGTTTTTGAAGGCATAGTGCAAATCGGGTTTCTAGCAATGTTTAGCTTCTAAATTTCTTATAAGTAGAAGTAATTCAGGTTTAAAAACCTAAATTACTCATAGATAGTGTATTTTAGGTTCTCCAAGGAGCACTAATTGATTACTTCATAAGTTGTGAGTAGTCATAAGCCCAAAATAAGTAAAGGGGCTTGATAAACCTGATTTGGTCTTAAAATATGGTGTTTCTTGGGTTCTTCAAGGGATGAGTCTTTTTCAAAAAATCTAAAGGGCACTTTCAAGATTTGAAGAGGATTTTTAGGGAAAAAGGGACCAGTCAAATTTTTTGAAGGTGCACTTCAACTTTTTTGAAGGGCTTTTTCTTCTCCAAGTGGATAGTTGCAATTTTCCCGAAGGGTATGTTACCCTTTAGAAGGACCGTTTCAAAATTCCTAAATGATATCTTTCCCTTTAAGAGGATCATTTTTGGAAGTTCAAAGGGACACATATAAATCCCAAAGGGTCTCTTACCCTTCAAGAAATTCCATTGTGAAAACCCCAAAGGGTAATTTTGAAGACAAATATGGATAAAAAGTCCAAAGGAATTCCTTCAAACAAATTGTTTGAAGAAATTCCTTCAGGAGATTTTCCCAAAAGAAATAAGCTATAAAGAAAACCTGAGACCAAGTGTCCAAAGGAAACGATGGGCCAATGGACATCAAAATCAAGATAAGTGACTAGCCATTAGAAGTAATCAAGTTTGAAAATCCCAAAGTCTTAAAGCTTGGGAAACAACAAAGTGAGAAGACTTCAAGATGGACAAGCCTGAATTAAGTAGGCTTAAAGAACCTGAATTACTCTGCATAGAGTAAATTGAGTTTCTCCAAGTACTCTACTTGTAAGGATTTATAAGTAAATGATCTAAGAAAGTATAAAGTTGGAGAGTTCAAAGAACCTAAATTACTCTACATAGATTAAATTGGGATTCTCTAAGGGCTTGACTTAAGCTTAGTCTAGCAACATGAGAATCATGATGAAATGAATGGAAGGTTACCATGTGGTGCAACTAGAGTAGAAAGGGCCAATCAGTAAAGGACAAGTGGCATAAGGACGTTCAATAAACATGAGAGAGTGTAAGTGCTAGTAGCTATAAGTTATGAAGGCTCTCATCTACTATGGTTCACTACCTATAATCATTGTTTGATGTTTAAATGTGTCATTCCAAGAAGAAACATTCTAGCTACTCACAACATGACTTTTTAGATGTGCTAAAGAAAGTATTAAAGATGGGAGGGGCTTGAGAGGATTGTCAATTAATCCTGAGTAGCACATTTAGGGAGAATAAGAAAGTTCAACATCAGAGTTCCCACCATCGGTGAATTCTTCTCTCTTCCCCTTCTCTCTTCCCCTTTTTTCTATATATATAGAGGCCTTAGAGCCAAGCAAAGGATCCCCATATTGGTGATAGAATTACTCTATAGGAATCACTTTGTAAAAGACTCTTTTAAAGCAATACAAGGAAGACTTTTCTATTTTTGGTTAAAACATGTGCACATTGGGTTTCATTTTTTCATAATGTATGATTGTTATTCATCACCTATGATTTATTCTAGCAACTTATTTTTAGTCCTCTCGATTTTATGCAAGATTGCATGAAGTGTCTATCTGTGAAACTCTTTTGAATTGTTACCAATTCATAGTGTCTCCCTTAGAACTATTTTTTTATCTTTCAAAGTGTAAGGCTTCTCTCCAACCTCCATGCAAAATCTCCATGCCTATGGCCTTGAGATAGAACTAGAATAGCCTGTGTCCTATTTGGATTTATCAGTAGTTGGCTCTTTTCCCAAACTAAGTGGATCACTTATTTTGGTGCATCACCTCCCTTAACTTATATTTTATTTTTAGTCATCCTCCTACCCCTTTTTCTTAATATAAAGTAGATTTTAGTGTGAGATCAAGAGCTAAAGTGAAGCACCTAAGGAACTAGTGTCATAAAAAAACCTAGAGGTTAAACCTCACCATAGGATACCAACATCTTGAGTTTATTTCCATGCTTGTAGCTAGAAGTGAAGGATCCTGAAGAACTCTCTTACAAGGGTGCAATTCTAAGCTATAATAGGTTTCCCTTTGTGAGTTGCATTATAAGACCATGGATAGGACTAGTACTTCCTCACAAATTACCACATTAAAAACATCTTTTATAAATACTTTCCATGGTTGTTTCCACCTCATTGGTTTTTCCTTTGTAAGTTACAGTGTAAGACCATGGATAGGACTAGGCCTTCCTCATAGAATATTCCAATAACCAAGTCACAATGAAATTACATGGGTCAAATTTGAGATAAATAGTGATTGATTATGAGTTACATGCCATTGACATGATTCCCATCTTGATATAGAATGTTTTATGCATACTTCATTGATATTTCACTTTTATCTTCTTATTGCATATATGATTACAACCATTTTCTTAAATTTTTCATACTTCCTAGCTTGAATTAATTTGTTCAATTTAAATTTAATTTTCCATTTTTATCTTTCTTTTCATACTTCCCAATATGATTTAGTATGTTTGCTTGACTTAATTGTTTTGATTTTATACCATTGATTTTTCATGAGCCTTTAATTTTATTACATATTTTCATACTTCCCAATGTGATATAGTGTGATTTTACTTGTTTTAACTTGGTGCAAATATTTTACATGGTTTAAAAACATTTTCTACCCTTTTTACCATCTTTGGTTTATTATATTTAGTCATCTTTTGTTGTTACACACTTCCCATCATGATATAGTGTGTAGTACATTTATTTTTGATTAATTATAATTTTCCAAGTCATTTTTGCCTTCTTATTTATAACCATGCAAGTGTATCGCATAATGATAGAAAATAAAACACTCAACATATATTTCTCATATCATATTAAATACGTGTTCTAGAAAGAAAGATATACATGCATCAACATCCACAACCAAGTACAATTCATGTTATCAATACAAATGTCAAAATTTATATATATATATATATATATATATATAATACATACTACAAATAGATACCTGGGACTATCCCCTCTGATTGGTACATTGTAATGAGGCAGTCTGGGAGCTCAAACCTACTACCTGTCCCTATAAATTATCCACCTAGGTTTGTACCTACCCAAGATGGATAGTGGTAGTCATGTTTATTTCTCTCTCTTGTGCCAATGCTTACTAATCTTGTTCCTCTCCCTCTCCCAACCCTATACTGGCTGTAATCCATCCCCATGTGCCTAAATTTTCCTCATGGCCTCCCCCACTAGTCTAAACTAGCTCACCTAGGATGGGTTATATCGTACCATAGGAACATTCAGAGTGGTGGTGGTGTATGGTGCTATCACCCTATCCAAAATGTCATGATGTGTATCCACTATCAGGGATATCCATCTAACCTCCTTTAGCATCAGATATGAAAAAACTAAAACTAGATAGACATTAGATCACATATATATCACAAAATCATATATCTATCATAATCAGATTGTAACTAGTGTCATACATCAAAAACTTGAATCAAAATTAAAACATTTCTCACTAGTGTTGGTGTCACTAACTACCATCTCTTTTTCTACCTACTCAATGATCATGGTCTCTCCATATACTCATCTATCAATCACCTCCTCCATGGGTCACCTCTACACCAATACAAATCTAGGAGTCACCACTCACACATGTTATGAACCTCTCCTTAGAGGTGCCTCTATGGACTAGCTATGTCTTGGAGTGGATATTAGGTCCTCTTATACTAAATTCATCGCCTACACCTACTCTTGTTGATAGTGCCTCAATTTGTGATAAGGATATGGTGGTCATTGTTGTTGTCTTTATTGTGGTTACTATTATGTACTAGCATCCACATCCATGACATCTTCCCCTACTATATTTATATCTAGCTACTATTATGCTCAACCAGTCCATGGTCTAGCATGTTGTAGCCTAATCAATAGTATTTCTATTGGTACTCCTCTACTCTCCCCCTTGTATCTCTAGCATGTTGTTCCCAATAATTAGGAACTACAAGATGGGCCACTAAGTATAGGAGTTTGAACTATCCTAGCAAGTGTGTTACCAGATGTTTCTCTACCTATGAGTTGTAGTGACCTATGATTTTCACCTGTGCTAACCCTATAATAACAATCACCTAACTAGGCCATACAATAGTAATGTGTATATACAATTTTCACATGATCTCTCCTCATGTGATAGTTTGTAGAGTTGGCACATGGGACATGGCCCAAGATACATGATCCTATCTCTACCATATGATCAGAGGCAACCTATCATTGACCGCAAGGGGTAACGTAGTTGGCCAATACATGGGGAACCTCTCATATATCTATTCACTTAAAAAAAAATTCCCTTTGTACAACATCCCATACATATCATGTATGAAATGGACATAGATGATAGCCCCAAAATCATAGAGTGCTCCTTAATCTAATATAGACTATCATAAGGCTATCATGCATAATGGTACCTTTTTATCTAACTTGTGACACATCACTCATGTTTTCATAAGTCTTATCACTAGCTTTCAGATGTCTAGAATGTTTGAAATAAAAACATTAAATAAAATCAACCTCAATCCAAGGTATATCCTATTTGAGCATGTTGCCTACTAGGCTAGTATTCATCTCTTATCAATATTCTCTAGTGTGTCAGTGATAACCAGTGTCTTACCTATAGGTAGTCCAATAAATACATGGGCATCCTCTAGTATGATACCCACCTCAATATTATCCCCATCCATTACCCATCATAAAGTGTTGATCAACCACTTCTATGCTCCAAGGAACAGGATAATGAGATCAACACTCAGTGGGATCTACCTCATCTCCATGATACCTCTAAAACTTAGTAAAAATAGTCATGCTCTATCTACATCACTCAATCAATCCAAAAAATATAGTAGCCACAATGTATCTATTAGGCACCATTATCTCTAACATCTCTATAAAATATCAAACAAAGGATGTATCAGATCTCCATGTCATAAATAATCAAAAAAATCTTAAAAATTCATAAATTAACTACTTAATCAGTTGGTTTGATTTAGTTTCTCATGTTTCTAATTGTGATACACATTCAACCCCATTTTACAAACTATATAAGCCCTCTTTTACCAACTAAGTTAGCCCTCTCATACATAGTTAGCCTCCTCCTTATTACAAACTAAGACATCCCATTGCTACATAGTTGGCCACCCCTTAGGATACTAAATCATCCCACTGCTATGTATTCATCCCCTTGATTTTTTATTAAATTATAGGCTAAGTTAACCCAATAAACTTTGTTCCTTCACAATGGTGACTTTTTTACCATTTACCATAAATGTCTTAGGCATTTATTGGTCTGACTTCTTCCTACCCAGTATCCTATTCTACCCCTAGTCTACCTCAAAATTTTCTAAAGTTAATTTCATTGCCTATATCTTACCTACTAATCAGTTTTATATATTTATATTAATTTTAAATAAAAATACTCAATGATTTGAAATTCACAATTGTTTACATGTGTTTCACTGACTACAACCGTTATGCATCCTCCTCATCTCAGCTATTATCTCCTCACCATGATGGCTCTATTTTAGACCTAGGTCTCTTATCAGTATTTTTTATTATATTAGTAAAAATAATAAATGAATTATTTTTCACCCTATTTATATTTACTATTCAAAATTGTTTTCCTTTCAAATATTTACCACTAGATTTCATCTTTTGACCATATCTTTTTTTCTACTAGCTCTTTTTTTTAACCGTAATATATTTTGGAATCCTGACATTATAGAGAATATTTTCATATGTTATATGTATATTTTACAAAAAATTCAAATGTTTCGCTCTTTTTCACTAAATTCTATAAGTTTTCCTAATCTTCCCTACATTGGACACCTTCACATTTATTGTATCTCATTCTTTATCTATAGTGCTAAGGTAAGTGAAGGTATGTGTTTTTCAATTTTGTCTTTTCATTTATCTTATTTTTTTCATTACTTCAATTTATTTAGCGTTAGTATTGTGTGTTACTATGTTCTTTTCTTAAAACATGATCCCATGTTGCACCTATGAGACACGTGATGAGCTTCAAGTGGGGCATATGTATACACATAATATTTTTAAAATTTATCAATTATTGATGTTTTTTCTCTATCAAGCTTCAATATCTATGAGTGCACACCTTAAAGGGTGAACCAATAAAGGGGTGGGTAGACCATTGGTGCTTCATAAGATTGTTTTCCCTTTACTACCACTTATTATCTAAACAAACATCTCTTAAAAACACTCTCTTAAGTTTTGCCTCATCTTTTTTACCCTACTCTAGTCATTTTCCACTTTCATTATCCCTTCCCTAGCCTAAGACCCTTTCTAATAGTTTACATTACATTATTAGCCCCAGTAACCCTATAATCTAATTGATAAAACTTATTTAGGGTCTAGGTCAACCCCTAGTTTACCTAAACCAAAACCTAATTTATTTTTATCAATGAAGATATAGAGTTGATTCGGCTAACCCTATTGGCTAAAATTTTAGAAAAGTTTAGGGTTAGATTCAACTATTTATACACATTCATTTCATTATTTAATTAGGAAGAGAAGAACAAGAAGAATATATTGTGTATCTTCTTATCCACTATTCTACTTGAGGAACATAGCTTAGGGTTTTAATACTTTATTTGGAGATACGAATCTTGTATTGTGGAGAAGTCTTTTAGATGCATAGATAGGTTTCTTGTAGCCTAGAGCTGACTTATCCTTGTTATCCTTACATATCATAATAAAATCTTGCGAAGAATCTTAGCTAAGGGAGATATTGAGGATCAGTGAGTTTACCTTCAAAGCTAAGTATTCCTAACTTTTTCCTCATTTGTAAGAGTATATATACTAGCATTTGTACATATCTCCCATGCATTAGGATTCCATATATATTGACATGATTACATATTTTCTACTCATGTTTATTAATCCCACTTTGTGTCACAAGCTTTGGTGAGCCCTAGATTAGATTTTACTTTACTTGTTATCTACTTTGTGCATATGAAAACATAGGACCTAACTAGGGTTATTGCATAGTTTTACTTGATTGGAGGCTTTGGAACCCTCCCTAGTGATTTTATTATGATAGGAGATCCCTTGGCTAGGTCTAGTGGATCCATCTTGGTCATGACCCTAAATATCTAATATATCAACAATTAAAAGTATAAGTAGGTTTATCTTCTCTAAGCTAGGATTGATTTATAGATCAATTGCATTTCCCTTTACATGCACATATAGTTTATGATATGTGGCCACCAAGTTTACATTAGTACCCAATTTATGGGTATTTGATATGTTATTGTGATGTCCTTAGATTTAATAGCTTCACATAGTTCCTTCTATAGTACACAAATGTTTGAAATACATTTTTTTGATGAGGTTATCATAGTTCATAGTATTCCATATGAATACCCCCTCTAGCCAAATATCATTGTCACTACACAATAGATTGCAATTAAACAACCTAAAAGGTTCAACATACTCAGAGAATTTAGAAGTAAGTGGTTCATTATCTAAGGAGACCTATCCTTGAAAATCCACTAGTTTCATATCCCATTTCATATCAAATATGCTTCACATGTGTAATTTTTTGAGTTACATAGCATACACTTTATCACTTCTATATGAAGTTGCAGTTGGTGATAGTCTCAGACCCATAAATTTTACATAAACAAAACCCTTCTAATCTATATAGTAATGCACTTCACTCTTATACAATTCCAATGGCCTTGTCTCAATGAATACAGGTTCTAATTTTATAGATTTAAACTAGTCACATGTCTTCTACAACTTGTCTCTATCACATCAAGTTCACTAGGGGCATATTTTTACACATATTTTATCATTTTATGACTAACCCTATTTTTCATACTTTAATACATTACATTACATGGTTATTTTGTCACTTACTTTCACATTGATATATTACTAGACACTTGAGTTACTGAAAATCATGATATGTGATGTAGGAGCATCTGGGTTCACAAGCAATCTTGCATCAACAAAAAATATATTAGCTTGTGATTTGTCTAAGTTTTGTGTTGGGAAATTATTATTTTTATGCATATGTATTGTAATGATTTTTTGCATGTATTATTTGTTTTTAATACCTTCTTTTTGCTATTTTGTATTACCTCTGATACACGTGTTTAGGGTAGTTCAATGTTCCCTATGAGCACACTTGTGTTTGTAATTTTTTATGCATTATTTTATTATGTGCATTTGTAATATTTTTATCTATCTTGATCCATCTATGAAAATATAGAATAGATTTTGTGGTAGTATTCTCTTACCACATATCCATGCAAATATTCTAAGTACGTTTATGTGAAAACCTATGATATCACTTGAATAAATGATATTTGTTGATATTGTTCTACACCATAGTAAAACATGAGTAAGAGAAGATTTAGGAGGTGGTTATAACTTCACTACATAGTATACATGTTGAATTATGTATCCTTTATAAATATTGTGATAAAGCATGACATCATTCTTAGAATGATGTAAGGATCATAGTGTAAATATTTTCATGAAGATTAGTGATAGTGAAGCCTTGTGAATCTTATGTGTTTGTGATGTGTTATGAAAGGAGCCATTTTTGGTTCTTGGTATTTAAATTTGTAAGTCATAGAAGTGGATAAGGATTCATTTTCTAATTTTCATGATCTAGCTTGTGATACAATGATTTGTAACGTGTTATTATTCCTTGGAAATGTGAAGACATTTAATATTTTTAAAATTTAATATTGGTGGCATGGTAATGTTGTTAGTAGGGTAAAAGCACTTAATGTAATTAGGTGGGTATTGCATCTACTTAATTATTCCCCTACACTTATGTTGAAATTAGTTTCAAGTGTATGAGATTATATCTAAGAATTGGATTTCAAAGACTATGAGTTAGCATATTATAGATCTATGGATCTGAGGTTGTAATGCATCTCTTTCTGAGATCACAATTTCATTGTATTAGTATGATGCATTTCCTTTTGGTTAAAATCAAATAAATCTATGAGTTGTATTTCATTTTAATTCCATTATGTAATTGTCTAGGCTATGTGGTATAAGGCATGTCTTAATTGAGACCCCTAACTTTGATTGCATCATTTGGTATCAGATAACAAAAGTTATAGACCTTGTTAATGATTGTTATTTTTTGCATTTTAAAGTGTGGGTATAAAGTATTTGTTACCCAAAATTTTCCATCATGAGTGGGTACAATTCAAAACTTTGATTCTAGACTTGTTTACCTTTGTTGATAGCCTTTTCATGGTTTTGGTATTGGTCTATTGGTCAAGATTTGTCATATAAAGATGTATTGTCAAGTGTATTTGGTTATTTTAGGATCTTTTGTAGGGTATATTCAAGAAGATTAAATCAAAACCCCTATTTTTGTCATCAATCCCCTTAATTATAGTTAAATGACATTTTTTTGAGAGATTAAGGTAAATTTGGATAAGTTAAGGTAATGAGGGGTTATGGTCTTATACTCTTTTCTAGATTTCTCTTGTGAACGACTTCATTATCAAAGTCACAAAGCTCTAGGTTAGTCCAAATATAATTTTTTAGAGTAGCATGGTCATATATGAAAGCATTAAATGTGATATTAGGCCTAATTATTTTGTATTAGTTTGTATTAACCCTCTAAAAAGCATTTCATACCTTCCCAATGCATTATAAGGCTTGTCAAGTGGTTAAAATTCAAAATGATGACTTGTATGTACAAGAGACACTTTTAAAGGCACACTCAATGTTAGGACATAGTCAGAAAAGGTCAATTTTGGAAGTTACAATGCATGTTCATTTTTATTCATTACCAAGGAAGCAATCTCAAGAAGGTTTATGTGTGTGAGAAGTGAATGAGAGATAAATTAAATGGTTTTAAATCATGTTTAGTATCCTTTTACCTTATCCAATTAAAATACATGCTTTATAAGGTATTACATGTCCAAACAAATAGAAAACCCACTTCATTTCTCCATCAAGTTTTATGCAAGATCAAAAAGGCCAACCAGTTTGAAGATGGTATGTAGAGGAGAGAGAGTTGGATTGAATGATATTTGGGTTTATATGGAACCTTATTACATTTAAATTACATAAATTAGTTCTAGGTTTGAAGGGTTGTGATCTTTGAACAATCATTAAGAGCATAAGGTGCTCAAAACCCTTAGCAGGCTCAATTTTCCCCATTTTAATGCACTTTAGAGCCCGATGATGGCATAATAATGATTTTAGGAAATTGGTATGAATACAAAGTACCCTATAAATATCAAAAATAGTTTTATTTTACTAGTTTTAGATTTTATAATATAATAAATGTTGTTTTTTGCTAAGATTTACAAGATTAGATAGGTTGTTTGAGAAGTATGAGGTGTTTTACACATCAGTGAGGTTAAAATAAGGTATCAATAAGTTATAAAGATTAAAATAATGAAATTATTACCTTTTAAAAATATCCAATCCAAATCTCATATACATGAGAGATTGAAATGCCTATGTACAGGTCTGTGAAGTTGAAGAAGTTTTGTATCCATTATTCTTAAGTGAAAACCTCTAGTGTTGATAAGCTCAATGAAAAATGGTGATTGAGGGATGGTGTTAAATATATATTTAATATGATAAAATTATTTATAAAATATAAATAAACCCCAAAAGACCTACTTTACCATCTATGATATAGCAATTACACTTATAGGCTTATCTACACTATTGTCTTCAAAATACACTTTATGTGATGAATATGAGGCTTAATGGTTGTTTAAGGTGTGATAAGTATTGTAAAATAGAATACATTTAGTTAAGTTTAAAATTAGTGTATTTATAAAATTTAAACTTCTTATTTTAGTTATAAAAACCATCTACATTCATAAAAAAGGGAGACAGTGTAAACTTACAAGCCAAGATGGATTATGTCAAGACTATGAGTAAACATATGAAGAAGAAACACTTATTTTGCATTAAATAGATGTGTATAGGATTATAATAGGTTAATATTATTATATATAAAATTATAAAAGTTTAAATCTCTTTTTAAAATTGAAAATCCATCTCAATAATGGCTTGGGAGTAGTGTTGAGCTAGAAAATGCAGACCTATAGGTTTGCATCCAAGAGGTAGTTGGAGTGATTGATTTTGTGAGCCCATGTTAGAAATTAGAACCTAGATAATTATTAATAAATATATTAGATTAAAATAAATATTTTAAATGAATTTAATAATAATATTCCATCTAAATATGCAATCTCAAATATTTGACATGTATTAGGCCTAAATGAAGACCGACATACCTGTTATGGGTGTAATGGAAAAATTGTATTTTGTTGTGTTAAATGAAACTATTGAAGCATGTGGGATAGATAAATATATATACACACACGGTTTTTTAAATTATATAAATTATTCACATTATTTCAATGTATAAAAACCTACTAGAAGAATCAAGAGACCTAAATGGTGCACCTACAGGGTTATAAGGAGCCACAAAATTTGCCTCCAATAATTGAAGGGAGCATGCAATGTTTGCATTTTATTTAGGGATTTTATAGAAAATAAAGGTGTAGGAGACACTATAATATGTTTCTAAAATTATTATAACCTTGGAGGGTTATGAAAACACCAAAAATAGGCTTTTAGGGTCAAAATAGGAACTCTGCACATAAACCCTTATTCTAGGTCAAAATAGGTTTTAAGCACCTTGAAGAGATAAATTGATTTAAATAGAGTTGGAAAAATTCATAATATACTTTTTATACATTTTATACATTTTATATTTTTTTATAATCAAATAAAAATGTTTTGATGACTTATATGCTTAAAGTCTCTCTCTATTTGTACTCACACATTCCTTCAATCCCTGAGAGGCTAGCTTTTGAAGCTTAGAACTCACTTGAGGATATGCATGGGAAAACATGGATGTTATAGGTTTAAAATAGTCTATAATAATAAAATATCATGGCATTAATTCATATTCAATTATTTTATGGTATGAATAATGCTTAAGAAGATTGATCACTCAAAATGTTTTTGAAACACCTCTAGAAGCTCAAGAAGACATAGTTTCTTGCTCATAACTTGAAGGAGGTTTTACATGGGTATAAATGGTATTAAGGAGAATTATTAATTCCTATTCACTTAAAATTCATTTCATTATTAATGTAATTAAAGTTCTCATCTTTATGAATCATTGTTAAGAATGAAAACAAGTCTAAACCCTCTTTGAACCCTTATAAGAGTTTGATGGGAAAGATAATGAACCTAAGTGATCCTAATGATATTTTTTGTCTTTAAATTACTTGGATCATAATAATAGGTCTTGGTAAAATTTGTTTTATCCATTAATTATCATGTGTGGAGAGTATAATTTATGGGAAATGGCCTAGAAGTTGTTGGTTTAGGCTTCTTTGCAAGGATTTGACTATGTGAAAGCAACTTGCCCAATTGTGAGGACTTGTTAAGAATGTGAATAGGTTTGGTGTCTCCATAAAATATTTATAAGATTCCTCAAGTGACATACAAGATACCAATAAGGTCAAGAATCTTTTTAGTAATCAAACATGTCATCAAGAGCTCCAAGAGACCAAATGCATCTACATGTTAGTCCTTAAAGGTGGTCTACAAGCTAAACATGGATATTATGATCCTTTGTTAAATATATATGAGTTTGGAAATATGTGATTGCATCCCTCAAGCAAGGACTAGATATTTGATGAAGATATGTGCTCATTTTCATGGATTCTTTAGAATCAACCAAGATCACACAATGAAAGTGCAAGTTTATCAATATGAAGAAGCTTGAGTTTTAGGTCTAACTCTCATCAAGATCAGAGAATCCTTGACTTGTACAAGGATGGAATGGGAAGACTCTAGGAAGCATGATCAAGAGTGTTATGTGTCAAAACATAGACTTGTAACTCTTCCTAACCCAAAAATGGATAGTTTCATTAATGAAAGGATGATCCATAGATGATAATGATGATCTCCTATGCCACCTTGATAAAGGCATCATCAACTAAAAATAACACTTGTTGAGTAAGATGACAAAACTATTCTCACACCCTCTATTTGTATGGTAATTGATTTGAGGTGGATGACACTTGTCATGGGCTTCTCCAACATCCATCTTCTATCTCTTTATCATTCTCTTCTATAAGTATGCCTAATATTATCATTAAAAGGGATCATTTACTTGAGTATGAAAAATCCATACTCCTTTTATAAGCCATTAAAATAATATATAAGCTAGTTTTACCTTATCTTATAATTGTATTCTATTTTTTATGCATGAATTAATAATCTTGTCTAGTGTTGATTTAGTTCTCTTTCACATGTTTTCTCATTCTCTCACCTATATTTAGTTTTAACTCACTCTTACAGGTCATATGTAGTGTTTAAGTAGTCTTTTGAATGTTAAGTGAGGTAATATTCCATTAGTGTCTTTATACTCTTAAAAATCAGCCCTTTAGGCCTAATCATCATTTACCACTTGATGTAAGAGGAGTAGTGTATGAACAGGTCAACTCTATGCCCATTATGCATCTACAAATGTGTGTTAGTGGTCAAAAAATTAGTGCATCATCTCCTTAGGTTTTTCAGTTATCTCTTACCTTTTTCCCAGCAATCAATAGGCTTAGTTTGTAGTTTCAAGGTGAGACATCAAGGGAGATAACCCTATATAAAGATTCACATTATTGATTACGCTAGCCACAACCTAGAGACATCTCCATGATATCACCTAAGTGAGGAGGCTTGAAAATCTCCTCAAAGGTGGAATTTAGAGTGATAAAAATATTGGCATGCCTAGTGGGACAAGGATTTAATCTATTGAAGAGCTATTGATGTTGTTATTTAATACATCAACATTTGGAGGCATGAAAAAAAGCATCAATGGTGACTCCAAGTGAACCACATCTAGCATAAATAGTCCAAGTGTCTAAAAATTATAAAATTGGTATGTATTCTCATCACTCATTTGGTCAAAATGCATACTCTATGCCTTCACATTCTTCATATCAGATTGAGATCATTCATGGCTTCACCCCATGTGGATATCAAACAATAGTATCTAACCTTACCAAGTTTATCACTAGATGTATATGCCTCATCCTAATATAACTTAGCCTCATTGGTAGCCTACTTATCCCTCTATCCAACCTTGTCAAAGTTGTGTTGCTCTTACTCCAACCCTCTTATATTTCAAATAAACCCTTGTAGACATTGAAATGAAAATGAGGGAGATTTATAAATAGAATGATATTAGTTTGATCATCCATAACCCTTCTATTTAGAATTAAAGTATTCAAAGGATGAGGGATTTAGTGTATTTGATTATCTATGTGGGCAGATATTGAGAGAAAGGATAAAAAAATGTCAATAAATGATGTGTTATAAATAAGAGGCTTGATTTAATGTATGGATAATATATTATTACTTGAATAAAGGTGAAAAATTCAATACCATCACACTCTTATGATCTCTCTTACTCTAATTTATCCTTATTTTACTCCAAATATAGCCTAAGTTGCAACATACCACCAAAAAAGTCCCATGCCTATGCAATCTTCATCCACTCTTACTCAAGAATCTCAAATCATTCCACCATGGAGACCTTCTTGGATTATGACCCTTGCCTATATCATACCAACTCTTGATAAATAATTTTCTCCCATGCCTATCTAAATTCAATAAAAAGATAAGTATACGGAGGTCAAGTCAAGAGAACTCCCAAGTCCTTCAAGTCCTTCACCTACCCTTCAAGTTGCATCTATCCATGAATTTAAAGAATGCATCATCCTTAACACAACTCCCTTATCCATCTCTTGAGGATTGGAAGGAGAAGAATGCATCATCCTTAACACAACTCCCTTATCCATCTCTCCAAGAATACTACAATCAACCCAACCCTCCTAAAGTAATAAGTTGTAAGGACATTCTATTAAGTTTTAACTAAGCCAATGAGTTCTCTTCCACTCCCACCCTCTCATTTTGTTAAGGAGAACCTATTTCATTGAGGGTAGAAGATGAAAATTTAGTTGAAAAGGAGAGATTGTCAAGAAAGAATGATGAGGTGGTAGCCCTTAAAAGGCTTGATGAAGTTGTAGCTATAAATGAATCTCAAGAAGGTCATGATAAAGATGTGGTGAGTGAGTATGATGAATAAATCATCATTGGCATCCCCCTTGGTGGAAAAGAAATTAAATCAACTTTCAAAAATGAGGAGAGGTTTATACCGTTTAGTCAATAGTTAGATAACCCTCAAGATGTCATTAATGGCCAAGAAAATTAGTCAAATTTACATTGTTTTGAGCTTGAGGAAGGAGTTATTGATGACATAATAGTATTGGAATCCCATGATGAACTCCTATGCTTCATGGAAGAAAAATAAAATCAGTGGGAAGAAGTTGAAAAAATTATGAATGACATCAAGACAGTTTCTCTATCAAAAAGCAGTCCTAACACCAACTCAACTGAGCTCATTATTGAAGGTACTAAGACTCTTAATGAGCTTGATGATGTTTGGTAGCACTTTTTTTTTAATTTCCTTGAAAAATTAATAATATTGGTATGGTAGTTTTGAATGAGCAAGGGGAGGTAACAACTTCTAATGCACATGATATCATAGTGGTAAGTGAAGCTCAAGAAGGTAATCTTGATGATTTGAGAATTAAAGAAGACAAATCAGGTTTGGAACTATAAAATCATTATGAATTAGACCTTGAGTGGGTAGATGAGCTTTCATTCTTTATGGAGGAGGAGTAAGACTAATATAGTTGTCATGGATTAAGTTAAGGAAAATATGCTCATACAATAGTGGATCCAGTTGTAACTAAATATGAGGTAAATATTCATGAAGATACTTTGGTAATTAACCTTGTTGAGTCTCATGAGCAAGAGATAGAGCTTGAATATAAAAATGTATAGCTATGTCATGATTCTATTGAAGAGTTTGAAGTGCTTGACCAACCTGTTGTACCTAAAAATAATGATAAGAATGAGATTGAATTTGGCATATTTTCAAGTGATCAAGAAGAAGCTTCCTTTTAGGAAGAGCTAGAAATATTTTATTCAATCTTGGATAGAAAATTTCTATCCCATGAGAAGAATGCTAAGATGGTTATCTTGGATAATGAACATGGTGAAGAGCTGATTGAAAATTATCTTGAAGAAGGCATTATGGTTGCTAGTTTTGTTGAATCTCATGAATAGGTTCAAGAAGGTCTTGAAGACATGTGGTAGTCCTATTTGTACATGTTCAAATAATTTGAGGAGTTTGGTAGGTTAAAACCTATATAAAAATAGAATTAATTTGTTGGTGATAAGTTTAAATATATTAGCAAGCCAACATGTCCTACAATTCATCACCAAGAGGTTCAAGTACATG
Organism: Torreya grandis; assembly: GCA_037957365.1. Taxonomy (NCBI): domain Eukaryota; kingdom Viridiplantae; phylum Streptophyta; class Pinopsida; order Cupressales; family Taxaceae; genus Torreya; species Torreya grandis. The sequence continues at coordinate 1,337,062 of JARHVA010001661.1, read as the reverse complement.
GTGTAGCAAGCCCTGAAGGAGATGATACTCTTCAAGGTAAATAAAAATCAGAGCTTGAGGAGCCAATAAAATTTGAGGTTGTTTCTGTCCTCATGAATCAAAATATGGTCACATTGGAGATATTTTTCATTGACAATGGGAAACATGAGGTAATTCATGAACTTTGAGATGAATTTATCTTTATTGGATACATATTTTTTATTATTGATCCATTTTAGGTCAAGCCAAGGTTAGTGGTGGTCATAAAGTAAGAAAAAGGCCTGACTAATAGCTTATACATCATTCTTGTTCATCATATGAATAATACTTAAGGATTTTTCATTTTGATTTAGTAGGATCAGACCCTAAAGGTTATTTATATATAATAATTTCTTGTTTTATCTTACATAAGTGCTTCTTGGCATAGAGTGTGTTTTGTTGGTTTTGGTTGTCTTATTGTTGTGTTTGTTTATTATTATTGTGTATTTTGGTTTTAGTTGTAAAGGTAATTTTTTCATCTTTATCAAGAGGTTATAGCTAGTTCTCAAGGTCTAATTCATGTTTGTGTTGAGTTGATATGACTCCATAGCCCAATGGAGGAAAGAAGGAAAATGGTCTAGGTGCATAGTAGGCATGCAATATTAGGAGGTCACCAAATATGTTAGCCAAAATTAGCCATCATTAATGGGTACCTTCAAAACTCTACTTTCAGACATGTTTAACATGGTTGATAGCCTTTTGAGGGTTTTGGTCTTGATATGTTGGTCAAGCTTTGTCATAGAAAGATGTATTGTCAAGTGTATTTGGTCATTGCAGGGTCTCTTATAGGATCTAGTCAATAAGAGTGAATCAAAAACCCTAGTCTTGTCATTAATCCCCTTCATTAGAGTTTAATGACATGTTTTTGGAGAGATTAAGGTAAATTTGGAGAAGTTAAGGTAATGATGGGTTATGTTCTTATACTTGTTTCTAGATTTATCTTGTTCAAGACTTCAATGTCAAAAGCTAGGAAGGTCTAGGTCAGTCCAAATACAATTTCTTAGAGTACCATGGTCGTATATCAAAGAATTAAATGTGATATTAGGCCTAATTGGTTTGTAGTAGTTTGTATTAACCCTATAAAAATCATTTCATACCTTGTCACTACATTATAAGGCTTGTCAAGTGGTTTAAAGTCAAAATGATGATTTTTACCTACAAGAGACACTTGTAAAGGCACACTCAATGTGGTAAATGGTAGGACATATTCAAATAAGGTCAATTTTGGTAGTTAAAATGTATGTTTAGTTTCATTCATTACCAAGGAGTAAATCTCAAGAAGGTTTATGTGTTTGATAAGTGAATGAGATATAACTTGAAAATTTTAAAGCATGGTAAGTATATTTTTACCTTTTCCAAGTTAAATCCATTCTTTTTAAGGTATTACAGGTTCAAACAAATAAAAAATCCACTTTATTTCTCCATCAGGTTCTTTGTAGGCTCAAAAAGGCCAACTGGTTTGAATATGGTATGTAGATGAGAGAGAGAGAGTTGGACTAAATGATCTTAGGGGTTTATATGGTCCCTTATTCCCTTGAAATTATAGTAATTATTTCTTGGTTTGAAGGGCTACGCTCTATGAACAATTTTTAAGAGCATAAGGTCTTCAAAACCCCTACTAAAATCTTGTAAAATTAGTTTTTCCCATTTGAATGCACCTTGGAGCTTGATGAGGACATAAGAATTATTTTAGGACATTTATATGAAGCCAATGTACCCTCTTAGTATCAAAATTGGTGTTATTTTCACAGGTCTAGATCTTCTAATGCAATAAATGTTGTGTTTTACTAAGATTTACAAGATTAGACATGTTTCTTGAGAAGCATGAGGTGTTTTCCACATAAGTAAATTTGAAATAAAGTATCAATAAGGTATAATTATTCCAAAAATTAAATGACTCATTTTCCACCATCTCCAATCCAAAACTCATATGCATTAGAGAGTGAAATGCATGTGTATAGGTCTGTGCAATTGAAGAAGTTTTGTATTCATTGCTCTTAAGTGGAAACCTCTAGTGTTATTGAGCTTAGTGAAAGATGGTGATTGAGGGATGGTGTTTCATATATATTAAATATGATAACATTTTTTTTTATCTTCAAATCAACCCAAAAACCCCTAATTAACCATCCATGATCAAGATAGCATTTACACTTACAAGCATACCTACAATTTTGTCTTCAAAATGCACTGTGTGATGAATATGAGGTTTAATGGTTGTTTGATGTGTGATAAGTCTTGGAAAATAAAATTCATTACCTTAAATTTAAAATTAGTTCCTTATAAAATGTACACTTATTCTTATTTTATTTATACAAACCATCTATAATCATAAAATAGGGAGACAGTGTAAACTTACAGGCCTAGATGGATTATGTCAAGACTATGAGTAAACCTATGAAGAAGAAACACTTATTTTGCATGAATGGATATATAATATTTTAAAAGGTGAATATGATCATAAATAAAATAATATATTTTTAAATATCTTTGGAAATTTTAAAATCCATCTCAACAATGGCTTAGGAGTAGTGTTGAACTAGAAATTACAGACCTATAGGATTGCATCCAAGAGGTAGTTGGAGTGATTGCTTTGATGAGGATAAGTTGGAACATATAATCCATGATGAATTATTAATCCATGAAATATATTACAATAAATATTTTACATTAATTTAATAATAATATTCCAAATATCCATTCTCAAAGCTTAGATAGGTATTAGGCCTAAATGAAGACCTACAAGACTGTTATGGGTGTAATGGAAAAATGCATTTTATTGTGTTAAATTAAACTAGTGATTTATGTGGGATAGATAAATACATATACACTCATGTTTTTTTAAATTATAATAAATTATTCACAAGATTTCAAGGTATCAAAATCTAGTGGAATAATCAAGAGACCTAAATAGTGCACCTACAGCCCTGTTAGGAGCCACAAGTCTGCCTCCAAGAATTAAAGGGAAAATGTAATGTTTACATTTAATTTAGGATTTTTATGGACAATAAATGTGTATGATACCCAATTATATTTTTATAAAATTATTATAACCCTTTTATGGTTATTAAAACATCAAAAATATGTTTTTAGGGTCATAATAGGAAATTTACCTACAAACCCTTATTCTAGGTCAAAATAGGTTTTAGGCATATTGAAGAGATAAATTTATTGAAATAGGGTTTAAAAACTTCATAATATATGTTTCAAACATTTTATAGGTATTCATAAGCAAATAAAAACGTTTTGATTACCTATATGCTCAAAGTCTCTCTCTACCTATACTCACACAATCCTTAAATGCCTGAGAGGCCACCTTTTGAAGCTCAAAACTCTCTTGAGTATATGGATGGGGAAAATGTTTATTGTAGGTTTTATTTAGGCTCTCATACTCAAATATTATGGTATTATTTAATATATCAATTTATTTTATGGTATGACAATGATTAAGAAGACTGATCACTCAAAACCTACCTAGAACACCTTTGGCAGCTCGAGAAGACATAGTTTCTTACTCATAACTTGAATGAGATTCTACATGGGTATAAATTGTATTATTGGGTGTTATTATTCCCTATTAAATTTTAAAAATTGGCAATATTCAAGTAATTTAAATCCTCATCTTTATGAATCATTGTTAAGAATGAAAATAGGTTTAAACCCTCTATGAAACCTTCCAAGACCTCGATGGGAAATATAATGAACCTAAGTGATCCTGATACTATTTTTTCATATTAAAATCAGCTATATAACATTCATACATCTTATTAACACATATTTAATCCATTCATTATCATGTGTGGAGAGCAGAAGGTATGAAAAATCACCTGGAAGTGGTAGTTTTAGGCTTATTTGTAAGGATTTGGTTGTGTGAAAGCATCTTGACCAATTGTGAGTAATTTTTGAGAATGTAAATAGTTAGGTTTGACTCCATAAAATCTCTTTAATATACCTAAATTTACATACAATATACCAACAAGATCAATAAACCTTTTAAAATCAAACATGTCATCAAGAGCTCTAAGAGACCAAATGCCTCTACATGTCAGTCCTTGAAGGTGGTATACAAGATAAACATGGATAGTATGATCCTCTTATAAGCTTATATTAAGTTTTAAATATGTTATTTTATACCTCAATCAAGTAATATAGATTTTATAAATATATGGGCTTGTTTTCATGGCCTCTTTTGAATCAACTAAGATCACACAATGAAAGTATGGGTTCTTATCAATATGAAAAAGCTTGAGTTTTAGGTCTAACTCTCATAAAGATGAGAGAATACTTTAGGTGGATAATTATGGAATGGGAATACTCTATTAATAATGATCAATAGTTCCATGTGTCAAAAAATAGACTTATAACTCCTCCTAAACCAAAAATGGATAATTTTATTAATGAAAGGATGAGTCATAAAGGATAATGATGATCTCCTATGCCACCTTGATTAAGTCATCATCAACTCAATACAAAAATTATTTAGTAATATTAAAAAAATATTCTCTTACCCTCCATTTTGATGTTAATTGATTTGAGGTGGATGACACTTATCATGGGCTTCTCTAACATCTATCTTCTCTCTCCTTCTCATTCTCTTCTTTAAGTATGCATGATTTTGGCATTGAAATGGATCATCCACTTGAGTATGGAAAATCCCTAATCCTCTTTTAATCTATTAAAATAATATACAATCCAATGAAACCTTCTCTTATGATTTTATTCTAGTGTTTTTTCATGAATGTTTGATCTTATCTAGTGTTGATTCAGTTCTCCTTGACATGGTGTCTCATTCTCTCACCTTTATGTAATTTGAAATTGCTCTTGCAAGTCATATGGAGTTTTTAAGTAGTATTTTGAAGGTTAAGTGAGTAAATATTCCATTAGTGTCTTTAGATCTCTTTAAAATCATACCTCCTATACTAATCATCATCTACCACCTTCATAGTGAAATACTAATGTAAGAGGAGTAGATTAGGAGTAGTGTAGGAATAGGTCATCTCTATGTTCATTTTGCATCTTCAAATGTGTTGTAGTGGTCAAAAATATTGTTGCGTAACCTCCTTAGTTAAGTTTTTTTTAGTTATCTCTTATCCTTTTCCGAGCAAATAATAGGATTAGTTTGTAGTTTTAAGGTGAGGCATCAAGGTAGCTATCCCTATCTAGAGATTCACCTCATTGATTAGGAAATCCATAACTTGAAGGTGTCTCGATGCTATCACCTAAGTGAGGAGGCTTGAAAAATATCCTTAAGGGTGTAATTTAGAGTGATAATAGTATTTATAAACATCTTCCAATGAGATCATTGGGGAAAAGGTGTAAGGTGTAAGTACGTGATTGATCATAGATCATCATTAAGTATTAGATCATCATTTGCTATTTGGATCTTGATTTCAAATGAAATGGCACATTGAGTAGACTTAGGTGGTAGAATAGACTAAATGGTTAAGCACCTAGAGTAAAATATTTGATGTAAGTGATAAGGTAAATGTAAGCCATAATGGAAGTTGTGTAAACTACACAACATCATGGAGTTAAAATATTTGATGATTTAAGTGATACGGAGGTTTCAGAAGAAGCACTTGAAGTTCAAGATTCATAATAAGAAGATGTTGATGAAAGTGAGGATATATTCTTGTGAAATATTATAATAATGATAGTAAACTAAAATTTGACTCAAGAAGTATTCCAAAAATTTAAACCTTGAATATCTAATTTATAATATCACTAAGTTAGATAAATATTTTGAGTATGAAGATACAAAATATCCCACATAAGTTAATTTCACTAGCGCAAAGTTGAAAGGTTGTGAATCTTTATGGTGGTAATATGTACAAGATAAGATAGAGTGTAAAGGCAAAGAAAATATCAATACATGGGATAGATTTTTTGCTAAATTGAGAGCTAAATTAATTTTGGTGGATTATAGTATGAGTTTGTTTAATAAGATCCAAAATATGTGATAGAGAGAGATGAGTATCAAATAATACACTGAAGAGAATTAGAGAGAGATGAGTATCAAATGGGTCAAGTGGAATATGATGTTGATAATATCTCAACATATGTGAATGGATTATGCAAGAAAATTCAATATGAATTTTATAATATCAGACATTAATTCAATGAAGAAGCTTATAAGTGTGTGCTAAAAGCAAAGGAAATTTTGACACAAAAACAATAAGGAGGAACATCAATAGGAAAAGGAAGATTCATAGGAGTACATAGACGTAGTTGAGGTTATCTTTCAAAAAAACAAGAATAAAAGTTAAGTACATTATGTAAACATGCAATATTTTTAAACTTTATCATTTATTGATGCTTTCTCTCTTGCAGGAACTTGCCAAGTTTTGATCTTATCGGATGAAATTCTAGAAGGGTTAATGCTTATCTATTGCTATAAATATAAGGCTCATTTCAATCCAATAAAGAGGAACATTCACTTTCACATCATTATAGTTTGTAATTTTACTTATTATATCATTTAAGAAGTTCATTACTTTGGGTATTGCCTTGGAGAAGTAAAGCATTCAACTTGTGAAAGTCTTAGATGAATGTGATAAGTCTTGTAGCCTATATTTAATTTATCTTTATGATCCTTACAATACACAATAACCTCTTTCAAAACACCATTGTCTAAGGGAGAGATTAAGACCTGAGGGTTTACTTAGAAGGTAAGTATATCTAAATTTATTATTTCATTTGATAGGTAGATGTTGTTACAATTGATAGTTTGGATGCATCTCTCCTAGCTTGTAATACCTCTACATTAGCTTGAGTAGATTTTTATTTGTTTGTTATGTGTTGTTTGTTATTATTACCCCCATTTATGCCATAATATTTGGTGATCACTAGATTAATTTTATTTCATGTGTTTATACTTAGTTATGGTTATTGTATAGTGTCATTTGCCAAGAGGCTTTGGAACCTTCTTTTTTAGTGTTATGTAATAATATATCCATTGGTTAGGTTTAATGAATCTAATTTTGTCATGTTCACAATATAAACATGTATTGCAATGGATGTTAGTTGATTACCTTGTTGATATTAGATTTTACTAATTTAGATAAGATGTAGATCTATCTTAAATTATTGCTTACATTATGGTGAACCCAACATGAATATAGCCCTTGAATTTTTAATTTTTCACTTTCAATCAACAATATTGATTTGGTCAATATAGTCTTAATCTTTGTTTGCAAATTCAATATTTACAATTAACTAAATTATGTTGGTCAATCCAGTTTTGTCCTATGTTTGCAAGTTTTCCTTCTACAATCAACTAGATTAGGCTGGATGATCTAGTCTCCTTTTCTATTTGTTGGTTTTCTTTATATAGTCAACTAGATTGGGATGGATGATTTAGTTTTTATTTTTGTTTGTAGGTTTAGGGTTTAAAACCAGCTAGATTAGGGTGGTTGATCTATTTTTATCATTTGGATTGTAGGGATTCATTCCAGACTAGGTCACATTGACCAACTTAGTAGACTTTTCTATTTTTTATATTTTTCTTATAATCAATTAGATTGGGCAGACCAATCAATTTTGATTTATCTTGTTTTTATTTTTATATTTTTTAACAAACTAGATCAAGGTGGTCAATGTAGTTTTATTTTACTTCTAGTTTTTAGATTTTTAACAAATCGAATCAACCTAGTTGATCCTATTTAACATCTATGTTTTCATAATTTTACATAAATAGGACTCAATCGTGTCTAGATAATACAGATAATAAATAGATCATTTACATTTTCATCCAACAAACAAAATTGACCTGGTCGATCTAGTCATATCTTCTAGGTTCACTCTAAACAAGCTTTGTATTTATAAATTTTATCAATTGCTTCAAATTTATCAATTAGGTATTTCAGTCAAATTTTTCCTTATTTCAATTTTCAATTTTTCCTTACTAGTTTTCAATTCTACCAAATTGTACCAAACAATTAACTAAGTCAACTTAGCTAACTTAGTTCTATTTTTATTTTCTTTACCAAACAAATTAGATCAACCTGGTCAATCTTGTTTATTTCCAGCTTGTTTTCATAATAGACAAGATCAACCTAACCAACTACATTTTGTTCTATTTTCAACCCAGATCAGCCTAGCCAATCTTATTCTATGTTCTTTAATTTTTAGCATAAGTAAGGTAGTTCACCATCATTTATTAGTAATTAATCTCACATTAGATTTGAAAATATTTGGCTACCTATTTATTTACTTTTTGAAATTGCAATTTGCTTTTCGATAATTATTTTTTGCCTTTAATTTCACTTTTTGTAGAAATTGTGTTTTAATAGTTTTAAAACTAGTTAGCTACAATTTCAAAGAGTTGTTTGATACTCTATTTACAGTCTTTGTCTATCCTTTACAAATAGCATGGCATAAGGGGATTTCCCCAATACTCATATCCATAGTATAGAGCTAAACATGGTCTTTATTTTTCATGTACCTCATGGTATTTTGGAAACACCCAAGATGTCCTTTTGAATTAAACCTTATGAATCTAGGCACTTATTTGATTTTTTGGTGCATGATTTAGTATTTATAATTTACTTCTAGTTTACCCTTGAAACTAGGTTTAGTGGGCTATAGTAATGACACTTCCTCCATAATTAGTTCTTTAAAACATTGGGCCATCACCATCCAACAAATAATCAAATATATTTGGAAGCCTAAAAATCAATAAAAACCTTTTAGTATAGCTTCCTGATCTTCTTTTTAGATAATTAGTTATCATCAAAAATTACAAAAATACATTTTTTATTTACTATTTATTATTCTCTGATGTATTATAGATTTTATTGACCAATGTTAATACAAATCTATGTTGTGTGGTAGTTAGTTTGATATTTTGTTTTTTTTTAATACATAGTTCAAATATTTGTTAATTTTCTTCTAGATTAAACTACATCGACCAGCATGACTTACTATAATTCTATATATTTTTGTCTAAGTCAACCATTTTGACTTAGTATATTTTCAAAATCACACTAGATCATCTTGGATGTTTTTGTATGCTTTGGCTGACTTAGTTTTATTTTCAACAAGTTTTCTATATCACACTAAATCAGATTGGATGATTATGTATGCCTTATCCAACTTATTTTTATTTTTATTTTTATCAAACTTTTGTAGATCAAACTTTTTTTGGACTGGGCGAATCTGAATGCCTTGGCCAACATAGTTTTATTTTAAAAAAATATTTTAAGTCTACTAGATTGACCTAAACAATCTTATTTTCTTGGCCAACTTAGTTGAATTTATTAGACATTTCCCCATTTTTTAGCATTTTAACTTGATAATATTTTTATCACTCTAATTAGCATCATGAAATCATCCATTAAGATCTTTCTTGATAGCCTCAACTCATTCTAAGTGTACATGGGTGTTTCTTTCCTTCTTACCTTAGCCACCCAAGAGGATAGCTTATAATGGCACAATTACTCATGTCCCTCATCTAGGTTCATACCACTCAAAATGATGATTTATATGATCCCAACCTAAATGGTACCATTTATAAAATACCTTACTTTACCATTGGATTAATTGATACCAAAATAGGTAATCCCCATATAGTATCGATACCCTCCCATAGGAAACACTCATCTCATTAATCCAATGACTACCCCTCTAACCAACACCAATATTCCATCTCCCACTGATATCAATCAAAAACATAAATATTGATACAACTCAATTTTTTGCTCAAATGGTTCAATAAATGAATGTTATGCAAACAACTAACAATTCACAAATGATCCAAATGCAAAACCATATCCTATGGATATCAATTCAAGTTCTTATCATCATGCCTCAAAATAATTAGAATTTTTTCCTCCTCTTAGATATATCAATGGGAATACCATATCTCAACCTATCATACATAGAAACATGCTTCAACATCTTCAAAATGAACCCTTAGCTCCATTCATAGTATCCATTAATATTATAAATATTTATCCAACCATTAAGTATGATGTAACTAAATACTTTATTATTTTCCTTAAATCATTTGTTAATCTCTATAAGGATTGGGTCTAAAACAATACTTTTTCTACCACTAAACTTCTTGTCAAAACTCTTATAGGATATGCTCTATAATGGTATAAAAAACTCCCAAACATTATATATAGAAAATAGAGGATATCATCAATGTTTTATTACAATAATTTCAATAAAATAATCTTATTAAAAATTATCTTAGTCACTTTATCAATGTTAAGTAATTACCTACCAAATCTGCTCATACTTTTATCAAAAGATGGAAATCACTAGCTCGTAAAGCAAATCATAACATGTGTGATGATAATCTCTTCAAACTATTTATTACCACCCTAAAACCTTATCTTTAATATAAATTTTTAATTTTTTCCCTCAAAACTTATAAGAAGCTCTTGCCAAGCCGAAATACAAGATTGCTTTATGAACCAATTTGAACCATCTCATAATTCAATTAAGGAATCTTTCCAAACTTCAACTAATGCAATCACTAGCACAAATACTTAATCTAAATCCCCTACAATTAAAATAACATCATTCAAAACTAACAATCAAAATCCTTCCCACCCACCTTCAACAATTCTAGAAATGAAGAAACTTTTATCTATAACAATAATGCTCCTCCATCATGGTACAATCCAAATAAATTTTGTTGGTTTCATATTGACATAGGCCATTCTCATGAAACATGTCATGGAAATATATATTTTTTAGATTATTTTAGGTTAGGAAATAATTTTATCATGATTTCATGATTAGAATATAAAACTTGATGATCTTAAAGCTTCTCAAAAGTGAAATTTTGCCAAATCTACAAATCCTTGTCCTTAAACCCCAATACACAACATTATAGCAAATATATGTGTGCCATTGATGTTGATTATGATTAATCTTATACCAATTCTTAATATGCGAATGTTGCTAAAGTAAATTATTATCATAAATGAGCTCACAAATATCATATTACCAAACTTAATAAACCTTCTAATGATGATCAACTACTTAAAGACACCACCACTTATCCACCTATAACTCTCGAACCATCCACTAACGATGATTCCCATCCATCAATGGACCCATAAATACTACTGAAAATTACTCCACCTAATCAACCTAAACCTCATGTTCATCCTTCTTTTAAACCCCACTATAATTTATTAGACAAACTTAATTTTATGCTTTGTAAAATTCCTCTCATAGAATTTGTTACAACATGATTTCTCACTAAGCTAATTTACCTAGTTATCCATGTATTATTATGGTTTTTAAATTAATTTGATAATTTTTAACTAAACTATAAGTCATATGTTGATATGGTATAGTTTTATGTTATTTAGATTTCATTATTTCATTATTATGATTTGGTTATATTGTGAATTTTGTATATTATAATTATATTAATTATTTTTACAACATTGTTTTATGATATATATATCCTAATGTATCAGGCTACCTACCTTATTGTCATGAGTTGGATGTAGGAGAGTTCATCCCTCAAAGCATGATGGATGGAGAGCATCATCATATAGGGTGACGTATATGGATATGTTGAGGGATGACAAAGGAATTGCTAAAACCCATGCACACACCACATTAGTTAATAATGTCATATGCATTGCGTGGATTATTTGAGTTAGTATGTTTTTAATATTATTAATTTAGATACTAGATTTTGCATGTTAGTAAATGTTTGTTCAGTTTTAGTACTTATATATGGAATAAATCTTATGTATATTTTATGTAAACTTAGTGCATAATGTTATAGTATAATTGTATTATGTTATTGTACTCATGTTGTTTATGATTATGGGAATATAAATCTATGTGGCTAATATTTAGTTACTATTATATATAGATTAACAAAAATGTCTTTGTAATGTTTTGGAAAATTAGTTATTATCAATGATATTCAGGAATATCAATATACGCCTGAAGGTACGAAGATAAAAAAAGACATATATAGTTTATATAAAATAGTAATAAAGTGAAAATTATATCAATATAACACTTTTATGGATAGGATACTAATTATCCAATTTACATTTTGGATAAAAAGATATTATCACTTTATTGATTAGTTACAATATTAATTTAACATAATGATATTTTTTATCTTTATAGGAGTTTTGTAAAGATTATATTATAAACTAAGATTTAAGCCTAATATTGTTTCCATGCATAGACTATGTTGAAAAAGAAGTAATAATTATCATTTGTAAATAATGTTTTAAGTGGATTTTTAGAGTGCATTACTTGGTCATATAACATATTATTGAACATGAAAGGATTTTTAAATTAATAAAATAATAATTAAAGAATTAGAAGAGATTCAAGATAGAAATTTAGGGCTTTTCTAGTATGGTTAACAAAAGCTAACTATGAGACTAGTGGAAAAGTGAAATGTAGTGAGTATTTTGCATGGACTACGAGTTGGGAGTGAACAGGGGCATGAAAATATTGAATGATAAGAATAATATGATAAGAGGTGAGTCATGGAGGAGAATAGGACATGATGAAAGGAGTAAAAATATAGTACAGAGCAAGGAAGAGAATGAATATACTAGTTCATTATGTCTTAGATTGGAAGCAACTTAAGACGTTGGTGAAGTAATTACTTTCATTTTATTATAGAATTTATATCCATGGTTTGGATTATTACGGTTTTGAAAATGTATAAATATTGTACTGAGAATACAAGATTAGCCATGTGGATGGCTTGGTCATCCACAAAACTAAGCCATATAACTTTTAAAACCTTAATATTATAAAAAAATGATTTGGTGTTAAAATATTAGGGTAAATTGAATGTAGTTATTTGACAATACACTTCCCTTACTTAAGACTGAACCTTCGACCATTAATAGTGGTATATGCATATATAGACTAAGTAATGCAACTTCAATTGTGTGTGTTTGTGTGTGTGTGTGTGTGTGTTATACACTCAAAATTAAATATATTTATATACTTATATAGATAAAATCAACCCTATGAGTATATACTTATATATCTATATATATTTATATATAGTTATGAAGAGAAACAACATTTAGGTCATAAGTTTTGATATAGATAAAACTAAGATAAAAGGACTCCCAAAGGGTTAAAGGGGATATTGGTTTTCTGTTGATTCTTTTGGTGTGTATATATATGGACTATCATTTAATTGACTTTCATATACATGGGGACTGTGTGTGTGTATCAAGTCGTTTGGAAATGGAGAATCTATACATATATCTAAGTCAGTTGTGTGTGTTTAAATTATTTGTGAATATAATATATAAATATATACTTATGTCGATTGTGTTTTAAATTTATCTTTGAAAAATGAATATATCTCTGTGTGTGTGTGTGTGTGTGTGTGTGTGTGTGTGTGTGTGTGTGTGTGTGTGTGTGTGTGACCTTCTGTATTTGAGTAAATTATGAACAAAAATATACACACACGTATATGTGTCAATTGTGTCTTGTCATTTTAAATGTAGTATGTTAGAGACTGTGTACATATACATACATGAAACATTGATTATAAAGTGGAATGAGTTAATGATATAGAATATATTTGATTAGGGTATACACATATATACATATGACTATGTTTTTTTACTCAAACAAGATTGATATACATATATATAGTTTGTATATATATATCAAATACAAGAGTTTATGAGTTTTATAAAAATACATCTATAGTCATATATCTAGAAATAGTATGATCTTATACCTTAACGAATGGTGCATATTTGTTATAGATAGAGAGTATGAACAAAATTATATGGACTGGGTGGGATAAATAAATATATAGTTTATTTGGTTTCTAAATAGTAAACACATGAAGCCAAATGAGCTAAAGTGGAATGATATTTATTAAGCATTGAGATTTGTTTGAAAATATACACAATTGTGTTAAGGCTTGTATATTTTATATTACATATAGTTGATATTTTGATACACAGTCAAGGGATTTAAATTGGGAGAAACGTTGGGAAAAATTTTAATAATAAATCAGAGCCTAAAATATTGAATTATATCTCTTATGTTAATATAGAGAAATAAAGGCAATGGAATAGTTGAGACCCTTTTTTATTCTTTAAGCCTTTCTCATGAAAATTTATTAGTCATTGAAACATTAAATTTTAAAAAGAATAATGAAAACATTGTTGTGGGTTAGAACAATATTTGTGTTTTATTTATATATATAATGGGATATATAATATACTAATACATAAATATAAAAAATATACCTATAAGAGAACTTAGGTTCTCATATACGTATATAACCTATATTTATATAATAGGAAAAGTCCCTATAATTATAAAATATGAATAGTCAAGTAAGTCATAAAATCCCAAAGGATAGGGAATTATAATTATACTCAAATCCTAAGTTCATAAATGAAATAATAGGTGTTTTTTTATGAGTTTATTGATCTTTTATATTAATTATGACTATTGGTTTGTACTGAGTAATATGAATAATATACCAAGATAGATAGTTGTAAATGTTTGAATTTGCTCTAAGATTTTGGGAATGCAATCCAAGTTTATATTTTAACCATTTAGGGAAATAAACCTATTTTTTATACAAATTGTTATTGTATTGAATAATATTATAGAGATTCATTCCTACATTTAATGTACTAAATGTATGTATTGTAATTATTTTAGTAATTAACATGTATTTGTACTTGCTACTAGAAATAATTTTCATGAATCTGTTGGTTATATTAATGATAACCAAATCTTGCATTATTGGTATGAACTAAGCAGTGAGATGACTTCATTATCTTAGTTAGCATCACCAATACCAGATGAAGGTAATCCAATCAACTAGTATGTATGAATTTAACTGATCCTTGAGATCAATAGCTATTTGAAAATGTTGGACAAAGTAATGTTTAGATAGACATTGTCATTTCATATGTATGATTTACATGTTTTTTTGATATCATGTTAGAACGTATTTTCTTTATGGTACACATCATGTAGTATAATTATTACAGCACACAGGTACTAGCATGTCTCTCTGGATTCTCACATCATCATTATCTACTCATATATTAAGGGAGAGCCTTTCCCTATTTGAGGGATTATGTAGGGGATATATAGTCCATGATTGGTGTGGAAAAGTACTTGGATGATAATCTCCCTCCCCACTGTAGTACTTATTAGAGATTACAATTGAGATTATCAGAGATACTAGAGTTTGAGTGACTCATGCTCAGTGGAGCATTAAATCTATTATTATATTTATGTTGAGATATAATTCTAGTTGTAAATGTAATTGATTACTTAATATACACTAGTAGCAGTGGTTGTATTATTGTACCAGCTAAAGCTAGATTTTCTATAATTATTTCCTTATGTAGTATAGTTTTATAGCATGTGATACTAATAATTAGTAATTATTAAATGTTTACTTTATATACCATACTTATTTAGTATTATTAGATCAATAATTATAATCTCTTGGTGTAATCTACTAAAATAATGCATGGAATAAAAAAAAATATTACGTTATTCTAGTAAATCCCAGAGGGGATGTTACATTGTGGTATCAAAGTTATGGCTCAACTCTAGAATTTAATGAATCTGGTAACATTTTTGTATTCTTATATTATTAAAAATAAGAATGGTGTGAGAAAGAGCATCTGGTGAGAGTCATTCAAATTTCAATAACAATAACCCTCCATTTGATCCTAACCAATTTACCACTGAACAAACAACAAAGTTAGATCATATTCTTGCAGCCATGAATGAGACTAGAGGGAATTGGAAATTCATGGACATGAGAAGGAAGCCAATTAGCATGATCCTATAGAGCATATTGCTAAGCAAGAAATCCATTAAGAGTAGAGACATGAGGAAGTGCCTTAGGATGCAAGAGCACATGTAGCCATAGAATTGACTAGGGACATGAAAAATGTGAATCCACCTAAGTTTAATGGAACCATTATGGGAGATGGATTTAAAGCATGGTTGACTAAAATGGAAAAGTATTTTGAGATTCAAAACTACTTTGAGATCACCAAAGTCATTTGGAGAGCTTATCAATTCACTGGAAAAGTAGCTACAAGGTGGGCCAATAAGAAGTTAAAAATGAATCTAAACTCAACCACCACTATTTGAGAGTAGTTTGTGACACTATTTAGATCATGGTGGCTTTCATAGTTATATTTTAACTAAAATCTTAATTTTTTTTAGAATCTAAAGTAAAAATACTTGTCGATGAATGAGTACTAGGAACAATTCACCAAACTTCTATAATATGTACCTCAATATCAAGCAGATGAGAGGTTTAAGATTAGGAAGTTCATCATGGGATTAAAACCCTAGATTGGTAGAGAGGTAGATGTTTATGGACTATCGACCATTGACAAAGTCTTTGATAAATAAGTCAAATAGGAATAAAAGTTGAAATCTCTTGCTCAAGTCAAGGACAAGTTTAAGAAAAAGTTTAGAATTTCTAAGCCAAATTTCAAGAAGAAGAACTAAAAGCAACGGAATGAAGACTCCAAGAGTCAGTTCAAGAGCTAAAATATCAAATTCAATAGTGGTTCAGGTAGCAATAAATTGAGTTATGGTTCAAAAGGTAGTTTTAAGGGAAACTAATATTCTGATAGGAAGGGATCACTACAAGGTTGTTTCATCTATGGAGGTGATCATTTTTTGCATGAATATACCTAGGATAAGCTGAGAAATAAATGTTATGCCCCTCAAAAAGGAACCTTTCAGTAATGTATTCATGTAGTAGTTAATAATTGACATGACAAATTCCAATCTTCACCCATAGAACTATCAGGTATTTTGTTTAAATAACCAATTTTCATTTTAGTAGATACAAGGGCTACATAACATTTTATAGCTCCTAGAATTCTAAATAAAATGTCTATAAAAGTAGGTGCAATGGAAAATGCATGGTTAGTTTAATACAAGAATGATTATAAAGTTCAAGTTTACAAGTGTTTAGTTGAAGCAGAAATTAGGTTGTTTGAATTCACAACAATAGTGGATCTCTATGTAGCACCACTAAGGTCATATGATGTGATCATAGGAGTCAACTGGATTGCAAAGCAAAAGGCCAAGGTTGACTACTGTCTGAAAAAGTTTGAGTGTCTAAATGGTTCTAGTAATTAGACACTAATTCAAGGTGAGAAAAGGGAGTTAAGGTCTAGGAATATTTCTACAATGCAACTAAGAAAGGCCCAAGGAAAAGGATGTCAAGCATTTATCATCAAGATAAATGAAATGGAAAAAACTAAGGAACCATCAATTGAATATTATATTTTTCTTAGTAATTTTCATGATGTTTTTATAGAGGAATCTCTAGGATTACCTCCTAAACAAGAGTTTGATTTCTTTATAGATATCAAACTAGGATCAAAACCTCAGTCTAAGGCATCATATAGAATGACAACCACTGAATTGGTTGAATTAAAGGCATAACTTTAAGAATTATTGTCCAAAGGATTGATTAGACCAAGTGTGTCACCATGGGGTGCACGAGTTATCTTTCTCAAGAAGTATGGTATTCTTTGACTTTGCATTGATTATAGAATGTTGAATAAAGAGACCATCAAAATAAGTATTTATTACCTTGAATAGATGATATTTTCAATCAGATATAAGGAGAAATGGTATTTTCTAATATTGATCTTAAAGTTGGATATCATTAGTTAAGAATAAAAGATGAGGATGTTCCTAAGATGGCATTTAGAACTCGCTATGGGCATTATGAGTTTACAGTGTTACCATTTTGGTTAATTAATGCACCTGTAGCATTCATGAATCTCATGAACAGTGTGTTCAAAGATTATCTAAATAATTATATTTTATTATTTTTAGATAACATTCTTATATATTCTAAGGATGAATAAAAGCATATTCAACATTTAGAGTTGGTTTTGTAATCTATAAAATCATAGATTGTATGGCAAATTGTCTAAGTGTGTATTTTTCCAAAAAAAAGTGCAATATCTGGGACATATTATCTTAGTAGATGGCATTTCAGTTGATCCAACTAAAATAAGAGCCATTATGGAGTGGCTATAACTAATAAATGTTCATGAGGTAAGGATTTCATGATATTAGTGGGCTATTACAAGAAATTTATTTTGAATTTTTCTAAGATATCTAATTTGATTACCTCTTTGCAATGTAAGAATAAAAGTTTAATTTGGTTAGATAAGTGTGAGTAGCTTTTTAGAAATTGAAAATAAGGGTTACTTCAGCATTAGTATTAAGATTTCTTAATCCCAATGGTCATTTTTTAGTGATTATAGATGCATCTTGGGATGGATTAGGAAGAGTCCTTATGTAGGATGGTGCAGTGGTAGATTATGAGTCAAGGAAGCTGGAGCCTTATGAGGTGAATTACGCCCCACATAACCTTGAACTTGAAACAATTGTTCATGCTTTCATTTGAGCTCAAAATTGATAACTTGGGATTTAAATACATCTTCACCCAACCAAATTTGAATACTCACTAGAGATGAAAGTTAGAGTTTTTATCTCGCTATGACTTCGATATCAATTACATCAAAGGCAAGGAAAATAAAGTAGTTAATGCCTTAAGTTGCATAAAGTACATAGCAATTGTGGCTACTATCAAGAGTAAATTCAAGGGTTATGTGATCAAATTCTCACCAAGATATGAATTCTATAATCAGATCAGGAAAGATTTGTCTAAGAATGCTCAAAATCCTAGGTATAAAGGATATAGCTTAGAAAATGATAGTCTTTTATGATACAGCGGAAGGATATATGTGCCAGATCAAGAGAATATAAGGAGCATAATGCTAAAATAACTATATAATATCCTATATTTAGGACATATAAGAGTAACCAAGCTCATGGAAAAGCTTAGACCACTTTATTTCTTGAAGGAAATCAAGAAAGATGTAGTAGACTTTGTGTCACATTGTCTAGAATGTCAGCGAGTGAAAGTTGAACATGTGCATCTAACTAGATTATTATATCCACATGACATAAAAAAATGGAAATGGTAGGTGATTAGTATGGAATTTGTCCAAAGATTACCATTATCATGAAATAGTCATGACATGATCTTGGTTGTAGCTGATAAACTAACCAAGGTAGCACATTTTATACCAAGTAATTTGATAGATAATATACCAACTCTTACGAAGAGATTTGTAAAGGAAATGTATCGATTGCATGGATTTTCAAATAAGATAATATTAGATCTTGATCTAAGAATGACTTATAGGTGTTGGTTAACTTTGAACTTAACCTTAGGTATGCAACTAAGTTATATCACCCATAGACTAACAGTCAAACTGAGTGAGTGAATTAGGTGTTAGAGGATCTTCTTCATATATATTACATGGATCAGCAATATAAATGCAAAGAATACCTTCCATCGGTTGAGTTTGTGTATTATAACTCATACTAATTTGCTTTGAATATGGAATTATTTGAAGTACTTTATGGAAGAAGGTGTAGGACATCAATTAGTTGAAACAGGGTGGAAGATAAGATAGTCTTCAAACTTGAGATGCTTTTATAAATGGAAGATCAAGTCAAAACAATTAGTTAGAGATTGGTTGAGGCCAATGATAGGTAGAAGAGATATGTTGATCTAAAAAGAATAGCTAGGTAATTTTTAGTGGGTGATAAATTATTCTTGTTGGTTAAACTGCAAAAGAGCTTGATTAAATTCCAGAAGTTGGCAAAATTTTAACTGAGATATGTGGGACCCTTCAAGGTTTTAGAAGTGGTCAATCCTTTAGAATATAGGCTTGCATTTCCACCAGCCCTAGCTCTATTGCATAATGTATTCTATGTATCTTATCTTTAAAAGTATATAGTTGATCCTTCACATATTTTGGATTAGAATATTTTATAGCTTATGTATCTCAAGGTGGTCATAGTAGAACCAATCAAAGTAATTGACACTCGAAAACTTTGTATTCATAATAGAAAAGTGTCACAGTGCAAGGTCTTGTGGGACCAATACTCTGAGGATAGTGTTATTTGGGATAACTATGATGAGTTTTATAGGTTATTTCCACATTTTTTTACTTAATTAGATGCTTCATATTATGTTATTTATTTACTAAATATATTTGTTGTTTAGAACTAGTGTTTAAATACTATAATCAAGATGATGACCAGATTTACAAGGGAAGGATGTTACATCCTAATTTATCGCTAAGCTAATTTACCTAATTATCTATGAATTATTATGGTTATTAAATTAATTTGATACTTTTTAACTAAATTATAATTCATATGTTGATATGGGACAATTGTATGTTAATTATATTTCATGATTTCATTGATATGAGTTAGCTATATTATGAATTATGTTAATTATTGTTATAGCATTATATATATATATATATATATATATATATATATATATATATATATATATGTATCAGGATAACTACCTTAGTGTCATAAGTTAGATGCAAGATATTTCATCCCTCAGAGCATGACGGAGGGAGAGCATCAGTGAAGAGAGTGATGTAGATGGATATGTTGAGGGATGATAATGAAACTACTAAAACCCATGCACACACCACATTAGTTAATACATGTTATATGCATTATGTGGACTATTTGAGTTAGTATGTTTTTAATGTTATTTGCTTTAGATACTATAATTTGCATGTTAGTAAGTGTTAGTTTAGTTTTAGTAATTATATATGGAATAAATCTTGTGTATTATTGCATTGTGTATATTTACGTAGACTTAGTGCCTAATGCTACAGTATAACTATATTGTGTTATTGTACTCATTTTTATGATTATAGGAATATAAATCTATGTGGATGATATTTAGTTACTATTATATATAGACTAACAAAAACACCTTTGCAATGTTTTGGAACATTAGTTGTTATCATTGCTATTCAGGAATATCAATATACACCTGAAGGTAAGAAGCTAACAAAAGACGTATATAGTTTATATAAACTAATAATAAAGTGAAAATTATATTACTATAACACTTTTATGTATAGGATGCTAATTATCCAATTTACGTTTTGGATAAAAGGATATTATCACTTTATTGATTAGTTAGAATATTATTTAAAAATAATGATATTGTTTATCTTTATAGAACTTTTGTAAATATTATATTATAACCTAAGATCTAATATTAATCTTGTTGCCATGCATAGACTACATTGAAATAAAAGTAATATTTATCATTTGTTAATAATGTTTTAAGTAGATTTTTAGAGTGAATTACTTGGGCATGTAATGTAGTACTGAAATTGCAAGTTTTTTGAAATTAATAAAATAATAGTAAAAGATTTAGGGGAGATTCAAGGTAGAAAATTAGGGATTTTTTGGTATGGTTAATGAAAGCTAACTATGATATTAGTGGAAAATTAAAGTGTAATGAGTATTTTGCATCGATTGTGAGCTGGGAGTGAACAAGGGTGTAAATATCTTGAATGGTAATAATAATATGATAAGAGGAGAGTTGTGGATGATAAGAGGACATGATGAAAGGAGGAAAAAGATAGTATAGAGCAAGGAAGAGAAGGAATATATAGGTTCCTTCTATTTCATATTGGAAGTGACTTAAGAGGTCAGGGAAGTAATTAATTTCATTTGCTTATAGAATTTTTGTTTATAATTTGGATTATTAAGGTTTTGAAAATGTGTAAATCTTGTATTGAAAATATAGGTGTAGCCATGTGGATGGCTTGGCCATCCACATAACTAAGACATATAACTTCTAAAACCCTAAGACTATAAACAAATTTGATTTGGTGTTAAGCCATTAGGGTAAATTGAATGTAGTTGTTTGATAATACAACACCCTAGTTTAAGATAGAACCCTAGGTCGTTAACAGTACTATATACATATATAGACTAAGTAATGGAACTTCAAATGTATGTGTGTATATATACATAGATATAATCCTAGGCCGTTAACAGTACTATGTTAGTTTTCTATTGATTCTTTTGGTATATGGACTATCATTTGATTTACTTACATACATATATATATTGAGTGATGGAACTTCAAATGTATATATGTATGTATGTATGTATGTATGTATATATATATATATATATGTTGACTGTGTTTTAAAGTTATCTTTGAACAATGAATATATATAGATATATATATATATGTCAACTATGTGTATTTGAGTAAATTATGAACAACAAATATATATACATATGTATGTGTGTCAGTTATGTCTTGTCATTTGAAATGTAGTATATTAGAGACTGTGTACATATACATACATGAAACAATGATTATAAATTGGAATGAGTTAATGATATAGACTATATTTGAATAGGGTATAGACATATATACATATGACTGTGGTTTTACTCAAATGAGATTGATATACATATATATATATATATATATATATCAAATACAAGAGTTTATGAGTTTTATAAAAATATGTATTTATTCATATATCTAGAAACATTATGAGCTTATACCTTAACGAACTGTACATATTTATTATAAAAAGAGAGTATGAACAAAGCTATATGGATTGGGTGGGAGAAATAAATATATTTGGTTTCTAAACAATAAACACATGAAGCCAAATGAGCCAACGTGGAATGATATTTGATAAGCATTGAGCTTTGTTTGAAATTATACATAATTGTGTTAAGGCTTGTAGATTTTATATTAAATATAGTTGATCTTTTGATACACAGTCAAGGGGCTTAAATTGGGAGAAAAGCTGGGAAATTATTTAGTAATAAATCTGAGCCTAAAATATTGAATTATATCTCTTATGCTAATATAGATAAATAAAGGCAATGGAATAGTTGAGACCCTTTTTGATTCTCTAAGCCTTTCTCATGAAAAGTTATTAATCATTAAAACATTAAAGTTTAAAAAGAATAATGAAAAATATTGTTGTGGGTTAGAATAGTATTTATGTTTTATTTGTATATATAATGGGATATATAATATACTAATACATAAATATATGAAATATACCTATAAGAGAACTTAGGTTCTCATATATGTATATAACCTATATTTATATAATAGGAAAAGTGCCTATAATGATAGAATGTGACTAGTCAAGTAGGTCATAAAATCCTAAAGGATAGGGAACTATAACTATATGCATGAATCCTAAGTTCATAAATGAAAGAATAGGTATTTGTTTATGAGTTTATTGATATTTTATATTAGTTATGATTGCTAGTTTGTACTGAGTAATATGAACAATATACCAAGATATTGATAGTTGTAAATGTTTGAATTTACTCTAAGATTTTGGGAATGTAATCCAAGTTTATATTTTAACCATTTGGAGAAAGAAACCTATTTTTTATGCAAATTGTTATTGTATTGAATAATATTGTAGAGATTCATTCATACATTTGATGGACTAAATGTATGTATTATGATTATTTAAGTAATTAGCATGTGTTTGTAATTATTAGTACAAATATTTTGATGGAATCTATTGGTTATATTAATGATAACCAAATATCGCATTATTGGTACTAACTAAGCAATGAGATGGACTTCACTAGCTTAGTTAGCATCACCAATGCCAAATGAAGGTAATCTAATCAAGTGGTGTGTATGAATTTGACTAATCTTTGAGATCAATATTTATTTGAAAACTTTTTGCAATATAATGTTGAGATATAAATTATCATATCATATGTATGATTTGCATGTTTCTGTGATATCATGTTAGAAGATATTTTCTTTATGGTACACATCATGTAGTATAAATCTTACAGCACACAGGTACTATCATGTTTCTTTGGATTCCTGCACCATCACTATCTACCCATCCATAAAGGGAGGGCCATTCCCTATTTGGGGGATTGTGTGAGGGATTGATAGTTCATGATTAGTGTATAAAATCACTTGGATGATTCTTTATCTCCCCACTTTAGTACTTATTAGAGACTATACTTGAGACTATCATAGATACTAGAATTTGAGTGACTCATGCTCAGTGGAGAATTGTAGATACTATTTTATTTATGTTGAGACATAATGCCAGTTGGAAATGTAATTGATTACTTAATATACATTGACAGTAGTGGTTGTATTATTTTACCAACTGAGATTGGATTTATGTAATTATTTCCTTATGCAGTTATGTTTTGTAACATGTGATATTAGTGATCAGTAATTGTTAAATGTTACATGTTTACATTATATAGCATACTTATTTAGTATGTTTAGATCACTAATTGGATTCTCATGGTGTAATCTAATGAAGTAATGCATGGAATTAAAAAAATTATGTTATTCTAGTAAATTCCATTGGGGATGTTACAGAATTAGATTGAACTTCTCCCTATCATTGAAAGTTTCTTATGCAACAACTCTAATACATAGAAGAGCCTACATCTAATGAATCTGAATTACCTCTTGATACTAATCAACCTAAATAAGTGAATGATATTGAATCAATTTCATCTACCAACCCTCCATTACATTTCTAGAAGAAGATATGATAAATGATGAAATTATATTTCAAGTTGATGACCCACCCCTCTTTATCAAAATTGGCATCAATAATACTTTAATCCAAAAAGTTTTAGTTGATGAAGGATCGGGCATCAATGTCAACTCTCTTTGGTTAATTCAAAAATATATATATTCTAAAGAAAACCTAAAACAAACCTGACTCACATGTCATGCATTTGACAAAACTAACCAAAAACCACTTGGATACATTTGGATCCCTCTTACCATTAGACCCAAGACAGTCCACACCAAAATAATGGTACTTGATCTTCCCTTATATTACAACATGCTTTGGGGATGTCCTTGAACTCATCACATGTGAGTTATTGCATCTTCTAGTATGCAATGTATTAAATTCATACATAATAGAAAACATTACAAACATGACACTAATCCTAATCCCTAGAGCATCTAACTTAAAAACCCTAAATCTCAATATTGTATTCCTACTATCACCAACATCAATAGTCCTCCTCTTATTTAATTTGTCAATATGCATTTAGATTTACATGTAACTCTCATTAATTCAGATGATGTTAAACCCAATAAACTACAAAACTTTTATAATACCACTTGATTACCTCCCTATATTTTAGAATGTCTCCCCCTTCTCTTCTTCCATGAGATAGACCATTATTTTAATAGATGCCACTATTGATAGTCCTCCCCCACATAATGCACATGAAGATTTATAAACAATGTATGATTTTGATTGCAATGAATATGGGTAACCAAACTCTTTCAATATCCTTTAACCATATCCCATCACACTTTCAGTAATGTAAGATTATCCACCATAGATATTGTCACATCATAATTTATCTCTAAGCTTGATAACCTTTTATCCATGGACTATTATGGTTGTTAAATTCACTAAGCACTATTTAATTAAGTTGTATATCACAATATATTTATGGAATAGTTTTATGTTGCTTAAATTACATGATTAAATTGTTGGGAGTTAGTTACACTTGTATATTATTTACATTATATTCATGTTGTTAGTTTATACAATAGTATTTTATGGTTATATGATGATATTATGGGCTAACTACCTTCTTTGTCATGAGTTATATGTAGGATAGATCCATCCCTCAGAATATGATGAATGGAGAGAATCATCAAAGACGGTGGTGTAAATAAAGATATTGGGGGACGATAGAAGAAAATCTAGATGCCTATGCATACACCACATTAGTATAACATGTTTTATGATTATTACTTATTTTAGATAGTTGTAATATGTATTTAATTTTTGATATATATGCATGATGTGATATTATTTTCTATTTGAGGATTATGTGGATTTAGTTATATGATTATGTTAATAATAGTTGATGATATTACTTAGATTGATTGAGTGAATCCTTACTTGACTTACCATTGTCTTTGATTTGGCTGAGTATTGTATGAATACTATTGTTTTGGAATTTATGGTTATAAATGGATTTTATTACCTTAATCTATATGTTGAATGATTATTATTTATTAGAAGGTTATTGTTATCATTAATATTAAGTTGAATGACCTGTATAATCCATTAACAAGTTAGAGGTTTTTTTTTAATAGTATAAGAATAGTAGTTTAAGCATGTTATTGACTAATGATTGTTATAAAGCCGTTGTGTTTATACAATAGGCATGATTCTATGCAAATTTAATATGGATAGTTCATAGTTAAATAGTTTTAGGAGACATCTTTATGTTTTTTGATAGCCTCTATTAATATATGTCAATAATTATTATTGAAATCCTCTGATCTAACCTTGTCAAAGGGGGTCGAATACATTGACATTAATATATAAGTTTGTGGATTTATTGATTTGGTATACTTGAGAGTTATCAACATAATTTGGAATGATAGTGTAAGTGGACTTTGTAAATTCAATTCATAGGCATATAAAGTCAAAATACCATGCAAATATCTAAAGGATTGAAATAATTATTATTATTTTGTTTAGAACACTTGAGATAATTAGGGTTTTTTTCTTGGATCAAACTTAAGTTAACATAGATTAAGCAAATATATTTGTGGATAATAGGGTTTTTGCATGATGGAAACTATGGAAAACTTTGAGTTTTTATGGTTACAGCTACATGCATTGAATGTATGAGAGAGGTTGACAAATAAATTATGATAATAAGGAGGTATAGAGAAGGGCATAACAGGGTACAGCAAGGAAAAGAAAAAGTGAGTAGATATAAGGGGTGGCAAAATATTTTGGTGAAATAAATTACAAAATCAAAATTTATTTTGAGGTTGGTGATGTAAATCCATTATTTGGTTGTTTGAATACGGTAAATTTTGTGTATATATATATCTTACTAAGGTTTTGGGTAGTTCTTTGCTATATTTTTTAATAGATACAAATTTAGCCTTGTGGATGGCTCAGTCATCCACAAAACTAAATCTATATCCCTAAATTCCTTAAGATTTGAGGACTAGGACTATGTGTAATTAATATGGTCAGAATAGGTTTTAGTTTTTGTGTGAATACTATAATGCTCCATGAAATTAGGATTTTTATAGTTTTATTTTAACATATATAGACTGACTGTGTATTTTTTTTAGAAACCCTAAGCTTATATAAAAT